>CM077081.1:152518750-152945716 GCA_039513925.1 Platanthera zijinensis
CAAGAAACCAGAAGACACAAGGAACTATAGTGGTTCCCCAAAAACCTGGGTACATCCACTCTTCTACCACCCTTGGTAGGAATCCACTGCAGGATGAGTTGATCAGGTGTCCTGGGCACCAATGAGCTTTTGATAAGGTGCTCAAAAACAAAACTGGATTTTTTGATCAGGTGTCTTGCCACCAATGAGTTTTGACAAGGCTCTCAGAACAAGAATCAAGACTTTTGAAGGGAGTTTTGATAACCCTTTTATAGCAGGAAAAGAAAAAGGAAGAGGTGAAATTGTCTTCTCTGTCTCAATCACTGAGAGAAGACTTAGTGGATTGATTGTGTTGTCAAAGCTCCCCCTGAGAAAGATGAGAGCTTTGCTAGGGTGATAGGTCTTCAGAAGCTTCAGATCTCCAACAGAAGATGGTTTCAGCAGAGGCTGAAATATGAATTCTCTGGAGTCCTTGATGTTGAAGCTATGATCACTTTTCAGTATGCCAATATTCAACTAATTCTCCAGGATTGATCACTTGATTTTTTGCATTGATCTCACTATCCTGTGAATCTGTACTGAGAATTTCTTGTTGTAGATCGTCTATTCTTGTGTAGTCTCTTGTTGTATATCAGTCAGACTAGAAAAGATGATTTATTCTCTGAAGATCCTCTATCCAAGATAGCCGTTAGCAGTCAATAAATGTCTTCCATTAATGATTTGTCTTCTAGAGGAAAGTCTAATAAATATTCTCTGATAAATCCCTTGAAACTTGCTCCAGAATAAATGAAAATGGCTAGCAGATCTCTTGAAATAAATGCTGAGAGAATTTGAAAAACATTCCAAAAGCTGACTGAATTTGAATCCTCAAGTCGTCGATCTCTCAGGAAAAACGTTGATCTGAGCTCTACGATCGTCGACCTGAGCTCAGAGATTGGATTGAACATCAGACAGAAAACGTCGACCGGAGCTCAAAGATCGTCGACCGGAGCTCAGCGACCTGAAGAATAAGCTGAAGGCGAATCGTCGATCTGAGCTCGAATATCGTCGACCGGAGCTCGACGATTTAACAGAGTTGAGCTCAGAGAGCGTCGAACGGAGTTCGACGTTTCGTCGACCTAAGCTCGACGATAATTGTCTTTGCCTCAGCTCTAAGTCTGAATCCTTGAATGGTCCTAGGGGCAGATTCAAACCTAAGTTCTAAGCCCTAGACTCATTCTAACTTGACCTTTTCAACTATACATCTAGGTCGAAATGATTTCCTAAAAACATAGTGATCCTTGGACAAATTAGTAATAGGGTGTTCCAACAATCTCCCCCTATTTGCGTTAGGATTACTATTTACAGAACTCAGTAATAAATACAAAATCAACATACAAAAAAAAATTCTAACACAAAAGAGCAGATCGTGCAACATAGCAGCAAACAGATGGAATATCAGCAAATGTTCAAAATGAGTATACTGTCTGCTTACAAATGTCATTTCTTTTCACTTCCCTTCTTAAATAAGATTTCCCTGCTGGGATTTAGAGCTTCTTTCTTTGACCTTCTATCATCCTCTACACATAAGGAGGTTTGAGATCTAGCCCTGGGAACCACAGCCTCAGGATGCAGTTTCATGTAGTCCACTGGGTCAAAGAATTTCCTTGATGTATACCTTTCCAGTTCTATCTTTCTTTGATCTGACAAAGTAGTAATGTTGGAAGTGTCTTTCCCTTGTTCTCTTGCATTCTTCAGCTGATCTAAAGCAGTAAGTTCTTTCATCCTAGCAGTCCATGATAATGGATTGTTCTCTAGATCTTCAAAAGGAACTGCAGGCTCATATCTGTTGACAGTTTCTGAAGTAGTAGGAGTTCTTGTATCAACCATTTCTCTGAGTTTATAGGGGAAAGGACCTTGAGTTGAGTCCATGTGTCTTTGTCCTTCCCTTGCTTGAAATCTGTGTCCTCTTTGATTTCCTTTATATTGTCCCCTTCTGGACTGATAACCCCTTTGATATTGCCCCCTGGGATGATATCTTTGAGAGGATTGGGAGGAACTTTGCTTTGGAGCTGAGGTTAGAGAAGCTGAGCCTCCACCTGATCCTGAATCTAGAGAAGGAGGAGGAGGAGGCTGAAATTGGGATGAACCTTTCTCATACTTATCAAACTTTCTTTTCTTCCTCATGGCCTTTAGTTGATTTTTAGAATATTGCATCCATGGTTCAGTAATTTGGCAATCATGCAGAATATAGTAGGGTATATCATTAGCATCCTTGGCCTTAGCAGGAGGGACTTTCATCAAGGCCTTGCTTCTGGCCTTCCTTTTCTTTGCAATGGTACCAGAAGAGTAATCAGAGTCAGTGTGAAACTGATCACTTTCCGAGCTCTGGGGTCTACCATACAGATCATCAATGCTTTTGATGTACTTCTCTTGTTGTTTCAGTTGTTCAAAAGTCAGAGCAGGAGCAGTAGCAGCAGCAGCAGAAATAGAACTTATGGAAGCAGCAATAGGAGAAGAGGTAATTGGAGCAGCAGGTTCAGGTTCTTCTAGATAAGCAGCAGCATCAGCAACAACAGACAGCATTTCAATGTCAGAAAATCCAATAGATGTAACAGCAGTAGCAACAGTAGTAGTAAAAATAGAAGAAACAACATCCTCAGCCTTGAAAGAGTTTACATAAGATGCAATCAAGCTGGGATCACATTCTAAAACAGGCAAAATTTCCTTAATAAGGTCTTCAACTTGTAGAACTGGCAGAGAATTGAAGTACACAGTATCAAAAACTGACAGCAGGCTCTGAAGATCTACTGCAAATACTGGAGCAGGTTCTCAAACTTTAGCAGCCTCAGGAAAAACCAGAGCTTCATTAGGCATCTCCCCCTGCCTAGATTCAGTGAAAACTGGATCAAGGCACCCAGAAGAAGGGATTGCCTGATAGGAGAGGAAGGGAGATAGCCTGGTAGACAGCTCCTGAACATTTTTCAGAATTGGAGCCAAGGTGGTCTCCAGCAATGAGGTTAGCCTGGGGGCTAGCAGCTCATACAACCTGTCTGCCAAAGCTGAAAGGTCTACATGCTCAAGAGGGGCTTGAGTAGAGGTAGGAGTTGATGTCGCTGGAATGATGTTGGCTGGGACTGATGGAATGGATGGTGTGGAGGTAGGAGGTATAGGGATTGATGGCTCAGTAGAAGGAATTGTTGAGATTGATGTTACTGAAGTGGAGATGGATGATATGGGAGAGGTAAAGGATGGGGTGAAGGATGATTGAGAAAGTATGTCCTGAAGAAGTTGTTGTTAGGGATATGTAGATGGAATCTCAGGAGGAGAGGGAGGAGAATCATCCATGAAGGAGTCATCCAGAATATTAAATGATGGAGTGGTGATAGGAGGATAGTAGTACAAGGGATGGAATGATTCTGAGGTAGTGGCTGGTGGAGGTGAAATGGGTGATGAGATTGTAGTGGGGGAAGATATGGCTATGTTTGAGATGAGTGGTGAGGTTGATATGACTGGTGCAGAGACAGCTGGAGGTGGAGAAGCAGGCAAATCTTCTACTGGGGCAGAGACCTAAGGAGGAGTGACTGAGGCAGTCCTTGTGCCTGAAGCAGATGTTGCTGCAGTAGCACTGTTGGGGTATATAATCTGCCTGTCCCACCTACTGAAGAGTGCACAGGTGAGCCTTTTGGATGCATTGATGTGCATCCCACTTTAAATCAGCAGATCAGGGCACCTGTGATGTAGGTAAACCCCTATAATCCTCCCCAAACTGACACAGCTTTTGCTAATTTTCTTCTTGATCAAATTAAAGAAGATTGATCCCCAATCCAGATGTTTCTTATCAACTAAAGCTCCCATTATGCATAACTGATACCTTGAGATTGTATCATGGGCGGAGTGCTTTGCCAGAAGCACTTTTCCAACAACATCAGCCAAGAATTGAAATTCAATAGATAAATTCTTTTTCAACAGTTTATTAGGGTTCACAGCAGAGTGACCCATTCGATCTAACAATTAATCATATTCCTCTCCAGACAAATCGATGGAGTCATTCCCAGTACTTAATGCGAATACTTTTGTCAAAAGGGCGGGGGACATTAGTACCTGAGTTCCATTGATGGTGCCGACTATAGAGTTTTCATTCTCATCGGTGGCAGTAAAAACCCATTCTTTTACTTTATCTGCTGCAATCTTTATCCTTGTGGTCATCAACTGAACTAACTGCTGTTCGCGGAAAAGGTTCAGAATATCTTTGAATCGCTGATCGCTGTCATCAAAGGAGTTCATATCAATGTCAAAGCCTGTATCAAATTTCATTTTGGAGAGAGCGGCGACCGACATTTCCATCTGTACCTACAAATATTCAACAAACACGACCAAGTGTAGAGAGTTTGGAGGGAAAGAGAAAAATTTGCAGAGAGTATGAAAGCGTAAACGACGAGCGGCGGCCGAAAAATGATTTTATATTAGGGTTTGACGTGAAAAAGGATGGATCGTCGATCTCAGTTCGACGATCAGGACTCCTAATGGAAGCTGAAAGGTCTTCAACATCGTAGATCTCAGTTCAATGATCTAGAGAGAATGTCGAGCTCAGTTCGACGATCGAAGGCCTGAAAGAGATAGTATACAACTATCTGACATGCTCTGAACTCAGGTCGACATTTTGGGAAAACATCGATCTCCGTTCGACGTTTCCCGGGAAAACGTCGATCTCCGTTCGACGCTTTCTGGGGAAAACGTCGAGCGCAGTTCAGAGAAAGAAACTATCCTACAGACACAAAAAGAGATGAGTTTTTAGCCTAATCTTGGTCTGTTTTGAGCTTTTCATAATCTTGTAATTTATTTTGGGCTTCCTCCATCTAACATGCCTAACTGATTGAGGAAGAAGTTGTGTTTCTTTTCATCCAAAGCCTTGGTGAAAATATCTCCCCTTTGCAAATCAGTTGGGATATATTGAAGTTCAATTTTATTTTTCTCAACATTATCCCTTAAAAAATGATGCTTAATTTCTATGTGTTTTGTCCTACTATGGTGGACTGGATTTTGTGCAATGGAAATAACACTGGTGTTATCACAAAATATTTTAGACTTCTCTAAGTTGTAACCATAGTCTAGGAGTTGATTTTGAATCCACAAGATTTGTGAACAACAACTACCTGCAGCCATATATTCAGCTTCAGCAGTTGAAGTTGACACAGATGTTTGTTTCTTACAAAACCATGAGACAAGTCTATCACCAAGAAACTGACAAGTTCCACTGGTGCTTTTCCTGTCTATTCTGCATCCAGCATAATCAGCATCTGAAAATCCAGTTAAGTCAAATGCTGAATCTTTTGGATACCAAAGACCTAGATTTGGACAGCTTTTAACATACCTAGAATCCTTTCACTAAAGTTAAGTGTGACTCTCTAGGGCTTACTTGGAATCTAGCACATATACATGTAGCAAACATTATATCAGGCCTACTAGCTGTAAGGTACAATAGAGAGCCAATCATTGCTCTATATGTTGTCTGATCAACTGGTTTCCCATGTTCATCATCATCCAATACAACATTGGTAGGCATGGGTGTTTTCATACATGATGCATCAGACATACCAAATTTCTTAACCAGTTCTTTTGCATACTTGTTTTGAGAAATAAATATGCCTTCAACATGTTGTTTGACTTGCAATCCTAAGAAGAAGGATAGCTCACCCATGCTACTCATTTCAAATTTAGAGTGCATAAGCTTGGAAAACTTTTTGCACAAGTTTGAATCAGTAGAACCAAATATAATATCATCTACATAGATTTGTCCTAGTAGGGTATGGGACTTATGGGTTCTAATAAAAAGAGTTTGGTCTACTCTCCCCCTAATAAAATCATTTTCCAGAAGAAAGCATGCTAGGGTCTCATACCATGCTCTAGGAGCTTGCTTTAGACCATATAATGCTTTATGCAATTTGAAAACATAATCAGGATGAGTTGGAGAGACAAAACCTGGGGGTTGTCTGACATAGACTTCTTCTTTGATCTCCCCATTGAGAAAAGCACTCTTCACATCCATTTGGTAGACTTTGAATCCCTTGTGAGCAGCATAAGCCAGGAAGATTCTTATGGCCTTTAACCTTGCAACTGGTGCAAA
This sequence comes from Platanthera zijinensis, assembly GCA_039513925.1. NCBI lineage: Eukaryota > Viridiplantae > Streptophyta > Magnoliopsida > Asparagales > Orchidaceae > Platanthera > Platanthera zijinensis. The sequence goes on from CM077081.1 coordinate 152,524,836, forward strand.
GGTCTGGTCATAGTCTATCCCCTCTTCTTGAGAGTATCCTTGAGCAACTAGCCTTGCGTTGTTCCTTATATTAATTCCTTGATCATCCAATTTGTTTCTGAACACCCATTTTGTTCCAACAATGGAATGATCCTTTGGCTTTGGCACTAGTTCCCAGACTTTGTTTCTTTCAAATTGATGCAACTCCTCTTGCATAGCAATGATCCAGTGTAGATCTTGCTCTGCATCTTGAATGGATTGAGGTTCAATTTGAGAGAGAATGCAAGTGTGCATCAGGTTTTGGTTGACCTGATTTCTGGTTTGCACACCAGCTGAGATGTTTCCAATCACTTGGGTGATTGGATGATCTCTTGATGTTACTAAATCAACAGGTGGTGTTGATTGTTCACCAACCTGTGTTGCTGTTTCCTCTTGTGGAATAACAACTGGCTCTTCAAGAATATTTTCTTCCAGACGTGGAGCAGCTTCTTCATCTTCACTACTTTCATCCTTTTGAGTAACATGTAATCTGTACAAGTCTTCAGCTAGAGAATGTACCTGCATTTGTTCTATGGTAGAAGCATTCTTCTCCTTGAAAGATATATTAGTTTCATCAAAAGAAATATGAACAGATTCTTCTATTTTTAGAGTAGTTTTATTAAAAACCCTATAAGCTTTACTGATCATGGAGTATCCCAGAAACACTCCTTCATCAGCTTTTGCTTGAAATTTTGCTATATATCTCTTGTCATTGTTGTGAATATAACAAATGCAACCAAAGATTTTAAAATAGTCTACTTTAGGTTTCTTCCCTTTGAGCAATTCTTAGGGAGTCTTGCCCTTCAATTTATGTATTAAGTTCTATTCAACACATAATTGGAGGTGTTCACTGCCTCAGCCGAAAAGGATACAGGAAGGTGAGCATCTGTCAATAATGTAGTTGCAGATTCAATTAGGGTTCTATTTTTCCTTTCTGCTACCCCATTTTGTTGAGGAGTTCTAGGAGTTTAGAATGTATGCTTGATCCCTTCACTCTGACAGAACTCTTGCATAAGAAGAGAATCAAACTCTGTCCCATGATCACTTCTGATCAGGGCAATGTGAGTGTTGAACTCAATCTGTATGCATTTGAGAAACTCTGTCAAACACTTGAAGTTATCAGACTTCTTCCTCATGAAGAACACCCATGTGAATCTTGAGAAGTCATCTACAACCACTAAAGTGTAGGATTTCCCTCCTAGGCTTTGTACTGTAATGGGTCCAAAAAGATCCATGTGTAACATATACAAAATCCTAGGTGAGTCACTCTTGTTAAGTGATTTAAAACTATTTTTAGTTTGCTTGCCTAATTGACAAGCCTTGCAAAGTCCTTCCTTTTTGTAGGGGCCAGAAGGTAGTCCTCTAACAAGGTTGTCCTTGGATAGCCTAGCAATGGATCTAAGGTTAATATGTCCTAGTCTATTATGCCATAGAATATTAGGTCTAGATATGGAATTGAACAGGCAAATATCTACTTTAGATGAATGAAAATCTACTAAGTAAATGTTACCATTTCTGTTACCTGTCAACACAGTTGTGTTGTCCTCTGACTTGACCTTGCATATAGCTTTGTTGAAAGTCACTTGATATCCTTCATCACAAAGTTGGCTGATACTTATCAAGTTGTGCTTGAGTCCTTTAACATAAGCTACTTTCTTGAAGGTGACTGTTCCAATTTGGACTGCACCATATCCTTTTGTTGTTCCAAAGTTTGAATCACCAAAGATTATTTTGGGTCCAAGCTTGTCTTTAAAGGATGTGAAGTTGTCCTTGTTCCTTGTCATGTGCTTTGAGCACCCACCATCCAGATACCATGGTTGGTTTGATGTTCGATAGGTCTTCACCTGCACATAAACAGCTTATATGTTTTTGACCCAGTTTACCTTGGGCCTAGGTTGATATCCCTTAAATTCAGAAATGAAAGACATCCCAGGTTGACTCTTATAACCTTCAGGATGGTATCTCCTAGGAGGTACTATCCATTCAGTATAGGGGTTGAAAACTTGCGATGTAGGACTTCTAGTATTGAATCTAGATGTACCTTTGAAGGATTGTTCAAAGTCCTGATCTCTGTTCGACGATCGTCGAGTTGAGGTTGACGATCTTGGGTCAGATCGTCGATCTCTGTTCGAATATTGACTATCCTGGAGTTCAGAGTTCAGGTGTCGTTGAGCTGAGGTCGACGATCGTTTCTTGGATCGTCGAGCGCCGTTCGACGATCGTCGAGCTCTGTTCGACGCATTCTGTTGAACTATATTTTTCTTTGGCAAATCTGTATTCTTCCTAGCCACCTCTACAACTTCCTTCCCTTTATCCGAGATAAATTTGATTGGAGTTGTCAGAACTATAGGCTGGCTGGATGAAGCTCCCAAGCCCAGTGTACTATTAAGTCTAGAGTTCACTGTGCTTGTGATATCCATCAGTTTGATGCTTCTCCCATTAAGGGATTCTTCAAACTGCTTGGCCTTGGATAGTTCACTCTTCAGTGAATCGATCTCCTCCCTCGCATTTTAACTCTTAAGAGAGTTTGAGGTTCTCTGATTTTAAAGTGTTATACTCAGACAGTTGTTTTCTGAGTGAAGTGATTTCCTTCTCAGACTCCAACAGATCTAGCCATAGTACTTTAAACTCATGTTTAAAGTCCTCAGAATTGAAATCAAATGAATTGATTACCTGATCTTCTTCTAGTTGAACTTCTGAATCTGATTCTGACTCTTCTGCTTCTGAATCTGTTTGAGAGGCATTGATAGCCATCATGGAAAATTCCTTTTCATCAGCATCATCCTCATCATCACTGGAGCTGGATGAGGCTTCAGAGTCCTCTTCAGTTTCACTCCATGTCTCAGCAACAAATCCCTTCCTTGTATGTGTGTTCTTGTTGTACGAGGGTTTGTCTGAGGTGTTCTTCTTGAAGTCTTTCTCCTTTCTTCTTTCCCTTCTATCTTTCTTATCCTTGTTTTTGTTTTTTGGACAGTCAGGCACAATATGGCCTGCTTTCCTGCAACCAAAACATATCATTTCTTTATTGTTATTTGATTTATCATACCTTGGCTTATCATGTCCCTTGTATGATTTCTTTCTGAAGTCTTTTCTGGCCATTTTGTAGAATCTTTTGGCCAGTAGACTTCGGAGCTCATCATTTCCTGTAGCTTTATCTTCATGCTCCTCTTCTGTAGCTTTGAAGGCTATGTTCTTCTCTTTTCTGATGACTGGAGAAGTAGCCTTTTGTTCTTCTTCTCTATTTTTAATGAGCATCTCATAAGATTTGTGCTTGCCCAGGAGAGCTTCAGTGGTAATCTCATTTAGACTTCTGGCATCTTTGATTTGCAAGATTCTTGAATCCCAAGTGCTGTGGAAGTACATTAGGATTTTGTCATTCAGCTCAGTTAATGAGATTTCTTTATCCAGAGTCTTTAACTCATTGACAATCAGATTTAGTCTATTGTACATGTCAGCCACTGATTCAGCTTCTCCCTTTTTGAAATTCTCATATTGACTTATAAGATGGGATCTCCTGTCTTTCCTTTCATCAGCAGATCCTGAGACAATTTCAGAGAGTTTGTCCCAAATTCCTTTGGCTGAGTTGTATTCAGCTACCTTTTGAAATATCTCATCAGACATTATCTGAGCTAAGATATTCATGGCCTTGGCATCTGTAGTCTTCCACTTCTTTATTTCAGCATCTGTTCCTGAAGAAGGTGGAACAACATTTGTACTTGAGCTTGCTGGTGGACTTGGGCACACTGTCAAAATAGAATTAAATATGTCTTCATCAATAGAGTTCATAAAAAGTCTAATCCTTGCTTTCAAATTGCAAACTTGGATAGATTGCACACTAGAGGCTTGGTGCTTGCAAAATCTTTGTTCTGTGCCACGTCTTTTTATAAAATTAATTATAATGAAAATAACCCTCTTAAAAGATTGATCTTATCAAGGATCTTTTGGTTCAGGTGTTAGCCTGTATGAACAACCAAATTGGCTCTGATACCTATTGAAAGTGAGGGTAAGATCTATCTTAACTCTAGAGGGGGGGGGGGTGAATAGAGTATTTTAAAGTAAATTTACTATTTAAAATGCACAGGAGTAAAGGCTTAATTTATATATAGGTGTAAGGTGCTTTGATGTAGAAAAATAAAACTAAAGCAGTAAAACAAAAACCACAGCACACAACAAAGAATATCCACAAGAAACCAGAAGACACAAGGAACTATAGTGGTTCCCCAAAAACCTGGGTACATCTACTCTTCTACCACCCTTGGTAGGAATCCACTGCAGGATGAGTTGATCAGGTGTCCTGGGTACCAATGAGCTTTTGATAAGGTGCTCAAAAACCAAACTGGATTTTTTGATCAGGTGTCTTGCCACCACTGAGTTTTGACAAGGCTCTCAGAACAAGAATCAAGACTTTTGAAGGGAGTTTTGATAACCCTTTTATAGTAGGAAAAGAAAAAGGAAGAGGTGAAGTTGTCTTCTCTTTCTCAATCACTGAGAGAAGACTTAGTGGATTGATTGTGTTGTCAAAGCTCCCCCTGAGAAAGATGAGAGCTTTGCTAGGGTGAGAGGTCTTCAGAAGCTTCAGATCTCCAGCAGAAGATGGTTTCAGCAGAGGCTGAAATATAAATTGTCTGGAGTCCTTGATGTTGAAGCTATGATCACTTTTCAGTATGCCAATATTCAACTAATTCTCCAGGATTGATCACTTGATTTTTTGAATTGATCTCACTATCCTGTGAATCTGTACTGAGAATTTCTTGTTGTAGATCGTCTATTCTTGTGTAGTCTCTTGTTGTATATCTGTCAGACTAGAAAAGATGATTTATTCTCTGAAGATCCTCTATCCAAGATAGCCGTTAGCAGTCAATAAATGTCTTCCATTAATGTTTTGTCTTCTAGAGGAAAGTCCAATAAACGTTCTCTGATAAATCCCTTGAAACTTGCTCCAGAATAAATGAAAACGGCTAGCAGATCTCTTGAAATAAATGCTGAGAGAATTTGAAAAACATTCCAAAAGCTGACTGAATTTGAATCCTCAAAGTCATCGATCTCTCAGGAAAAACGTCGATCTGAGCTCTACGATCGTCGACCTGAGCTCAGAGATTGGATTGAACATCAGACAGAAAACATCGACCTGAGCTCGAAGATCGTCGACCGAAGCTCAGCGACCTGAAGAATAAGCTGAAGGCGAATCGTCGATCTGAGCTCGAAGATCGTCGACCGGAGCTCGACGATTTAGCAGAGTTGAGCTCAGAGAGCGTCGAACGGAGTTCGACGTTTCGTCGACCTAAGCTCGACGATAATTGTCTTTCCTTAGCTCTAAGTCTGAATCCTTGAATGGTCCTGGGGGCAGCTTCAAACCTAAGTTCTAAGCCCTAGACTCATTCTAACTTGACCTTTTCAACTATACATCTAGGTCAAACTGATTTCCTAAAAACATAGTGATCCTTTCCCAAATTAGTAATAGGGTGTTCCAACACCGTGTTCTATCGAGAACCATTTGTCATGAGTGTCATTCATAGGCTATGGAAAGACCGCCCCTCCTGACCTTGCCTGATCGATCAGGTCTCTTTGCCTAGACTTGCCGGGAACTTCGTTTGGTGAGATCCCCCAGCAAGGGTCTCCTGGCCGAGACATCTCCCGGCCGAGACCTCTCCTGGATGGGACCTCTCTTGGCCGAGACCCTTTTGGGTCTTTCTTCAGGGTGTGTCTTTTTCCCAGCCTAGAACATCCGTGTCGAAACATTTCTAAACACTAAACCTATCCCCCACAGGCGAGCCTTCGGACCTGTTAGCTAGATGAGAGCCCGCATAGCGGGTCTACTTGGGGTCGAGCCGAGCTCGGGGTGCTGATGAATACTCCACAACAAAACCTCTCCCCCACAGGCGAGCCTTCAGACCTGCCAACTAGATGACAGCCTCCGCAGCGGGTCTACCTGGGGCCGAGCCGAGCTCAGGGTGTTGATGAAGATTTCCTATCCAACCTCTCCCCCATAGGCAAGCCTTAGGACCTGCCAGCTATATGAGAGCCTGCGCAGCGGGTCTACCTGGGGCCGAGCCGAGCCCGGGTGTTGATGAAGATTCCATAACTAAACCTCTCCCCCAAAGGCGAGCCTTCGGACCTGCCAGCTAGATGAGAGCCTACGCAGCGGGTCTACCTGGGGCCGAGCCGAGCTCGAGTTGTTGATGAAGATTTTCTATCCAACCTCTCCCCCACAGGCGAGCTTTTGGACCTCCCAGCTAGATGAGAGCCTGCGCAACCGGTCTATCTTGGGCCGAGCCGAGCCCGGGGTGTTGATGAAGATTCTACAACCAAACCTCTCCCCCACAGGCAAACCTTCGGACCTGCCAGCTAGATGAGAGCCTGCACAGAGGGTCTACATGGGGCCGAGCTGAGCTCGGGGTGTTGATGAAGATTTACTATCCAACCTCTCCCCTACAGGCGAGCCTTTGGACATGCCAGCTAGACGAGAGCCTGCGCAGCGGGTCTACCTTGGGCTGAGCCGAGCCCGGCGTGTTGATGAAGATTCCACAACCAAACCTCTCCCCCACAGTCGAGCCTTTGGACCTTGCCAGCTAGATGAGAGCTTATGCAGCGGGTCTACCTGGGTCCGAGCCGAGCTCGGGGTGTTGATAAAGATTTCCTATCCAACCTCTCCCCCACATGCGAGCCTTCGAACCTGCCAGCTAGATGGGAGCCTGCGCAGTGGGTCTACCTGGGGCCGAGCTGAGCTTGGGGTGTGGATAAAGATTACATAACCAAAACCTGTTCTTATCCTAACCTTTAAAATGAAAAGAGTTGACAGCGGATCAAAGTATGGGATGTATTATGATAACACATGATAACATTTTGAAACAAAATTACAATCACCTCCTCCCCCTCACGAGTAGAAGCGCCTTAGATCATCACCGCTCCAAGTGTGGCTCAAGGTCCTCCCTTCCACATCCTGGAGGTAGAAACTTCCTATTCTAAGGACCTCTTTTACTATGTAAGGCCCTTCACAGTTCGGGTTGAGCTTGCCCACGGGGGCTGACCTTCCTGCTGCGTCAACCTTTTTCAACACAAGGTCCCCTTCGACAAACTGCCTGATCCTGACATGCTTGTCAAAGTATCTTGCCATGCGTTGCTTGATCTCTTCTTGCCTGATGATTGTGATATCCCGCTCTTCTTCCATCATGTCCAGCGAGAGGTGCAACCCTCCCTCATTTCCCAACCTCCAAGTCTCATCTCCTTCCCCTGCCGCTGCGACCCGAGGGGACCGAACTTCGAATTCCACTGGTAGGACCGCCTCGCACCCGTGAGAGAGCTTGAAGGGGGTCTCGCCAGTGGCCGTGTTCGGGGTTGTTCTCAAGGCCTATAGAACGGAGGGGAGCTGTTCCACCCAATTTCCCCTCAGGTTCTCCACTTTTTTCTTGAGCAAGTTTACGATAATTTTGTTTGCTACTTCCACCTGGCCATTGCTCCAGGTGTGGTGGACAGAGGCAAATCTGAGATATATCCCTAGCTAGGCGCAGAAGCTGATGAACTCCTCACTAGCGAACTGAGGACCGTTGTATGTTACTATTGCTTGAGGTAGCCCGTGCCTGCATATGATCTCCCCCCAGACGAAGTTCCTTATGACCTGCGAGATGACCTTATCCAAGGCCTTAACCTCCAGCCACTTTGAGAAGTAATCGATCATGACCAGGAGGAACCTCCTCTTTCCACTAGCCGGAGGAAAAGGCCCGACCAAGTCCATTCCCTAAATGGAGAAAGGCCATGGTGACGTTATGCTCCTTAGTCTTTGAGCGGGCAAGAGCTGGAGGGGGCGTACAGCTGGCACTTTTTACATCTCCTTGCGAATTCTGTCGCATCCTTTCTCAGGGTCTGTCAGAAGTATCCCTGCCTGACCACCCTTTCTTCTAAAGTCCTTCCCCCAGAGTGACTGCCGCATTTGCCTGAGTGTATCTCCCCAAGTATCTTCGGGATTTCTTCCTCGGTCATACTCTTGGCTAGGAATCCCGACGACATCTTACGATGTAACCACCATTCCAACATCAGGTAGTGAGCGACCTTGCACCTGAAACTCCTTGCATCCTTTACCTCTTCTGTCAGTTTGCCGGTTGCTAGGAAGGTTACTAGTGGGTCCACCCACGAGGGTCGTCGACCTATATCCAACAGCTCCCCTTCCTCGATCGCTGGTCGGAATAGTTCGGTTAGGGTCCCTCCTCCCCGAGGTCCGAACTTTGCCAATCGATCGGCAGCCACACTCACCTCCCGGGGGACGTGCTGGATTGAGAATGATCGGATGCCTCCGATGACTGCCCTTACCTTAGATAGGTAATTTATGAGGGTAGGTTCTCGAGCTTCAAACACTCCTCGAATCTGCGATGCAACAACCATCGAGTCCGTGAAGACCTCCACATCCTGGATCTCAAGCTCCTTTGCAAAACGAAGACCAGCTATCACAGCTTCGTACTCTGCCTGATTATTGGTCATCGGAAAGTGATAGGCCACCGGCTGTTCTATAGCTACCCCCTAGGGCTTACAAACACCACTCCTCCCCCCATGGAATGCTTTCCCGAGGCTCCATCAACCATCACCTTCCACGCCCCCTGCTATCGCGACACCTCTTCCCCGACTTCAACAACATAGTCTGCAAGGAAGTCTTCCACTGCTTGCGCCTTAATGGGGAGCCTCGGGACAAAAGAGATGTTGAACTCGCTCAGCTCAATGGACCACTTGGCCAGCCTCCCCGAGTGCTCCATCCCTTCAAAGATCTTGCTAAGAGGATGGTCGGTTACCACCCTAATCGCATGCGCTTGGAAGTATGGCTGAAGCTTCCTTGCTGAAATGATCAGAGCATACGGTAACTTTTCGAGGATGGGGTAACGGAGCTCCTCCTTCCTCAAGATCCGGCTTACGTAGTAGATGGGTAGCTACTTCTTCCCCTCTTCCCTAACTAGAATAGAGCTCACGGCTTCCGCACCCACCCTAAGATAGAGGGCGAAGTCCTCCCCTTCTTTTGGGCTTTGAAGTAGGGGAGCATGGGAGAGCTGTCTCTTCAACCCTTGGAAGGCTTTCTCACACACGGCTGTCCACTAAAACCTTTGGTTACCCCTCAACACCATGAACACTTGTCTCTAGACTGAGAAAGGAAACTGCTTAGTCCAGCCAGCTTGCATGCTAAGCGCTTGACCTCCTTGGCATTGCGAGGTGATTCAAGGTCTAGGATGACCTTCACCTTATCCGGGTTAGGCTCCACCTCAGCCGGAGTCAAGAGATGTCTAAGGAACTTCCCACGATTGGACCCGAAGACACACTTCAAGGGATTCAGCCTTATCTTGAACCTCCGGAGGGTGGCATAGGTCTCTTCTAGGTCCCGTAGGTGTGAGCTCACACACTTTCTTTTCACCATCAGGTCATCGACGTAGACTTCCAAGTTTCTCCCACTCTGTCCCCGGAAGACTCGATCCATCATGCATTGGTAATTGGCTCCTGCGTTTTTAAGCCCAAAAGGCATCATCTTATAGTTGAAGCATCCCTCCCTTGTGATGAAGGAGACGTCTTTGACGTTGGGGTGGTGCATGCGAATCTGGTGGTAACTTGAAAAAGCATCAAGAAAACACATAACAGAAAAATCTATGGCTGAGTCAACCAGCGCGTCGATTCGAGGTAGAGGTTAGCAATCCTTGCGGCACGATTTATTTAATAAATAGAAATCAATACACATGCGCCACTTCCTACCGCCTTTGTTAATCATTAACACATTGGAGATCCAGCCCGGGTACTGAACCTCCGAGATGAAGCCTACCTCTAGGAGCTTTCTGACCTCCTCGCGGATGGGCTCCTCCATCTTGGTGGCGATGGTCCTCATCTTTTGGCATATGGGGCGAGTCCTGGGATCCAGGTTCAGACGGTGGGAAGCCACATTCACGACAATTCCGGGCATGTTTACCGCGACCAGAGCGAAGATGTCGACATTGCTCTGGATGCAAGCTCTCATCTTCTCCCTATCCTCGGGACTTAGGCCCCCACTGTTCCGAACCCTCTACACCTGCCCGTCTCTGGTGGAGACCTCCATCTCCACCACCTCTTTGGCCGGCTCAAACTGCGATTGCTCCTAGCTGACCCTTGCTTCCTCCTCAAACTCCAACTCCTCTCATCCTTCAGCCTCCATTGCCTCCTCCGGCTTCTCCTCCTTGGGCTGTTGAACCTCCACACCCCTCGGGGCCTCCTACCCAACTCTCGCCACTAGACCCTCCTCTTCATCCATCACTTCCTCAAGACACTCTCGTTCGATTCAAGCGGCTAGCTTCTCTTCTACCTCCATTGCCTCCTCTAGGCTCTCCTCTTGCTGCTGCTTGACTTCCTCCCCCTTTGGGCCTCCTTCTTAGCTTCTCCTACCACTTGCTCCTCTACCTCCGGACTTAGCTCCTCTTGCTCTGGTAGCTCCCTCTCCATGTCTTCTGCCTCCTCCATCCAATACATAGTGTTAACTGTCGTCACATAGCATTATCTTGCCACCTTTAGATCCCCCCTAATCCTGACCTGCACCCCTCCATTATTTAACTTGAGATATTGATGAAACGAGGAGGGGATACAGCGAAAGGCCCTGATGAGGGGACTCCCAAAGATGGCGTTGTAACTACTTGGGGCATCCACTCTCACGAACCTACAGTTCTGTGACACGCCCCCAGCTTTACATGCAGTCCTACTCCTCCCTCTACTTCTTTTCTTTCTCCAGAAAACCCTAACAGCGGTTCATCTGAGGCTAGGACCCTCTTCCCCTCAACCTTAATCTAATCGAAGGCTCTCTTGAAGATGACGTTCACTGAGCTCCCATTGTCCACCAGTATCCTTGAGACCGTGAAGTTCTCCACTGCTGTGTGAATCACCAGGGCGTCGAAGAACGGATCCTTGTAGTACGGAATATCCGCGGATGAAAAGATGATTTTTTTTCTTCCAGAGGGGGAGCTAAGGAGTTCGAGGCGACCCCTCTACAGAATATGGTTTGAAGGCTCCCCTTACGGGTTGCCTCAATCTCGACCACTCTGTGGATCACTCTGATCCCTCCTCGGGTCCCCACGTCTACCCAGTCCTCGCATCTATCTTCCTCCCCTCCCTGCTGCACTTCCACGATCCTTACCGGTGGATCATGTCTTCCCATTCCTCTGGCTTCCCGCATCTCCAAGAATTCTGGGGAGGTGGCCATCGCGTGACCCACTTCCTAGTGGAAGTCACAGAAGGGTAATGCCACCCTGCCCCCTATTCCTTGTCCACATCCCCTTCTTACAGCCCCTCGAACTCCTCTTCTTCCTCCTCTTCCTCTACATACCTCCATCGCTTCATGCGGTGGCGGGAAGTGGTATCTCGGTCACTGCCTCCACGCCTGCTGATCGAACCTCCTCGGTTCCCGAAGGTTATCCCTTCCCTGCAGACCTCTTCCTTGACCCTGGGGGCGACCCTCCTGAGGCCTCCAACCCAACCAATTGTTGGGCTCCCGTGCCCCCCAACCTTGGTTCTGCCCCTGCCTCCGGGGTTCTTCTCTTCTCCTTTCCTCCCTCGGCTCCCTATGCTTCCCTGATGCTGGTTCCTTCACATTGTCCTCCACCAACCGGGCCAGCTTCCTAGCGAAAGTCGGGTTTGATCTTTCGAAATCGATCTCTTTTTTCTCCCTCTCCATTAGCTCTTCAAAGGAGAGAGGGGGAACTCTCTTTAGCTCCATGCTAAAGAAACCTGGTCTCAGCCCCAGGGTAAAGTCGAGCATCATCGCATACCCAGTGACTTCCTGGACTAGGAAAATTTCTTCCTAAGAACAAATCAACTTAATGACCCAGCTTCTCATCCTGTCTCTGCCTTATCACAAATAGGCACTCTGCCTCCTTCTTCCTCATCTTCGATGTCGAGAATCTCAACAGTAACCCACTGCGAATATCTTCAAAGCTGTATATGGAGCATGTAGGTAACTGGTGGAACCAGTCCCGGGCTTTCTCCTTCAACGTGATGGCAAACACCCAACACTTGAAGGCATCCGTCATCTGCCTGATCGAGACTACATCCTCGAACCATTGAACATACTGCACCGGATCATCCTTCCCTGAGTAATAAGACATGTTCGGCTCCCGGAACACCTCTAGCACCGGAGCCGAGATGATAAGCTCGCAAAAGGGGCTCTCGCCTCCTGCCTGGCGAGAGGGAATGTCTCGCGCCCTCGGCTGATTGGCCCAATTCGTGAGACCGTGCCCAGGGAATAGTTCTCGTACTGCTGCCTCCCTCTCGCAAACTTCTGCCGGAACCTCCTTTCCGTGGCGCTTGACTAGGAAGAGTTCCCGCGCGGCCACATCTCTCTCGCCAACTTTCGTCAGTACCTCCTTCCCGGGACGCTGCCCAGGGACGGTCTCACCCAGAAGCAGGACCGCCTCCACCAGAACCTGAGGCGTCTCCCACTCACTCCTTGCCGAGAAGGCAAGGCTGATGGTCTGTAGGACCTCTCCTAAAGTCCTCCAACATCTTCATCGTCGCTTCCTCCCCCGGGATGGGGATACCCTCTGAGCCAGATGCTTCACCGTCTCCCCCAGTCATGGGACCAAACTCAAGGCTTTCCTATACTGGCTTACTTCCACGCTCACCGCACAAGAACTGTTGGAGATAAAATTGACCTCAACGAATGTTCAAAACAGGGGTGCAACAAACACCTACTTCTCTCAAGCTACGCCCAAGGAATGGTTTCTAACGATCTAGGACTGACCCAAAGCCTCAGTAGGGAGGTCTCACCTCACACCCAGAAGATCTCTGAGAGCTTCCCCTCACAAGCCAAAAGTTGGGTTAGGAGCTCCTCAGAAAGCACTAGAGATTCAGAGAGAAATGAGAGTCTGCTTTCTAAGGAGCCCTTATGAGTCTATTTATAGCCCTTTGCTGACCTGAAATGACTGAAATACCCCTGGACAGTCTGCCAATGTCCAAATCCCGCTATCCGGAAAGAATTAAACGCAGCCCCTGGGGGGTATAAGGGTAATTTTACCCAAGGGTAATTAAGTCATTTTACCCCAGACCCTGGGCCCCACTCAGCGAGAACTCTATGCCGAGAACCCTCTCGCCTTCATTTGATGAGAGCTAAAAAGAGTGCCAAAAGTCTCAAGCAGAGCTGGCTCCCGCCTTCTACGAGGCGCAATCCTTCTCGCCGACTTTGCCGGAAGCAGGTTCCGGCTGACCGACGGTGAACGCTCTCGCCCATTTCTAGGTGGGATTTCCTCTAATCTTGACGATGTCGCTGCTGGACGCGACGTTGAGTTAGTGGAGCTCACCCCACACCCTTGCTGCTTACCACGGCGTTGAGTGAGTGGAGCTCACTGAACGCCCTTGTTGCTGGCTACGACGTTTATTGAGTGGAGCTCAATCCGCACGACATTGAGACCACTCAACGCCTTCTCGCCAGCTTCTGGTCAAGGGCGGGATATTGCCTGCTCCTAGGCGGGAGCTCTTCCAGCATGAGAGCTCTTCTGGTCTTTAGGCCCAAGCTAGCCCGAGGCTGGTCCAACCCCGACCATTGATGTCTCCAGGTCCAACCCAGCGAATATGGGTTGTACACTTTTGATACTCTACTACTAAAATTCCCCAAGGCAAAAAATTTCTTACCTATTAGCACATCTATCATTGAGACCTTCTTGGAATGAGTTTGTTCATAGTGATATTTGGCCTGAGTGTGTGTATACTCACTTGGAATGATCCCTACTATGGACCCTTGGATAAAAAATATTTATATATGGCCTAAGTGCGTGTACACCCACTCGGAATGATCCCTACTATGGACTCTTGGAGAAGAAAAAAAAAATTATAGAGTATCCATCAGAAGAAAGAAAGAAAAAGAAAGAAAAAATATGGGAAGTATAATAATTGTTAAGTCTGGGGGTGATTTTATAATGTTGATGTATGTTAAGGTAATTACATAGCAAAAGGCTCAATCGTGATCAAGCTGTGATAAAAACCATCGAGTTTATCTTTGATTACCCCACCTATGACCTTTTACCCTAAGCCAAAAAGTTACACCCTAACACAAGTCCTAAGGATCCAACCTTTCTAATCCTAACTAGTGTCATTGAGAGGGTGTGAAAAGGCAAGCTCATGACTATCAATATTGGTACTTAAGTTTTGAATTACTAATGCATACCTAATTGAGATTGTTATTTTTTCCTCACATTTGTTTTGGATGACGAAAATCTTATTTCTAGGAAAGAGTGAAAGATAGTTAAGAGATATATGGGAGGAATTTTAAGATAAAGTTGTATTTAGAAAAGTCTGTTATACTATTTCCAATACAATTACAACATCAAATTTCTTTTTGAATTCATAGAAACCAGCTTGCAGAAGAAAAAAAATTAATTATTGGTAACCCAAGTATTTCAATTAGTTTGCTTAGGGACAAACAAACACTTAAGTCTGGGGGTATTTCATGATTACAATTATATAAGTCCTTTTTACTATCATAATTGTAATCATGTCCACTATTTTCTACCTCCCTTTGTAGTAATTGGACAAAAATAGCTAAGAACTTTAATTATCAGGAATAGAAAAGCGCAAAATAGATTTTCCTTTATTTCCTGTATTAAGCTATTTATTTATTCATTCATCTTCTTAATGCAGTTATTGCTAGTCCTTGGAACGAAAATTCTTAGAGCAAATAGAGGCATTCACAGATCCAACATGACTAATGATAGGACTGGAATTGGCCACACACGAGTAGGAACACGTCCGTGTCACTACCCGTGTCCTTATCGGGAAAGATCACAAGGATTGAAAAAAAGACAGAGCACCACACGGTTTAGGAACACGCCCGTATCACTACCCGTGTCCTTATCGAGAAGAATTAAAGGCATGATGCCAACCTAACCGTGTGCGAAGAACACAAAGAACAACACGGTCGTGTTATTCACCGTGTCAAATGACACGGCCCACGACCAGACACATCTTTTCGTATTAAACCGCTTTTGAACCGTCCACACGACCTGTGGCACGGCCATGTTGGAACCCGTATTTGACCCTATTTGCAAGAAGACTATAAAAACCTGTATGAATGATTGAAAAAGGACTTTCTGATCTGAAGAACTTGGAGAACTTCTTGAGGACAAAATTGGAGCATTCGGTGGAGGGAAGATCGAAGGAGATAATCCGTATGGTTTTATTTTTATGTATCTCTTTTGATTTCCCCCTCCTCTTAATGGATCTAAACTTAATTCTATATTTAGCATGAGACTTGTTTTTATGAATCAATTAAGAAATATTTATGTTGTTTTTACTTTGGATTCGTGGTATTTTATTCATATGTATGCTTTCAAATAAAGAGATTGATATTAGATTTGAAATTAGAACTTGTTTTATTTGAATCCCAAACTTCTAGATTTAGAAATTGGATGTGTGTGATGATGTTTATATGTTAATATTCTAGTGTTCTTTCAATTTGTATTTCAAATTTGCATGATCGAGAGATATGTTATTTGGATCATGGTAATACGGATAATTGGATTCATGGTATCTTAGAGATAGAATTTCAAGAATTTATGAATTAGATAGGGTTTCTTTATATTAATGCAAATTTGAGTGTTGTGAATTATTCGAGAGAAAATTTACTAAACTTAAGTTTAGGTATTGAATTGCTCGAGAGAGAATTCGATAAAGGTTTAACCCTTACAATACAATGAATTTGATAATCTTGTTATTATGTGATTACATAGAATTGAATTAATGAGTGATGATTCTCATGTGATTACTCTTATACTATCTTCTTTTTACTATTCTTAATTATCCAATGTCTCTTTATCCAAGTAGTCCGAGTAAGCTTAATTTAGGGTAACAATCAATTATAATTATTGGTACGATAATAGAGTGAGAGTGAGTACGAGTATTTGAAAAGACCCTGTGGAATACGACACGAGATGTAGATTTCTCCTATACTATGATTGATAGGTGCACGTGCATGAGAGTAAAATCAAGTTAGCTTTTACATATCTACATAGTTTATGCATAGAGTAAAAAATTATCGCATCATCAGCTCACTCAACGCTTTTACACTTAGTCGCACAGCCACTCAACGCCACGCAATGCCACAATCTAGTAACTTTGCAGATAAGCTAACATACCTAAACAGAGATTAATAAACTTATTCTAGCTATCTCTTTTAAATTTCTTGGCTACAGCTAAACCTAAATTAAGTCCAAGTTAACAGCTAAGCCCAACACAGGAAAAGAATTCTCCTGTATTAGTAATAGGGTTTCTCCCTCGCCAAGACTACAGGTTCACTGCTATGCTAAGTACCATAAGTCCTACAAGAATAGAATACAGCAAGTTAAAAGCTTAGCAAGGGTGTAAATCACCACTGTCCTCAAGATCTATAGCAAACAAGGTTTGAAAAGTACGAAATACTATTCTAATCAAATTTTTGTACATCAAGTAAAGAAAATAAACAAAAAATAGTAGAAACAAGAACAAGTAAGGGGGAAACCACCACTTGCCTCAAACCCATCCGAACTTTGGCAACACCAGCACTCCTCAGGGATCTTGCCGGAAGACACCTAAGAAGTAAAACCTGAAACTTTTCGAGAGAAAGGAAGGTCAAAACCGCAACCTATGCCTCTAAAAATCCACGAAACGGGAAAAACTTATCGTAGAAACGTAGATCTTTGTGAGATCTACAAGGATCTACTCTCCAAAGATGATTTCGAGCACTAACAGCCCAGAATTCGGTGGCTGAAAGCTAAGAAGAGAACGTCGTTATCGCTCTTCTCGTAACAATCGATGGTTTCAAGAAAAAGACGATGAATAGGGTTTGTCTATTCACAAGGCTATTTATACTTAGAAAAAAAAGTATTATAATAATAATTTATTATTAAATAATGGTCCAAACAACCAAAAATTTGTGCCAACACGGATTTCTATGAAAATCACACCGTAGCTAAATACCGACACTACAAACCCAGCGGCGCAGTCGAAATTAAGATTCGACGAACCAAACTCGGGCAAACACCTCCCGAAGACAAAACACAAGCATTCTTAAAAAGACTCCACCGAGTCACCAAAACAGACCCAGCTCGCTAGGGAATCTTGAAAACAAGCTAATCCAAGCGACACACAGAAAAACCTAAGAGCTAAAACCACGCTCTAACAACGACATATGTAAAAAATACGTCAACGTAACTCCCTGACGTCATAAATACGCCAGATAACAAATTAAACCAAATATCAAAAAAATCGAGGGAGTTACAATCGTTAGTGGTAGAACTACCGCCGCGCGGTAGGGGACAGACAATCGGTTTTTCCCCTTAATCGGGTGTTTTCCTGAAGACTTACCCCCAGTACTCTCAATGTTGTCATCTGAACACCCCGTGACTCCGAAATCTACGTGATAACCACAGAGTCTTCTCCGAAATACAAAACATAGAAACATCACCAATCCATACTAACCCGTCCGAATAGGCTTCATACAACATGCCTATTTCGTACTTCGATTCCGGATCTAAATGCAATACTACGTGGATATACGAATCTACCCGTCAGGAGAACCACATCCACATTTTTGTGGATTGTCTACCCTCTAATGCAAAATGAAAGGACTTCGCATGTCAAAGGAAGATTATTGTTACCCTTGATGTACGCTTTGGCGCCATAGAAGGAATCTAGACAATTGAAAACGACTGCTCTGACCTTGCCTCCGCGAATCAGAACTCGACTTGTGAATCTAAGACCCGAAATATGAATTGTGGCAAGAACCCTACCCCAATCATTGCTTCTCCTCATCTAGAAAACTAGGGCACCAACTCCTCTCCAAAAGAAGATGAAGAGAAACGGCCAAACCAGGATTATAAATTAAGCTAGTGACGCGCGGTAACTAGATACCTCCGCACAGTACCTTAATTCAATGCCTCATTTCGGGCACAATTGCAAAAACCTTCCAATCACAGGCAAACACGTGGCCACGCTATTACGAATTCCCTATCACCACGCGATAGGATGCTAACGTCGTGCGATAGCCGACGTCGGTAATGACAATGTTGAAGCCAGAAATGTCCTCAACGTGAGTTTGGCCCTTGAGGCTGTAGCTAGCACCTACTTCTCCCAAACCATGACCTCTGACTAGCAACAAATAACCTAGAACTTGCCCTTAGCCTCAGCTGGGGAGTCCGTCCGCTAACCCAGAAGATCTCTGAATGCTTCCCCTCCAAAGCCAATAGCTGGGCTAGGAGAACCTCAGAAAGCACACTAGAGAATTGTAGAAATGATGATTGCTTGCTTTCTGAAGAAATCCATGGGTCTATTTATAAGTTTTCAAGGGTCTGGTCTTCCAAAAGCGTACTTTTGCTACCCTAAAATTAATATCAAGCCCTTGGGTTGATTTTTCAATAAACAAACTCCAGTGTTATGAAGAGCTAAATGCATACTAAGGGGTATTTAGGTAATTTCAGGACTGGGTCTCTCATCTGGGTCCTACCTGGGTTCCACTTGGCAAGAGATCTTCCTGCTAGGCTCTGTGGGAACCCTGCTTGCTCTGAGCACGAGCCTTCCCGCCTATCCCAAGGGGGAACAAAAAACAAAAGAGGCATTGGGCTTCCGTCAAAGAACGATGAGGGCCCTTTTGCCCGCCCAGGGTAGGAGCCTTCCCGCCGACCTAGGACGGAATCCTTTTCACCGGCCTGACTAACCATCATTCTCAGCTCGACGATCTGAGCTCGTTGAACCAGTTATCTCATCTCGATGAGCGGATGCTACATAACCCCTTGGCGAGAGCCTTCCCGTCTTCTCCCGGTGAGAGACCTCCCGCCCAGTCCTCTTACCTTACCCGATAGGATTAACGCTGGCCCACGTCTAGCCCAGTCCAGGTCCTTGGGAGATCTTGGTCCTACCCAGCGAATATGGGGTTGTACACAATCTCCACTCTTTGCGAGCTAGCCTTGCGCTCGGAAAGATACGTCCAACTCCAAATATTTTGTGGGTACAAGCTGATTTGGCAGGGAATCTTTCTACAGACCCCACCTTTGCCCTATAAATACACCGTTATGTTTATCTTTCAGGCCATCTCTTTCGTCATTACTTTCTGCTCGAGCCCCTACAGGTCCATGAAAATGCGTGCCAAAAATGCTGAAAAGCCGCTCTCGGCGAAGCTTTAGGCCCGCCTCGCCATACCCCAGGCGTGGGCTCGCGCTGACTATGCCAAGGTCACCCCTTGGTTGATAGGCAAGAGGCCCGCCGGCCAGAAGGTAGTGGGCGAGAAGTCAGCTGTCGAAAAACTAGTCGGCGAGAGCTCCCGCCCAAAGAACAAAAAGAAGAAAGCCAAATCGTTCAAGCACGAGCTGTTGAAGGAGAATTGAGCCTCGCCTACCCCAACCTTAAACCATGACGAGAATCCCCCTTCCCTGCCAGAGGTACTTTTCTCGCCTCGCCCATAGGCACGAACTTTCTCAATCAACTGGGTCGCGTACTGATGTATCACCCTTCTCACAGGGGACGGTGCTGAAAGGCATCGTCGACTACCCTCTTGCGGATACTGAGGAATCCCGCAACCTCCTCAAGGCTCCGCCGTCCAACTCGGGTGTCGCCCCTCAAACTAATCTGGCTGATCTCCCATGTATTCCGGGTATTTAACTCAGTGGCTTTCGCTTGAACTGATCTACTCATACCTTCCACTGACTATGCTTCTCGCAGCGCCTTCTCTTGGAAACATGGACCTCGTTGACACGAGACCCAGGGATTCCGCTACCGAAGATCCTTTCAACCAAGTGTCTGACACCGCTACCGCAGCCGGAGGGACTGTTGTTGAAACATTAGCTTCTGCTCCGGAGTCCCAGCCATCTGTCGAAAAGGGTGCCTCTGTCCCCCAACCGATGGAGTCCGAGACCTTGGAGCGTAGGACGTTCTGCTACGGGCATGGAAAACCGCTTCACTTAGTCTTTGGAAAGGGCCCTGAGGGACTACCTTGTCCCTATCGCCAACCGCTGGCGGGAACCTCCGACCATAACTCAGGTATGCGGGAACCTATCATTTTCCCTCTCGCTCCTACTTTAATCTGACCGACTGCCCTTCAGGTCCAAGGGTGCAGGATGCGGAAGCCGAAGATGAAGAAGATGAATATGAGGATGAAGAGGAGGAAGAAGAATATGGGGGAGACTCACCCCTCCCCTCTCCGGGCAAGATGGAAGACTTTCTTGAATCCTCTGGGAGTGGCAAAGCGCGGCAGCAAAGGATTGCATCAATCCTATCAAAGCTTGTGCGGCGTCAGCGCGCCAACTCCGCAGTGGTGATGGGAAACCAAGAGACAATGGAGTAGTGGTTGGGGACGATGTAGCAGCGGCTGAGGACTGTAGAGCGGGACTGCGCCTACCTCATGGGCAAGATGGAGTCCCAGGAGACGTTTTCCACCGAGACCTCCCCCATAAGATATATCGCGTAGGTTCAGGGTCAGCTCTGCTTGTCAAACAAAAGGCTGCCTGCTCTGACGGCCTTCTACAATCCGCGGGAACCTCTAAGGCTGGGGAGATGAGATAAGGGTCATTGGAGGTGGGAGCCATACTGAGCCTTGTGGCCTTTATCTCTTCTCTCCCTAACCCCCCCCCCCCCCCAGCCTACCCCTTCCACTTTGTACCACCTACACCTTTTGGCAGCTGACAATAAATATGAGTATTATTTGTTATTATTATTTCCTTTTTTATCTATTGCTGTTTGGAGGCTCTCGCTCTACGAGACCCCCTTTGTATTTGTATCCTTTTCGCCTGTTCTTCGCATTCTTTCTTTGATGCTTTGTGAATGCCATACATATACACGTCGCTCAATACTTCTCGCGCGCAGAGATTGTTTGTCCTCTCCCTAGCGCTCCCAGGAGGTTCTCTCTTCCTGTAGGTCCAAGGAGAGCTGTAGAGGCAGAATGGAAACCGAGGAGTCGAGAGGTCAATATTTGCCGACACGTTGACCATTCCCCTACTGCATTTCTTAAGAAAAGACTCATGATTACAGTATCCTCTATAAATAGGCCGATCAACAAACCAAATTTACTTCTCTGCATTTACTTCTTTGATTCCAAGCCTTTGTACTTTTCCCGACTGCTCTCGTCGATCTCTGCGACGCAAAGGATCTCGCCTTCACTTCAAAATGCTTGGTGAGGGTTATGGCCGCTCCAATTGCGCAATCCTTTCTTAAACATAATTTCCCTCTATGCCAGTGTACTTTGGAGGAGTTAGAAATGATAGTCGCTAACTTCATCCCCACTGGGTTCTCGGCACGGAACCCCGGGAATGACGATAGAGTTATGATGAGTTGTAAATATACCTATATTTTCGTATTTTATTTAAGTCAATTTTGTTTGTTTTTTGTCTTTTTTATCTGTTTTATCCAATAAATTGCTTATTTTTGTAAATATTATTTCTAACTTAGCTTTATTTTTATTGCAGAAAATTTCCAGAAGAATTCCAAAAAAGTCAAAAAATCTGCCTGACACGCCCGTGTCAATTGGCCGACACGCCCGTGTCACGCCCCCCGACGATCGCCGACCACTGGTGCCAGCTCGACGATCGGCCATCATCAAACCCAGCCCGACACGCCCAAAGTCATGCCCGTATCAATGCTCGACACGCCCGTGTCGAGGCCGACCCGCAAGATTAGTCAAACCGTCAACGCTGCCGACATCGAACTGTCAACCCCCCTGTCACGCCCGTGACCTGGGGCGTGACCGCCACGTTTTCGCCCCGAAGTCAAAGCTCCAGTCAAGTAAACTGATCAGCTCATGAATAGTGTTGACACGCCCCCCTGTCACGCCCGTGACCTAGGGCGTGACCAACCCGAAAAATTGCCTATAAATAAGAGCTTCCAGGAAGCTTATTTTGTCCACTTTTTTGACCACTTTGCTTAGGGGAGGTGCTGCCCATTTGGATTCCAAACTTATGTAAGGAGATTTTCTCCCCCCTCTCTCTCTCTTAGTTTGTATTAGGGTTTTTACTTTAATAAAATATGAATCTTTCTCCCTTAATTTGTATGGATAATCCATTTGAATGCGCCTACTTAAGTAATTTTTCGTTCATCTTTTTGTATTTCTTCTATGTTTTCATCTTTTTTAGCTTTCATAACTTAGTTAGATTTAGGATTTATCGGCATTTCTAGCCGTTGTGCCGTCCGTCTAGTTTTCATTTCCCGCACCTTTTTTAGATTTAGCTTTTCCTCTTTTTCCTATTTTTTCATTCATAAGGCTTTATAAAAACTCACCTAAAAGTGTTATTTTCATTTTTCTTTAACTTAGGCTCTTTAGGATTGTAAAACTTTTTGTCCCCTTTTTGTTTTATTTTCACTTTTTATGAGTTTTTATAAAAATATAAGAATGAAAATATAGTCGTTATAATTTTTCGCTCACTTTGTTTTATCTTTTTATTTGCAAAATTTTTGGTCCGGTTAATTTTATTTCATCATTTTATGCATTTCTACCGCATTCTAGCGGTAGAAATGCAGTTGTTTTAATTTTTCGTCAACTTTCATTTTGCGTTTATTTGCAAAACATTTTAGCTCGGTTAATTTTTATTTTCACTTTTTATGCATTTCTACCGCATTCTAGCGGTAGAAATGCAGTTGTATTAATTTTTCAGCAACTCTGTTTTTCTTATTTTTGCATGTGTGCATGTGTGTATGAGTTAAGTTTTACTGCTTTATTTCATTTCTGTAGAGTGCGTGTGTGCGTATGCATTTATTTCCGCCTACTCGTTAAGAGTTAAATGGCGCCCTGCTTTCATTTTCCTCCTACTCACTTGAGTAGGAAAACTTAGTGTGTGTGCGTGTGTTTACTTTTCTGTAGAGTGCGTGTGTGTGTTTTACTTTCAAGAAGAGTGTGTGCGTGTATGAGGTAAATTTACTCCCGCCCACTCATTTGAGCCGGGACTCGCAATTTTATCGCTTTCTCAATTATGTAGAGTGCGTGCGTGTAGGGGATAATTTTACCGATTTATTTATCGCTTTCTTCAATTAAGAAGAGTGTGTGTATGTGTGCATTTATTTCCGCCTACTCGTTAAGAGTTCAATGGCGTGCTTTTATTTCCCGCCTACTCATTTGAGTAGGCCTTGCTTTATTTAATTCTCTTTATGGTTTTGAAGTGTGCGTGAGTGCCTGTATCAATTAGCTTTCAATTTATCTAATCGCCCTTTTTATGTTTTCTCTTATAATTGTTCAGAACTTAAATTTACACTCACGCGTCACTTAAAAACATAAAGCCGTCCCCATACCGATGAGTGGCTAATCTCTTTTAGCCTTCGGCATCGAAGAGCATTGGGACAAATAAAATGATTTGAAATAATTAAAGAACTTTATTTTATTTTAATTTAAGGACTTAAGGTTTACCCTGGGTTAACGACGCATAGGACCACATAGTCGATGTGTGGGCTCTATTTCCGTTATACATACGCGACGCCGAGAGGCTGCACGTATGGACCGATCCCCCTTGGGTAAAGAGAACTGCGTACACCCCCTCGAAAGAGGAGAAGCGTAGTTCTGTCGGATTGGGTTCCCCACCCAATAGCGGGGTTTTTAGCGTAAAGCGGGCATTAAGAGGAATCCTTCGTCGGCCTAACGATCGGTCGAATAGTCTTAATGTTTAGGTGAGCAATATTCCTAGAGATAAGTGCGCTCATATTTTTGGAACCTCCACGGCGAAGTGCCTTTTATTAAATTAAAAACAAAGTTTAATAATTGTTAAGAATTATTTTAGTCTTAATCCGATTCGATGCCGAGCGTTAACCCGTCATCGAACTAATTTTGCAAAATTCCGCTTTCTTTCTTTTCGCTTTAATTAAACAAAAAAAAATCCCACCTTACTGTTAGTAAGATAATAGTGTTCCTGGAAGAGTAGATATAATCAACGCGTCCCCGAGAATAATATGACCTCGGTATTTTCCCGAATACCGAGTACTACTTGCGATAGGTGCGCTTGCCTCCTTTCGTTAGAAAACTCGATCTTCTAACCGGCCCGCGGAATCTGACCATTTCGAACCAACCACAGTAGGTCTCTGTTCCGCGGCCATCAAGTTTTTGGCGCCGTTGCCAGGGAGCACGGTTGTTATATTGAATCCGGACTCTATTAATTTTACTTTATTTTCAAATAAAAATTTTTATACAAAAAAAATCCTCCCCCCCTTTCGTTTTTTTTGGGTGTATGACCCGTGGACAACCTTCGAGTTCTGAAAATCTTGAATTTGACCCCGAGATCGACCGCTCTCTTGCGCGTATCCGATCTCTCCGTCGAATTCCATTTTTAGACCCCGCAGAATCTATCGGAGAACCCTCTTCTTCTTCTATGGCCGACCCGAATAATGCCCAACCGGCCGAGCGGACTATGTCTTACTACGCTCGGCCCAACTTGGATGATACGGGATCGAGTATTGTTCGGCCCGCGGTGACCAACAATAATTTTGAAATTAAGTCAAGTGTGATTCAAATGATCCAAAATGCCATGCAGTTCGACGGACAGCCGGATGAGGACCCCAATAATCACTTGTCTAATTTTCTTGAAATTTGCGATACTTTTAAGATTAATGGCGTCACTGATGACGCCATTCGTTTGCGCCTTTTTTCCGTTCTCTCTTAAGTCCAAGGCTAAGGCGTGGTTACTCTCCCTCCCGCGGGGATCCATCACGTCCTGGGCGGAATTGGCCGAGAAATTCCTTACGAAGTATTTTCCGCCCGCGAAAACTGCAAGACTGCGGGCGGACATATCTTCGTTCGTCCAAAATGACTCTGAGTCTCTTTACGAGACTTGGGAACGCTTTAAGGAATTCCTCCGCCGGTGCCCGCACCACGCTTTGCCAACGTGGTTGCAGGTACAAATTTTTTATAATGGACTGAATAGTCAGACGCGTCAAATGATTGACGCGGCTGCCGGGGGCACCCTGAACAATAAGACCCCCGAGGCCGCCCAGGCCCTTTTCGAGGAAATGGCGGTGAACGCCTACCAGTGGAATGTCCCGCGGGCACGCCCTAAGCAGGCGGGCATTTTTGAAGTGGATGCCACTGCTCAGCTAGCCCTCCAAGTGGAAAGGCTAACTAAGCAGGTGGCGGAGATGTCTGTTTCCTCCTCCACTCCGCCTTGTTTTCTCCCCCCTCCAACGTCTGCGTAGTCGACGAATTCGTGGACTACATGGGAAATCCGGTGCGTCCCTCATTTCAAAACAACCCTTATAGTAGCCACTATAATCCGGGTTGGAGGAATCATCCGAATTTCTCCTGGAGCAACCCGAACAACGCGCAGCGTCCTCCTCCCCCTCCTTTTGCGCCAATGTTTCCTCCTCCCCCTCCTATGAAGCCATCCCTGGTGGAGGAAAATTTTAATCGTTATGTCGCGTCCAACGAGTCTAATATCCGGAACATCACCGGATCGCTAAAAAATTTAGAACTCCAGGTTGGACAGCTGGCACGACTCATGTCAGAACGCGCCATGGGGGCACTGCCAGGGAACACGGAGCCCAATCCAAGGGAAACCGCCAACGCTATAACCCTCCGTAGCGGTAAGGAGGTGGTCGATCCAAAACGGATCGATCCTCAGGTACATATTTCACCTCCGACCCCTCTTCCCTCTTCTTCGATTACGCAACCCTTACCGATTTTTAACGATAAAACTATTTTAAACAAGGCGTTGCCCTACCCGCACAAGTTAGATAATGAGCGAGTAAACGCGCAATATGAAAAATTTATTTTATTACTTAAACAAAATCATATTAATGTTCCTTTTTGCGAGGCTATCTCGCAAATGCCTAAATATGCGAAATTTTTAAAAGAACTACTTTCTAATAAACGCAAACTCGAGGATATTTCGCATATATCTCTCAACGCTGTCTGCTCGGCGGCTCTTACTAGTAAATTGCCCTTAAAACAAAACGACCCGGGAAGGTTCTCCATCCCGTGCCTTTTTGGCGATGTATTAGTAAAATACGCCTTGGCAGACCTATGCGCGAGCATTAATTTGATGCCGTTCTCGCTCTTCCTGCGTTTAGGTTTGGGTACTCCTGCTCCTACCAATATGCGCATCCAACTAGCGGATCGCTCGATTAGGTTCCCCATCGGGGTTGTTGAGGATGTCCTTGTCCGAGTAGACAAGTTCACCTTCCCGGTGGACTTCGTCATCTTGGACATCGAGGAAGACGCCAACGTACCAATAATACTTGGTCGCCCTTTCCTCGCCACCTCACGTGTGTTAATTGATGTAAGTAATGGTCAGCTTCTCCTTCGGGTAGGAGACGACCAAGTTACTTTTTCTATTAACTCCTCTATGGAAGACTCGTCGCCGAGCGACGATTTCTGCTATTCTTTAGATTCTTTTTATGGAGATAGTTCTTCCCCGGTTTTCGAGTCCGAATTTTTAAACGAAAATATTTTTTCACTCGAAAATTTTTATTGCGATGAGGACGAGTCTACGAATATGCCTTTTGAACCAATTGGTTCAAAAGATATTAGCACTAAAACCTCACTAGAAGAACCGCCCATCCTAGAACTCAAACCATTACCCGAATCCCTAAAATACGCCTTTTTGGGAAAAAATGATACGCTCTCGGTAATCATTTCTTCGTATTTAAGCGATTCGGAGACCTCCGAGTTATTGGAGGTTTTGCTTAAACATCGCCACGCAATTGCGTGGCAAATTTCTGACCTAAAGGGGATTAACCCTTCATTCTGCACTCATAAAATTTTCTTAAACGATAATTGCCGCAAAACCATTCAGCCGCAGCGGCGTCTTAACCCAAACATGAAAGACGTCGTGAAAGCTGAGATAATTAAATTATTAGATGCGGGGATTATTTATCCCATTTCTGATAGTGCGTGGGTTAGTCCCATTCATGTCGTGCCCAAGAAGGGCGGTCTAACCGTAGTGGCGAATGAGCACAACGAGCTCGTCCCAACTCGTACTATTACGGGTTGGCGCATGGTCATCGATTATCGCAAACTTAATGATGCCACCCGTAAAGACCATTTTCCACTACCGTTCCTTGACAAAATTCTTGAGCGTCTTTCCGGTCATCCTTTTTATTGTTTTCTCGACGGTTTATCGGGGTTTTTCCAAATCCCCATTTCCCCCGAAGACCAAGAGAAAACAACTTTTACTTGCCCCTTTGGAACCTTCGCCTATCGAAGAATGCCATTTGGCCTCTGCAATGCGCCGGCTACATTCCAAAGATGTATGCTGGCAATTTTTGGTGAGCTAGTAGAAGATATTATGGAAATATTTATGGATGACTTTTCTGTATTCGGATGCTCTTTCCCGAATTGTCTTCGTAATCTTGATCGTGTCCTCCAGCGATGCGAGGACATGAATCTTGTTTTAAATTGGGAAAAGTGTAACTTTATGGTTCGAGGAGGTTTGGTCCTTGGCCATAAGATTTCGATTAAGGGGATAGAGGTCGATAAGGCCAAAGTTGAAATCATAGAAAAGCTTCCTCAGCCGACAAACATAAAATCCATTAGGAGTTTCTTAGGCCACGCGGGCTTTTATAGGCGCTTCATTCAAGATTTTTCAAAAATAACAAAGCCGCTTACTCACCTCTTGGAAAATGAATCACCTTTTGTCTTTAGTAGCGATTGCGAGTCTGCTTTTAATTTTATAAAACAAAAACTTATTAATTCTCCGATTTTAGTGGCCCCTAATTGGTCCCTTCCGTTCGAAATCATGTGCGACGCTAGTGATATTGCCTTAGGCGCCATTCTTGGCCAACGCGTAGAAAAACATTTTCATCCTATTTATTACGCTAGCAAGACGCTCACTTCCGCACAAGTGAATTACACGACAATGGAAAAGGAACTCTTAGCCGTCGTTTTCGCTTTCGATAAGTTTCGCTCGTATCTTACGCTATTTAAAGTTATCGTTTTTACCGATCACTCCGCCCTTAAATATTTATTAGCTAAAGCCGACTCGAAGCCCCGCCTTCTTCGATGGATTCTCCTCTTACAAGAGTTTGACTTGGAGATCCGAGATAAGAAGGGCGCGGAGAATCTAGCGGCAGACCACCTCTCCCGTTTAGAAAATCCGGGTGCGGAAGCGCTCGTCGAATCTGAAATAAATGACAGATTCCCCGAGGAACGCCTTCTCGCCATTCATTCGTCTTCGTCATCTTCGCCTTGGTTCGCAGATTTTGCGAACTAATTAGTCGCGCGGGTACTTCCAAAAGATTTTTCAAGTCATCAAAAGAAGAAATTATTTTCCGACTTGAAAAATTTCTTTTGGGATGACCCCTTTCTTTTCCGTATCTGCGCGGACCAAGCGGTTCGAAGATGCGTCGCGGGAGTGGAGTGCACACAGATATTGAGGCACTACCACGAGGGTCCAGCCGGGGGGCACTATCAAGCCAACCGGACCGCTAGGAAGGCGCTAGAGGCGGGCTACTTTTGGCCCACTCTCTTCAAGGACGCGCACAATTTTGTGCGCGCATGCGATAGCTGTCAGCGGTCGGGTAACATCTCACGTCGCGACGAGATGCCCCAAAATATGTTTTTAGAATGCGAAGTTTTCGATTTATGGGGCATAGATTTTGTTGGCCCCCTACCTCCTTCTTATAAAAATATGTACATTTTAGTGGCGGTCGACTACGTATCACGGTGGGCAGAAGCGCAGGCTCTCCCCACCAACGATGCGCGAGTCGTCGTTACATTTCTAAAAAAATTATTTTCTCGCTTCGGCACGCCTCGCGCTATTGTTAGTGATAGGGGAACGCATTTCTGTAATGCTCTAATAGCTAAGACGTTAGCTAAATACGGAGTCACGCACAAGCTTGCCACCCCCTACCACCCGCAAACAAGTGGCCAAGTTGAGGTAGTAAATCGAGAAATAAAACGCATATTAGAAAAAACCGTTTCACTTAATAGGAAGGACTGGTCCGCTAAGCTTGACTACGCGTTATGGGCGTATCGTACGGCGTACAAAACCGCTACCGGTTGTACCCCGTTTCGATTAGTCTATGGCAAAGCGTGCCACTTACCCGTAGAACTGGAGCACCGCGCACTTTGGGCATTAAAACTCTTAAACCTCGACTCTAACTTAGCCGCTCAGAATAGAAAACTGCAACTAAACGAGCTAGATGAATGGCGTGCGAACGCTTACGAGAGCAATAAGTTCTATAAGGAGCGTTCTAAGTTCTATCACGATCGAAAAATTAAAACCCCCAAAATTTTTTCTCCGGGTGATCTAGTCCTTCTTTATAATTCTCGTCTTAAACTTTTTCCTGGCAAACTCAAATCCCGTTGGTCCGGTCCCTTCTTAATTGAAGAAGTTTTTCCATATGGGACCGTACTCGTCTCCCACCCGGAAAAAGGCTCGTTTAAAGTAAACGGTCATCGGTTAAAGTCTTACATTGCAAGCGACCCAGTGATCGAGTATAGCGAAACCATATCCCTCCTCGACTTATAAACCCGCCACTATAGTCAAGCTACGCAACTATAAACAAAGCGCTCCTGGGAGGCACCCCACGTGTATCTTTTTTTTACGTCTTTTTTTATTATGTTTTCTATTTTCTAAATAACTGCAGGGTTTCTAATGGGCTTCCCCGCGCGCGGATCAGGGACGTTTTCTGCCCCCCTCTTTTTCCCTTCTTTGTACATATTCCTGCTATCTTGTTCCTCATGCTTAGCATACAACATTGGGGACAATGTTGGAACTAAGTATGGGGGTGTTTTCGTATTTTCGTACTTTCTTTTTCATTTACAAAACAAAAAAAAAAACACAAAAATAAAAAAAAAAAAATTTCAAAAACAAAAACAAAAACAAAAAAATTATATAACACAAAAACACAAAAAAAAAAAATTTCTTTTAATTAAAAATTTTTGAAGTTTCATTTTTGAAACTTTGACTTATTTTTAGCTTTGTCCGAGAGATCCGGCTCATCGAGCCATCCACATAATGAGTCATCTCGCGGCAGCCTAGTAAATATTCTTGTAAATATTTTTGTAAATAATTTTTATAAGTACTTTTTGTAAATATTCTTTCTCTTCCCCCTCTCCCTTTTTGTCTCTCATCCTTGTAAAAATTTTTTCTTTTTCCCAAATTTTTGTAAATAGAATAAAAATTTCATTAAAAATACAAAAAAATTCACAACACATAAAAATACAAAAAAATTCACAAAACTTAAAAATCTAAAAAATTTTTATTTTCGCATTTTTTCTTTCTTTTTAGTATGTATATATTAAAGATATAAATACAAAAATACAAAAAATTACAAAAAAAGAACATAACTTCAAAAAAAAAAATTTTCAAAAAAAATTATTATTATGAATCAAATAAATCAAACATTTCATTCTTAAGTTTCTTGCTATCCAAAACTTTCGTTTTGAGTTTATTTATATGTGAATTTGATCAATTCTTTGTTCACTATTCGTTTGTTAATTATAGATTGAAAAATCTAAATAGCCTGGGTTAAGTTTTAAAGAATTTATTATACTTTGTTAAAAATAGGGGACTCGCTTTAGGCACTACTTCTAATTTTTCATAGATAAGAGCATGTGTACCATGTTAGAAAATAACGACTATAGAATTCAATTATGCTTGCTTTTAGCTTTCTGAAATATTGGAACGTATAATTTATAAAGGTTGCTCTCAATTATTTTTCAATTAAAAATCTAGTTCTTTTTTCCCCCCTTACTTATCATAACCTACTTGGTATGATATAAATATTTCCCCAAAAAGAAAAAGATCTTATGTCAATGGGAATAAAATTTCATTCCGTAAACATAGGCACCCAATAATTTAAAAGATTATACGTTACGGAGTAATAGGATAAAATTCATTACTCCAACACATATTCATTGGGTTATTTTTATGAAGAAAGAAAAAATTTTATGTTAAGGAAAATAAGATTTCGTTTTCCTTTAACATCCAAATCAAAACAAAAAAAAATGGAGGTTCGAGAAAAAATAACCTCGCCTCAAAATCCAAGCATCTTCATAAACAACATCAACCCCCCCCCCCTTAGCCATTTTCATGATTCTAGAATTAATTCAAAATTTTTTTGAGAGCATAATTCGTAAATTGCATTATTTCCGATAACACTCCTATAAGCTAAAGTTCGTATAACTCCAAACTATTTTCTGTTAATCTAACCAATACAATTATTGCTTTCTATTTGATTACATCAAGAAGTCTTTTGGCCAAAACTTTGGCCCTGTTTAAATCATCTAAATAATTTTAGGACTTAACTCTTATACCCCGTATATTTTTATTTGATCTTTCTTATAATTAATTTAGCGGTAGCAGAACTTAGGGTTTTTTATTATTCCTTATAAGTTCACCTCAAACTTTTGCTCTGGAATAGCAAAAGCTTAAGTATGGGGGTGTTTGATGAGTTGTAAATATACCTATATTTTCGTATTTTATTTAAGTCAATTTTGTTTGTTTTTTTTCTTTTTTATCTGTTTTATCCTATAAATTGCTTATTTTTGTAAATATTATTTCTAACTTAGCTTTATTTTTATTGCAGAAAATTTCCAGAAAAATTCCAAAAAAGTCAATAAATCTGCCTGACACGCCCGTGTCAATTGGCCGACACGCCCGTGTCACGCCCCCCGACGATCGCCGACCACTAGTGCCAGCTCGACGATCGGCCATCATCAAACCCAGCCCGACACGCCCAACTTCACGCCCGTGTCAATGCTCGACACGCCCGTGTCGAGTCCGACCCGCAAGATTAGTCAAACCGTCAACGCTGCCGACATCGAACTATCACGCCCCCCTGTCACGCCCGTGACCTGGGGCGTGACCGCCACGTTTTCGCCCCGAAGTCAAAGCTCCAATCAAGTCAACCGATCAGCTCATGAATAGTGTTGACACGCCCCCCTGTCACGCCCGTGACCTAGGGCGTGACCAACCCGAAAAATTGCCTATAAATAAGAGCTTCCAGGAAGCTTATTTTGTCCACTTTTTTGACCACTTTGCTTAGGGGAGGTGCTGCCCATTTGGATTCCAAACTTATGTAAGGAGATTTTCTCCCCCCTCTCTCTCTCTTAGTTTGTATTAGGGTTTTTACTTTAATAAAATATGAATCTTTCTCCCTTAATTTGTATGGATAATCCATTTGAATGCGCCTACTTAAGTAATTTTTCGTTCATCTTTTTGTATTTCTTCTATGTTTTCATCTTGTTTAGCTTTCATAACTTAGTTAGATTTAGGATTTATCGGCATTTCTAGCTGTTGTGTCGTTCGTCTAGTTTTCATTTCCCGCACCTTTTTTAGATTTAGCTTTTCCTCTTTTTCATATTTTTTCATTCATAAGGCTTTATAAAAACTCACCTAAAAGTGTTATTTTCATTTTTCTTTAACTTAGGCTCTCTAGGATTGTAAAACTTTTTGTCCCCTTTTTGTTTTATTTTCACTTTTTATGAGTTTTTATAAAAATATAAGAATGAAAATATAGTCGTTATAATTTTTCACTCACTTTGTTTTATCTTTTTATTTGCAAAATTTTTGGTCCGGTTAATTTTATTTCATCTTTTTATGCATTTCTACCGCATTCTAGCGGTAGAAATGCAGTTGTTTTAATTTTTCGTCAACTTTCATTTTGCGTTTATTTGCAAAACATTTTAGCTCGGTTAATTTTTATTTTCACTTTTTATGCATTTCTACCACATTCTAGCGGTAGAAATGCAGTTGTATTAATTTTTCAGCAACTCTGTTTTTCTTATTTTTGCAAGTGTGCATGTGTGTATGAGTTAGGTTTTACTGCTTTATTTCATTTCTGTAGAGTGCGTGTGTGCGTATGCATTTATTTCCGCCTACTCGTTAAGAGTTAAATGGCGCCCTGCTTTCATTTTCCTCATACTCACTTGAGTAGGAAAACTTAGTGTGTGTGCGTGTGTTTACTTTTCTGTAGAGTGCGTGTGTGTGTTTTACTTTCAAGAAGAGTGTGTGCGTGTATGAGGTAAATTTACTCCCGCCCACTCATTTGAGCCGGGACTCGCAATTTTATCGCTTTCTCAATTATGTAGAGTGCGTGCGTGTAGGGGATAATTTTACCGCTTTATTTATCGCTTTCTTCAATTAAGAAGAGTGTGTGTATGTGTGCATTTATTTCCGCCTACTCGTTAAGAGTTCAATGGCGTGCTTTTATTTCCCGCCTACTCATTTGAGTAGGCCTTGCTTTATTTAATTCTCTTTATGGTTTTGAAGTGTGCGTGAGTGCCTGCATCAATTAGCTTTCAATTTATCTAATCGCCCTTTTTATGTTTTCTCTTATAATTGTTCAGAACTTAAATTTACACTCACGCGTCACTTAAAAACATAAAGCCGTCCCCATACCGATGAGTGGCTAATCTCTTTTAGCCTTCGGCATCGAAGAGCATTGGGACAAATAAAATGATTTGAAATAATTAAAGAACTTTATTTTTATTTTAATTTAAGGACTTAAGGTTTACCCTGGGTTAACGACGCATAGGACCACATAGTCGATGTGTGGGCTCTATTTCCGTTATCCATATGCGACGCCGAGAGGCTGCACGTATGGACCGATCCCCCTTGGGTAAAGAGAACTGCGTACACCCCCTCGAAAGAGGAGAAGCGTAGTTCTGCCGGATTGGGTTCCCCACCCAATAGCGGGGTTCTTAGCGTAAAGCGGGCATTAAGAGGAATCCTTCGTCGGTCTAACGATCGGTCGAATAGTCTTAATGTTTAGGTGAGCAATATTCCTAGAGATAAGTGCGCTCATATTTTTGGAACCTCCACGGCCAAGTGCCTTTTATTAAATTAAAAACAAAGTTTAATAATTGTTAAGAATTATTTTAGTCTTAATCCGATTCGATGCCGAGCGTTAACCCGTCATCGAACTAATTAAGCAAAATTCCGCTTTCTTTCTTTTCGCTTTAATTAAACAAAAAAAATCCCACCTTACTGTTAGTAAGATAATAGTGTTCCTGGAAGAGTAGATATAATCAACGCGTCCCCGAGAATAATACGACCTCGGTATTTTCCCGAATACCGAGTACTACTTGCGATAGGTGCGCTTGCCTCCTTTCGTTAGAAAACTCGATCTTCTAACCGGCCCGCGGAATCTGACCATTTCGAACCAACCACAGTAGGTCTCTGTTCCGCGGCCATCAAGTTAACCTTGCGCCGGCCAGGGAGCTTGACATTCCCCTGGAGCACTTCGAGGTTGGGTTCCGCCTCCCCCTCTGGTCGGAAGTGCATTATGCCCTTCGGTACTATGGGGCGGTGCCGACCCAGCTCAACCCAAACTCCGTCGCGATTTTAATGGCCTTCTTCTTCTGCATGCGGGCAGAAGGGATCGAGTTTAGCCTACCCATCTTCCGGAAACTGTTCAACTTCTGCGTGAAAGGCAGAGTAGTCTTCTTCTCGGGACAGTTGGTGAAGACGAGCGGTCTTGCCATCAAAAACCACCACTGGGGACAAAGATTCATTTTTGTATCTGGTGACTTTGGAAACATACTGTAAGACCCCCCTCTCGGAACACAACACACGACACGAGAGGGGTATTTTGCAAAGAACAGCCGCCTTGTGGTAGCAGTAACACTCGGGCTAGCCTCTACCACAAGATGCCTATCCTACCGGCCGTGACAAATATCATACGTTGCTAACGAAACCAAATATAGCATAGAAGTCAAATCCACACCAAGCAGATAGTCCATAAAATAATCAACAGTAGAGAAGCTTCTAATATCAGAGTACGTAAATAGTTTTCCCAAAATGGATACAAAAAAGCCTCACACACTCACATCAGTAACCGACGGTAGCGACGGTACCATCCCCTCAGGCCCTGTCGTCCTGGCCTTGCTGTCCGGCTGCATACCCTGCTGCTCCACCTGTTTGGTTTCCTCCTAAAACGGAAGACGTAGCAACCGTTAGTCATAAAGACTAAGTGACTTCACATCCGCTCCCTAGGCGACTCCTCTACACCAGGCGGAGAAAGAAATAGGGTACAATATAAATGAATCTTATGTACAAGCAGATGATATATCTCAATGTGAATTAAGCAGTGTAATAAATAAGCAACAACTTATTCTAGCAGTTCTATCATCTATAGCATCATGAAAGTATAGTATTTTAATAGAATGTAACTCAACTTATATGAATGCCCATACAAACATATGAGTTGAGGATCGTTCAGCAGTAAGTAACTCATCGTATAGGAGTGCCCAAACAAACTTATACGATTAGGATCTTGTGTATGCAATGGAGTGTAATGACATGTATGCAATGCAATAACTCACCCATGAACACGCACATGCACTTGCTATGTCTACACAGACTTGAAGTTCCCACTTTTCGAGCAGGTAGCTATCCTCTAAGGCATCAACCGTCGTGGCCGGACGGTGATAGTGGAGCGGGCATCTCCACTACAAGGCTGGTCTCCACACTACCTAGCCTAAGCCTTCATATGCCTCAACGCTAAGAACACAATAGCGGAGTTCACATGCGTACTATGGCTCAGCGGTTGTCTCGGGTAGATGTGGACCGAGATCCTAGCCCCGAACTGGCATATGCGTGACATGGAAGGAGCCTCGGAAAAGAGCACGAGGACCAAGCCCAACCGTTCACTTGGCACAGAAGGAGCCTCGGGACGTGAACACCAAGGACCATGCCCAACCGCCCAAGGTCTAGCTGTCGACTCCCATCGGAGTGACGATTGGCGAGCCCGTAGACCTACCACACTATCTTTTAACCCGGGATTACGACACCGCATGTCGACTCACACCGCGAGCCACTCAACCATACTGTGGTATTGAAGGAGCCTCGGAAACGAGCACGAGTACCAAGCCCAACCGACCATTAGGCACGGAGGGTGCCTCGGGACATGAACACTGAGGACCAAGCCTAACCGTCCATTCATGACTCTTCTCACGACACCAACAACATTTAGTTTACAAAGCCAATCACTCGTGAGCACAAGAGTTACTCATTCGATTATCACAACACATGATCATATCAATCAATACCAACCGAATACACAAGTTCTAGTATTCTCGTGATTAGACCACTAATTATCATCCGTTCACTATCGCCCACAAAGTCACTTCATTCAATCATATGCAATTTCACCATTACCTTACGTGGGATCTATCCAATAGTTTCATCATGCGTTGAATTATCACAACCCTACATATTATGATTTACCTACGAATTAACGTCGGATTGTTACCAAGCCTCTTCCTCCGATCAACTTCAATTATAAAACTAATCCAGGAATTTCAGGTGCAGAACACTTGCAGGACAGCAAATTCAACCGAAGATTCCCATGGCTACAGGAATCGAATAAGTGTGTGTAACCCCTCGATGGAAAGACCTTTCTATGGGCTACAACTTTCATGTTCAGTCTGCAACCCAGATAAGACTGTATCCCACATGAAATCGGCTCTAAAGCCTGCTGCGTACAGAATATAATTTCTGTGCGCTTAGCTTACAGTCCTTACTTCAATCAGACATTCCAATGGATACCGACTTCTCCCGAAGGCGTGTAACCAATCGTTGGAAAGGTAATTTCAAGGGCTATAACTTTTGTGTTTAGTCGACATCCCAGATATGAACTTTTCTTGCCTGAAAACAGTCAAGAAGGTCGCTGCGTGCAGAACTCGGATTTCTGCACGCATCTTGAAGCGGAATGAACGACATCGGTTCATCTTTCTCTTCAAGCCGGTCTTCCCAAATCGCAACCAGTAGTTCCTCCAACCTTATTCACCCTCTTAAGGCCATTCCTCTTCACGAATCTACCCCCATCATCACTTTAGAAGAAGGGGAGGTTGAAGATGACTAAACATTAGAACACAAGTTCTATGAAGGCCCTCCTAGAAATCTTCTACTCACACATTAAGACTCATTTGTGTCGATGTCTTGCCTAAGAATAACTATAGATCTAGCACCAAGGGAGAGGGGAGAAAGCTCACAACATTTCTAGTGGTTCCGCCATTTCCGGCCATGGATCTTGGCATCCTTCTTGTTAGCATTGTTTTTCCCTTGACGGCGGTGGCGTTTCCTCACGGGGTTGGTTTGCTCCAGCAAAATCTACCTCCTCCAGAAGTTCCTCTTTAGAACATAGGGTTTGTAAGAGAATGAGACGACTAGGATTCACTTTTTCTCTTATATACAGAAGTGACACGGGTAGGGACACGACCGTGTCCTTACCCGTGTCCTGCTCGGGTGGAATGGCGTCGACGGTTCGAGTGTCGCTTGGACACCAACACGGGTAGGGACACGCCCATGTCCACTAAACGTATCACACGACACATCTGTGTTCATGCACATGTTCTCACGGGTGTCCTAACCAGGATGACACGTCCGGCTTCTGAAGATTTGCACACGGGTTGAGACACGCCCATATCTATACCCGTGTCCTGCTCGGGCCACACTTTCTCGAGAATCACTCGACACCTCTCAAGAATTCGACACCTCTCGAAAACTCGAAACACACGGGTAGGGACACGCCCATGTCCCCACCCATGTCAAACACAAGACACACTTTCTCGAGAACCACTTGACACCTCTCGAGAACTTGACTCCTCTCGAGAACTCGACACACATGGGTAGG
Source organism: Platanthera zijinensis (assembly GCA_039513925.1). Taxonomy (NCBI): domain Eukaryota; kingdom Viridiplantae; phylum Streptophyta; class Magnoliopsida; order Asparagales; family Orchidaceae; genus Platanthera; species Platanthera zijinensis. The sequence continues at coordinate 152,562,345 of CM077081.1, forward strand.
GAAACGCCCGTATCACCACCCGTGTCCTACACAGGAAACACTTTCTCGAGAATCACTTGACACCTCTTAAAAACTCGATGCACACGGGTAGGTACACGCCCGTGTCCCCACCTGTGTCCTACACAGGACACACTTTTTCGAGAACCACTCAACACCTCTCGAGAACTTGACTCCTCTCGAGAACTCGACGCACACGGGTAGGGACACGCCCGTGTCCCCACCCGTGTTTTACACAGGCCTAACCTCTCTTTTCCCCACGAGTGCATGCCTGATCGCCTGCACTCTCTGAGCCTAAATCAGTTCTCCTGATTCAAAAGCGCGCACGAGGGGCCTAGCGCAAATCGGGACATTACAAATCCTATAAATTAAATAAAAGATTTCGTCCCCGAAATTAGGTTAAGTCTACAGGTAGAGAAAAGCATACAAAAACATAAAATGAAATATGCTTTTAAAGATTACCTTGATGAAATAGCTCCGGGTAGCGCTTTTGCATCAAGTCTACCGGCACCCATGTATACTCCTCTTTCCCATGATTGGACCATAATACTTTCACTAGCGGAACACTTTTGCAACGCAAGGTCCTCGTTTCGCTGTCTACTATCCGCAAAGGCTCTAGTTGCACTGACCTATCAGTCGCAACTCCTGCGTCAGTGGTTGGAACATATTATTCAGGCCGCAACAACGCCTTTCGGAGTGACGACACATGGAATACATCATGAAGATTCTCTAGCTCTGGCGGTAACTCCAATCGATATGCCAACATACCAATCCTTTCCAAGATGACGTAGGGCCCAACGTACCTTGGGCTGAGCTTCTTCACACCACGTACCGGAGATACTCCATGCATCAGCCTGATCTTCAAAAATACCTTGTCTCCCACTTGGAATTCCACCATAAGGTGCTTTGCATTATTATATTTCGCTTGACGACTTTGAGCCTCGAGCATGCGGTCCTATATTAGTCTCACAACCACATTAGTATTATCTATGTATATTATTCCCAGAGCCTTCAGATCTTCATCCTGCACCCAAGACAAGGGTGTCCTACACCTTCTTCAATAAAGGGCTTCACGGGGCGCCATCCCGATGCAAGCTTGATGGCTATTATTGTATGAGAATTCTACCAAGGGTAGGATCCTTTCCCACAGCTCTCGTCTATCCAACACACACAACCTCAATAAGTTTTCCAATGTCTTGATTGTCCTTTCAGATTCCCAGTCGGTCTAAGGGTGAAACGCTGTGTTGAAGGTAAGACGCGAACCCAAATATGCCTGCACTGCCTTCCATTACCTAGAGGTAAACCGACCATCTCGGTCATAAATAATTGTCTTGGCACACCATGATACCGTACGAATTGTTCCATGAAAAGGCATACAAAAACAACCACATGTGCTTCTTTATTCATAAGTATGAAACGGGCTACCTTCGTCAAGCGATCAACGATTACCCATATCAAATCATTCCCTGAGCGGGAGCGAGGCAAACCGTGGACAAAGTTCATGGAATTATCCTCGAACATCAACTTGGGTATGGGAAATGACTGCAATAATCTACCGGGGCTCCTGCATTCTGCCTTCACTCTTTGACAAGCCTCGCAATGCGTAACAAAATACCTGACGTCTTTCTTCATCCCCGACCAACACATGGTCTTCCGCAAGTCGGCGTACATCTTAGCAATCCCTGGGTGCAATGAATACTGAGATCAGTGTGCTTCTCTCAAGATATCCTCCCGAATATTACTGCCCTTGGGAATGTAAAGCCGACCACGGAAATGAACGAGGTCGTCCTTTAGAGAGTACTCGCTAATTGCCCCACCTTCAATTGACTTTATTGTCGGAGCCAGAGCCTCATCCCTTCCTTGCTCTGCCCGGATCCGGTCTCGCACGTCGCAAACTATATTCATTGCGGTGAAGTATTCTGTATACCCATCCGGTTGGTCCTTGTACACCAAGGTGATCTCCATCTTCTCAAGCATCCGAGCTAACTCCATACACACCAACCGGGACTCAGAAATTGCTTCTGGTACCTTCCTGCTCAAAGCATCGGCTACAAAATTTACTTTTCCGGGGTGGTAGTTAAGGGTAAATTCATAATCTCACAAAAACTCCAACCACCATCGCTGTCTCAGAATTAATTCCTTCTTGGTATGGACGTACTTTAAGTTCTTATGATCCGAGAATATTTTGCAGTAAACGTCGTATAGATAGTGCCTCCAAATCTTCAAGGCGAACACTACTGCCCCCAATTCCAAGTCATGTATTGGGTAGTTGATTTCATGCTTCTTCAATTGTCTGGAAGTGTAGGCAATCACATGCCCGTGCTGCATCAATACCGCTCCCATTCCTTGATATGATGTGTCCATATAAACATGAAATCCTTCCTTCCCGGAGAGAAGGGCTAGGATGGGTGCGGATGTAAGTCTGTCCTTTAGTTCCTGGAACACAGCTTCACATTGGGGTGTCCACTCATACGACACACCTTTCTTTGTTATGGAAGTAAGAGGAAGAACAACCTTTGAGAATCCCTTAACGAACTTGAGGTAGTACCCGGCAAGTCCAACAAAACTCCGCAGGTCGACCGCTGACTTCAAAGGAGACCACTCCTTCACAACACGCACTTTGGCCGGATCCACAGCTAGCCCAGCCCCACTGATCACATGACCCAAGAAGGCAACCTCCTTAAGCCAGAACTCACACTTGCTAAACTTGGTGAACAGGGCGTGCTCTTTTAACTTCTTCAGTACTAAGGCCAGATTCCCGGCGTGTTCTTCCTCCGTCTTGGAGTAGACAAAGATGTTATCGATTAAAACAATCACGAAAACATCTAGGTAGGGCTCGAACACTTTGTTCATTAAGTTCATGAAAGCTGATTGGGCATTAGTGAGCCCAAACGGTATCACCGTAAACTCATACAGGCCGTACCTTGAGCTGAAAGCCATTTTTTGAATATCATCCTCTTGTATTCTCAATGTATAATACCCCGAGCGCAAATCTAGCTTGGAAAACCAATGTGCTCCCACCAGTTGATCGAACAACTCATCGATCCGAGGTAACGTATAGGTGTTCCGTACCGTCAGTCGGTTGAGCTCCCGATAGTCTATGCATAATCACAGGGTTCCATCCTTCTTTTTAACGAATAAGACAGGGGCTCCCAAAGGTGATGACCTGGGGTGAACAAATCCATATTCTACCAACTCTTGTAATTTAATCCTAAACTCCGCGAGTTCCTTTGGGGCCATCCGATAAGGAGTCCTGGAGACAGGCTTGGCACCCAGCATTAACTTGATTTGAAAATCTACTTCTCTGTGTGGGGGTAATCCTGGCAATTTATCCGGAAACACTTAGGGGAAATCACACACCACCCGCACATCCTTGATATCCAAGGCCAACTCCTTCAGCTCGAAATAAATCATGAAAATTTCATCCCCCTTCATGTGGGCTTTTAAATCCTGGACTGAAGATGATATCATACGAGGTGCGAAGTTAATACCTTGCAAGATGACCTCCGAGTCTCCATGTCTCAACGAGATCCTTTCCTGTGTGCAGTCAATCTTCGCATAGTGCTGATCTTGCCATACCATGCCCAAAATGAGGTCGAACCATGGAATTCCCAAAACTGTGGAAGGGGTGTCGAAGAGCTTTCCTTCAAGGATAAACTCAAATCGCACTTCACAGTTGTCGTCATCTCCGATCCGTCTGGAAGGCGCACACTTCGAGCAATACCAGTGAAGTACTGCACTCCATCTATATTTTTGATGAAGTCTTCAGACACAAAAGAGTGCGAGGCACCGGTGTCGAATAACGTATAGGCCAGTTTCCCGCCAACCATTACGGTGCCTAAGTGTCAATAATAATTCTCAAGCTAGGTGTCTAATTTATTTTAAACATCTTGAGGATATAATTGAAAATGAAATGACTAACTATAATCATACCTGCAATCACCTCTTGAGGGTTCCGCTCTTGAGTCATGTCCAACGCATACATCTGATCCCGAGCGGTCCTGGGGTTTCCTATTCATGGTCCTCGTCCTCGACCACGCATGTGCCCCCGCCCTCGAGGAGTTGCTGGAGGGAAAGCGAGAGGCGTATTTCCAAATAGTTGCAGGCAGTAGCGTCGAATGTGGCCCAGTTGGTTACATTCGAAACACACTCGCTCCTGCCGCCCACCGGTTTGTGGACATTGTTGAGGTGGAGACAATGCTGGTGATTGCGGAACCGGGCGCTCCATCCAAAAATTTTGGGGAAAATGTCCGCCAACTCTTCGATTCCTCTTCCTCCTCTATTATCAAATCTCCTTCTATTGCTGGGGTCGGCTTCCAACACCCCTTCAGCCGGCCTCTTACCACTTTCCAAATGGTCCGCTTCCAACCTCTTCGCCATGTCAATATTCTCGGCTATACTAGAGTCCGCTATAAACAAAAGGGCTTGCCTCAGGGGGTCTCGCAAGACTTTCTATAATTGTTTTGCGTATCCTCTATCATCCAACTCATAAGAGTCAGCAAATCTAGTCAAGTGCTGAAACTCCCGTTGGAATTCTGTCACCGACTTGGACCCTTGCTTCAGTTGCAAAAATCTCTCTTCAAGATGATCCCGAGCTGCCGAGGGGATGAAATGCTATAAAAAGGCTTCAGATAATTCGCTCTAACTGATATCCGTGTACATCCGTCCTTGAAAAGTGGAGCCAATGAGGGACTTCCACCACCTTTTGGTGTGCTGCTCTAAGAGTGTCTCTACAAGGGTCACCACAATGTTGTTTGGGCACCTTATTCCTGCTAACAGTTCTTGTACAGTGTCGAGCCATTCTTCCGTACACATTGCCGACTCAGTCCCAAGGTAAGAAGGAGGGGAGAGAGCTCGAAAAGTGCTTAGCCAAGTGGATCCCGGACCCTGCTGTTGTACGGGGGCTTGCTGAGATTGGGACCTGAAGGCATCCAGGATAGCTGTGAGCGTCTGCCCTAGCTCGGATTGTTTGAATTGTGTAGGTACGGACTAGGCGGGGGTGCCCCTCACCGGCTTAACATGTACTGGGATCTACACGTAAGGTACAAACTTAAGGTTAGGTCGGCTAAAGGTCAAAGATGGACAAACTTAGTGTGAATTACATATGGGCACACCACTGCTTCTGCTTAGTCAGTTTGTCCCAAAACTGACCGATCAAACGGGGGTGGCACCATTGTTAAAAAACTTCTTCAGTTCAGGACCGTAGCAAGCTGGTACCATTTGTAAGACCCCCCTCCCAGAACACAACACACGGCACGAGAGGGGTCTTATGCTCAGAACAGCCGCCTTGGGGTAGCACTAAAACTCGGGCTAGCCTGTACCACAAGACGCCTATCCTGTCGGCCGTGACCAATCTCATACATTTCAAACCCAACCAAATATAACATAGAAGTCAAATCCACACCAATCAGGTAGTCCATAAAATAATCAACATCACAGAAGCATCAACAAGCTTCTAACAACAGACTACGTAAATAGTGTAAGACCCCCCTTTTTTTCTTTTTAAACACCAGGGTCTTAGGCCAAGGATCTCTGCTTTGCGGTGACACCTTCACGTCCTAAAGGGTCATCACAATAAGGCGCCGATTCTGCCGGCCAATTCGATCACAGAAAGATAGCACAATAAATTAAAAGCAAGTCCATAGAAATCACATGTATAAAAATAAAAGTCTCCACGAAGGGAGAGTCCATAGAAATAGTATAAAAGGTACTGAAAGTAAGGGCTTATGCCCGGTACATCATAATCCTCACTACAGGTCACTCAAGCAGAAGTAAACTATAACATCTACTATAAGTCTGGACTCACAGTCCCAGCTGCCTGAACTCCTAAACTAGACTGCCCTATCTCCAATCGGGCCGACCTCCGGGGCTGCTCCTCCATGCTGGGCTCCACGATCCCCTAAATGATATGGTCCGAAAACTGTTAGTCATAATGACTAAGCCCTATCATCCCCTACCCCTTCCCCCATGGCTCCTAAGTACCGAGCGAAGAGGAAGAAAGGGAAGGACATGAAGGTGGAGAACAAATCAAAAGCAGGTGACAGCGGACCTATACTAGCAATTTTATAGTACATGTGGCAGTAAAGTAAAGTGTAAAAAGTAAACTTAACTTATGTGCAGAAATGCATAAGCCAAGGGATCTTCTGCTGAGCTCCCATCGTATAAAGTGTCCCATACCACTTATACGTTGGGGTGTCATTTATCATCAGCAATATATATATAAAGAATGACCTTAATTTATAAACTTGCCCACACAACCTTATAGACCAAGGGGTCATTTTGCAAGGACTATTATATAAGCGTCTCATTCCACTTATACATTAGGTGTCAGGGGTTAAATGAATCATTTATGCCATGACATGCTAGTGGGTATGATGTGTAAGACCCCCATTTTTTTTTCTTTTTCGACACCGGGGTCTTAGGCCCAGAACCGCCGCCTTGCGGTGACACCTTCGCACCCGGGAAGGTCGTCACTACAAGACGCCGATTCTGCCGGCCAATTCGATCATAACAGTAGCAATATACTTAAAAAGGTAGCAAGTCCACAAAGAGAATCACATATATAGAAATAAACTCCACGAAGGGAGTGTCCACAGATAGTACATATAATGAAAAATCACGGGCTTATGCCCGGTACATCAAGTCCTCACTAAATTTCTCTCATCGCGGAAGCAAACTAATACAACTACTATAGATCGGGACTCACTGTCCCTGCTGTCTGGACTCCAGTACTAGACTGTCCGATCTCCAAACGTGCCGACCTCCGGGGCTGCTCCTCCATGCTGGGCTCCGTGGTCCCCTAAATGATGTGGTTCGAAAACCGTTAGTCTAAAAGACTAAGTCCTATCGTCCCCCACCCCTTCCCCCATGGCTCCTAAAGCACCGAGCGGGGAGAAGGAAAGGGAAGGACATGAAGGTGGAGAGTATTCAAATTTCAGATGGCAGCGGAACTAAACTAACAGTGTAAGATGATAATAATCGTACAAAATAAATAAGTAACCTCAACTTATGCGAGTATACATAAGCTAAGGGATCTTTTGCAGGGCTCCTATCGTATAAAAAGTCCCATACCGATTTATACGATAGGGTGTCGGTTCTATTAGCAGGTTTATAAAGTTGAAAGAGAACCTTGACTTATAGGCACGCTCACACGAACTTATAGGCCAAGGGGTCGTTTAGCAAGGCCTAATGTATAGAGCGTCTGTTGGAACACCCTATTACTATTTGGACCAGGATGACTATATTTCTATAGGGATTGTGTGCTGTGACCTCCATGTTGTTATAAAGGTCACATAGGCTAGTTAGAGTAGTCTTCATCTCGACGCATAGTCAACTTCAGCTCGACGCAGAGTCGATCTCAGCTCGACGCAGAGTCGACCTCTGCTCGACGCAGAGTCGACCTCAGCTCAACGCAGAGTCGACCTCAGCTCGACGTGGAGTCGACCTCAGCTCGACGTTCCGTCGAACCCAGTTCTGCTTACAGAAAACACTCTCTGGCCGACGTGTGTCGTGCTCAGATCGACGTTTTATTGTGAGCTCGACGCTTTTCAGACCGTCGTCAGTTTTGGATAGGAATTCAAAACTTCTTCTGACAGACAATTAATGCTGAAGATTTATTGGCCGTTACAGCATATCTGGTGCATGGCTCAAGGAATTTTCTAAGGAATGTCTGCCTGTCATTTCCTTTCAGGCATGGACAGTTAAGGAAAGCAATTAATGCTGTCTTCCAACGGCTATCAAAGTAAAGGAAGAAGAAGACTCAAGTATATAATTCATTTTCTTTTAATTCTACAAGCAGACACAGAGAATATACAGAACAGAAAGGAGAATAACAATACAAGACTTCAGATCTCTTTTCTCTCTGTGACATTGTGTTGAAAAGCTAACTCACAGAAAATCTGATTGCTTCAGACACCTCCATCCAACTCTCTTGGATCATCCTTTGCTGGAGCAAATCAGATCTTTGAAGACCTGTCACCCTTGTGCAGAGCTCTCCTTCTTGAACCTTTTTTTGATCTCAGGGGGAGCTTTGACAACAACTTCAGATCCACTTCTGCTTCTCTTTGCTTGTTGAATAGAGAAGACAATATCATCTCTTTTCCTTTTCTTTCTGTACAGGGTTTTAACTCCCTTCAAAAGTTACTTTTGGTTTTGCTGAAACCTGGTCAAAATCAGCTCTGTTGGTTTGTGAGAACCTGATCAAAAACTCTCTGGTGCTCAAGACACCTGATCAACTCATCTTGAAGTGGATTCCTATCAAGGGTGATAGAAGAGTGGATGTACCCAGATTTGGGGAACCACTATAGCTCCTTGTGTCGTCTGGATTGCTTGTCTTTTTGTGTTTTGCTTTGTGCTGTGAATTTCCTTTTTACTCTGATTATTTGCTATAGCACTATACACTAAGTAAATACAAATTTTCTCTACACACAAGTTTTTATTTGGAAAATTATTTTAAATAACTCTATTCACCCCCCTCTAGAGTTAGGAGTGATCTTATCCTGCACTTTCAATTGGTATCAGAGGGAGGTTGATCATTCATACAGGCTAACACCTGGATCAAAAGATCCCTGATAAGATCATTTCCCTCAAAGGGTTAGTTTCTTTAGTTTTACTTATCTTTGAAACTCATGGCACAAAACAAGGACTTTGCTAGCACCAGACCTCCTATGTGCAATCTCTCTAAGTTTGCACTATGGAAGGCAAGGATTAGACTTTACATGAACTCTTTTGATGAAGACATTTTTAATTCTGTGTTGACAGATTGTCCAAGACCTCCCACAGGAACAAGTACATCAGCTGTTCCTCCTCCTTCAGGAACTGATGCTGACATAAAGAAGTGGAAGGCAGCAGATGCTAAAGCCATGAACATCTTGGCTCAAACCATGTCAGATGACATTTTCCAGAAAGTAGCTGATTGCAATACTGCTAAAGAGATCTGGGAAAAGCTGTCAGAAATTGTATCAGGTTCTGCAGATGAAAGAAAGGATAGGAGATCCTACCTGATCACCCAGTATGAGAATTTCAAGAAGGCAGAGTCTGAGTCAGTTGCTGACATGTACAATAGACTGAGTCTGATCATAAGTGAGCTTAGATCACTAGAGAAGGACATATCTCTCACTGAGATAAATGACAAAATACTGACTTGTTTCCCTAGATCTTGGGACTCAAGAATATAGTCAATTAAAGATGGAAGAAATGTCTGTGAGTTATCCACAGAAGCTCTTCTAGGGAAGCTCAAGAGCTATGAGCAATTTATTAAGAAGAGAGAAGAAGAGCAGAAGACATCCACACCAACAGAGAAGGCTGAGAAAACTATTGCCTTCAAAGCATAGGAAGAAGAACCTAAAGAGAAGGTGTTGGGAAATGAAGAGCTTATAAGCCTACTGGTCAAAAGGTTCAATAAGCTAAACAAAAGGAACTTCAGAAGATGGTCATCCAAAGACAAAGACAAGCCAAGGTATGACAGATCTAATAATAAAGATGTTATCTGTTTTGGCTGCAGGAAACCAGGACACATTGTCCCAAACTGTCCAGAAAATCAAGACAAGGACAGAAGGGACAAGAAGGAAAGAAAGGATAAAAGGAAGGATAAGGAGTCAAGGAAATACCATGACAAGCCTTCCTCCAGCAACAGCAAGCACACCAGAAAAGGATTTGTGGCTGAATCCTGGAGTGACTCTGATGAGTCTGATTCATCATCCAGCTCCAGTGATGATGAGGATGATGCAGAAGAAAAAGGATTCTGCATGATGGCCATCAGTGCATCTCAAAAGAACACTGATTCAGAGCCTGATGCTGACTACCCATCTGATCAGGAACTTACTGAGGATCAGGTAATAGATTCATTTGACTTTACTTCTGATGATTTCAAATCTGAGTTTAAATCTATGTGCATTGAATTGATTGAGTCTCAAAAGCTGATTAAAACTCTAAATGAACAATTAATTGAATGCAAATCCATTAACTCAGATAATCTTAGACTCTTAGAAGAGTTGAAGCAGTGTGGGGAGGAGATAGCTTCACTGAAAAGTGAGCTATCTAAGGCCAAACAATTTGAAGAAACCCTTAATGGGAGAAGTATCAAATTGATGGACATCACAAGTACAGTGAACTCAAGATTGAATGGTTCACTGGGCTTGGGTGCTTCATCCAGCCAACCCATAGTGTTGACAACTCCAATCAAATTTACCAGTGAGAAAGGTAAAGGAGTCTTGATAGTGGCTAGGAAGAATGCTGACTTAACCCAGGAAACTGGACAAGAAGCGTCGAACGAAGCTCGACGGACGTCGACCAGAGCTCGACGTAATCGCAAGAAAACGTCGAACTCAGGTCGACGCCTTCTACCCTCTGAACAAAGCAAGACCTTGCCGTCGAACGGAGCTCGACGCACTCACTTGAGTCCGTCGACCGAAGCTCGACGTGCGTCGAGCCGAGTTCAGAGCAAAACCCAGTTCTCAAGGGTTAATTCAAATTTCAATTCTAGCTCCACATCTCATTACTTTAACCCTTATGCTGAATGGATCATACCTCCTAGGAGATATTAACCTGCAGGCTATAAGAGTCAACCTGAGATGTCCTTCATTTCAGAATTTAAGGAATATCAACCTAGGCCCAAGGTTAACTGGGTCAAAAACAAATAAGCTGTTTTTGTGCAGGTGAAGACCTATCCAGCATCAAACCATCAATGGTATCTGGATAGTGGGTGCTCAAAGCACATGACAGGGGACAAGGACAACTTCACTTCCTTCAAAGCCAAGCTTGGACCCAAAGTAATTTTTGGAGACTCAAGCTTTGGAACTACAAAAGGCTATGGTGCAGTCAAAATTGGCCCAGTCACATTCAAGAAGGTGGCATATGTTGAAGGACTCAAGCACAACTTGATAAGTATCAGTCAATTGTGTGATGAAGGATATCAAGTAACCTTCAACAAAGCCATATGCAAAGTCAAGTCTGTGGACAACACAACTGTGTTGATAGGTAACAGAAGAGGTAACATTTACTTAGTAGATTTTCATTCACCTGTAGTAGATATTTGCTTATTTAACTCCCTTAGTAAACCTAATGAACTTTGGCATAAAAGACTAGGACATGTGAACCTTAGAACCATTGCTAAGTTATCCCAAGACAACCTTGTTAGAGGACTACCTTCTGGTCCCTACAAGAAGGAAGGACTTTGCAAGGCCTGTCAATTAGGCAAGCAAACTAAAAACAGTTTCAAGTCACTTAATAAGAGTGACTCACCTAGAATTTTGTACTTACTGCACATGGACCTTTTTGGACCAATTAATGTACAAAGCCTAGGAGGGAAATCTTATGCTTTAGTAATTGTAGATGACTTCTCAAGATTCACTTGGGTGTTCTTTCTGAGGAAGAAGTCTGATAACTTCAAGATTTTGACAGATTTTCTCAAAGGCATACAGATTGAGTTCAATACTCACATTGCCCTGATCAGAAGTGATCATGGGACAGAGTTTGATTCTCTTCTTATGCTAGAGTTCTGCCAGAATGAAGGTATCAGGCATACTTTCTCAGCTCCCAGAACTCCTCAACAAAATGGAGTAGTTGAAAGGAAAAACAGAACCCTTATTGAATCTGCCACAACATTGTTGACAGATGCTCACCTTCCTCTAACCTTTTGGGCAGAGGCTGTGAACACCTCCAACTATGTTCTGAATAGAAGCCTGATACATAAGCTAAAGGGTAAGACTCCCTATGAGTTACTCAAAGGGAAGAAACCTAAAGTAAACTACTTCAAAATTTTTGGTTGCATTTGTTTCATTCACAATAATGACAAGAAATACCTACCTAAATTTGAAGCCAAAGCTGATGAAGGAGTGTTTCTGGGGTACTCCTTGACTAGCAAGGCTTATAGGGTTTTTAACAAGTGCACAAATAAAATTGAAGAATCCATGCATGTTACATTTGATGAAACTAACATGTTTTATAAGGAGAAGGAGACTTCTACCATAAGCAGTTTGCAGGAACATTCAATTTCAGAAAATCTGAAACAGCTCACCATCACAGACAAAGGGTCATCACCTTCACCAATTCAACAAGTCACTGAACTTAGTGACAATGAAGAGGAATTTCAAGTTCTGGAAAGTTCAAAGGACCAACAGAGTGAAGAACCAGGTGTGGTTCCACAAGAGGAAACAACAACACAGGTTGGTGCATCATCAACACCCCTTGTTGATCTAGCAACAACAAGAGATCACCCAATCTCACAAGTAATTGGAGATCTCTCAGTGGGTGTGCAAACAAGGAATCAAATCAATCAAAATATCATGCACACCTGCTTTCTTTCTCAAATTGAGCCTCAAACCATACAAGATGCAGAGCAAGATCCAAACTGGATCATTGCAATGCAAGAAGAGTTGAATCAATTTGAGAGGAATAAAGTTTGGGAATTAGTACCAAGACCAAGGAACCAGCAAATTGTTGGAACAAAATGGGTATTCAGGAACAAATTGGATGATCAAGGAATAATTGTGAGAAACAAGGCAAGACTTGTTGCACAAGGATATTGCCAAGAAGAAGGAATTGATTATGACCAAACCTTTGCACCAGTTGCAAGGTTGGAGGCCATAAGAATCTTCCTTGCATATGCAGCTCACAAGAGATTCAAAGTATATCAGATGGATGTCAAGAGTGCATTCCTCAATGGAGACATCAAGGAAGAAGTCTATGTAAAGCAACCTCCAGGTTTTATCTCTCCAACTTTTCCTGATCATGTATTCAAACTGCATAAAGCTTTATATGGTCTCAAGCAAGCTCCTAGAGCATGGTATGAGACCTTAGCTTGTTTTTTGTTGGAAAACGATTTTAAAAGGGGTAGTGTAGACCAAACTCTTTTTGTTAGAACCCATAGGTCCCACACCCTACTAGTACAAGTTTATGTAGACGACATCATATTTGGGTCTACTGATTCAAACTTATGCAAAAAGTTCTCACAACTTATGCACTCAAAGTTTGAAATGAGTAGCATGGGTGAGCTTGCTTTCTTTCTTGGATTGCAAGTTAAACAACATGTGGATGGCATTTTCATTTCTCAGACCAAGTATGCAAGAGAACTGGTTAAGAAATTTGGAATGTCTGAAGCATCCTCCATGAAAACACCTATGCCTACAAATGCTGTTTTAGATGCTGATGAATCTGGAAAACCAGTTGATCAGACAAACTATAGAGCAATCATTGGCTCATTACTTTATCTAACAGCTACTAGACCAGATATAATGTTTGCTACATGCATTTGTGCTAGATTCCAAGTAAGCCCTAGAGAGTCCCACCTCACATTAGTTAAGAGGATTCTTAGGTATGTAAAAAGTTGTCCTAATCTAGGTCTCTAGTATTCACATGACTCAGGATTTGATCTAACTGGATTTTCAGATTCTGATTATGCTGGATGTAGAGTAGACAGGAAAAGCACCAGTGGAACTTGTCAATTCCTTGGTGATAGACTTGTCTCCTGGTTCTGTAAGAAACAAACCTCTGTGTCCACATCAACTGCTGAAGCTGAATATATGGCTGCAGGCAGTTGTTGCTCACAGATTTTGTGGATTCAAAACCAGCTCCTAGACTATGGCTACAACTTAGAGATGTCTAAAATCTTTTGTGATAATACCAGTGCAATATCAATTGCACAAAATCCAGTTCTCCATAGTAGGACTAAGCACATAGAAATCAGACATCACTTCTTAAGGGATAATGTAGAAAAGAAGAAAATTGCACTAGAATACATTTCCACTGAATTACAGAGAGGAGATATTTTCACCAAACCCTTGGATGAAAAGAAGCACTTATTTTTCCTCAATCAGTTGGGAATGCTAGATGGAGACAGCTTAAAATAAAACTCCAAGATTTTGAAACCCATAACAAACAGGAATAGGAAAAATTTCACTTTAAAATTTCCTGTCTGAGTGGTTGTTCTGAGCTCTGAACTAAGCTCGACGCTGCGTCGAACGGAGATCGACGGTCCGTCGCCCTCAAAAGCGTCGAACGTCGAACTCAGCTTCTAGCGTCGAACTGAATTCACAGCTCCCTGGCTTCTTGAGTTTCTCTCTTCCCGGTCGACGTCTTCGTTCAACGTCGACCTGAGCTCGACGTATAGCTTCAGCCAAAGCGTCGAACGTCGACCTAAGCTGGACGCTGTTGAGTCGTTTCAGTTCTCCTAGAGCCCTAGAGCGTCGAACTGAGCTCGACGTTCTTTCCTTTTCTGCGTCGAACCCTAAGTATAAAATCATTTTTTCTCCGTCGTTCGCAGTTGCGCATTCATATTTCTCTGCTCAAGCTTTCTCCCTCCAAATACTATACTTTTGATCTTGGAAGGTATTCTTTCTTTTGCAGGACAATGGCAATCACAGCCGGAGCTCTGGCGGCAATGAAGTTCGACTCTGGTTTCGACATTGACTTCGATTCTTTTGATGGATCTCCACAACACCTTCTGGATATACTGAATCTTTTCAAGGAGCAGCACCTAGTCCACTTTATGTCTACCAGGATACCCCTTCCAGAATCAGAAATTAAAGAATGGTGTCTTACAGCAATCGTTTCAGATAACAACTCTTTGACTGGGAAGATTTCAGGAAATGAGGTAGCCATCTCACCTCAAATAATTACAGATGCTTTCAACTTTGCTGCTGGAGATGATGACATAGAACTATCAGTGGAAGAGTATACTGTGATGCTGGACAGGATGGGGCATACTGCTGGTAACCCCTCTAAACTTCTTAAAATTAACCTAGCAATTGAGTATAGGTTATTAGCAGATATAACTGGAAAAGTGATCTGTGCAAAGAGGACTGCACATGATGCAATAACAAGGCATCAGTTTTGCCTCATGGCTGCACTAATGGATAAGAAACATCCCAACTGGGGATTAATTGTGTTTGAAATGCTTAAGAAAAAGTTGGATAAAAACTCTGTCCATTTTGGAAGAGTTCTTGGGTTGATTCTCAACCATTGCTGCCCCCAACTGCTTGTGTCCTCAAAGAAGCACATCAATGCTTCCAAGAGGCTCACATGTGCTCTTATTGGCAAATGGGATAGGAGAATTGTGAATCCCAGGGCTGCTGCAGCAATGAAATCTTCTGCAGACACCAGGACTGTCGAGGTCTCTCACCCTCAGTCCACTGGTCCAGAAGTAGGGATCATGCCAGCCCCCTCTCTCACCCTTCCCTCCACCTTCATCCCCTCAACCACAATTATCTCATCCACTCAAACTCTCTCCTCCTCCATATCTACCATTGCCTCCTCCCTTCCACCTCACACTACTTTCCTGCCCATAAACTTGGATTCCACCCCTCATGAGGATCTCTTTTCTTTTGACATGCATGAAGACTCCTTCATGGATGCCTCTACCTCCTCTCATCATGACTTCCTCCATCCCTCTACTTTTTCAGACTTACTCTTCTCCTCCATTCAGGAATCAGTTACACCTCTACTGTCTACACCACCCTCCACCTCCTCTACATTCTCAGTTTCTGCTACTCCCTCTACCTCTACTCAAGTTCCCCTTGAGCAAGTAGCTCTCCTCCCCCTAGCCAATCAAATTTTTGACCTTCTGTCTCCAAGGCTCTCCTCCCTCCTGGATGCCAAGTTGGCTCCTCTCATTCTTTCCTTGAGAAATCTTTCTGCCTCTGTCTCCTCCCTTTCCTCTCTATTGGCATGCCCTTCTTCTGGGGGCCTAGAGTCAGCTACCACTGATTCTAGGCAGGGGGAGATGTCAGCAGAAGAAGAGCTGCCTCCTTCTTCAGTTCAGATTGCTCAGACTTATTCAGAGACAGTATTAGTTGCTTGTTCAGAGACAGTGTCTGTTGCAGAAGATAAAATAGTATCTGAGGCACCTCCTCCAGCTTCTGTTCAGAGCTCCTCCCCTCCAGCCCAGCTTCAAGAAGATCTGTCCAGGGCTATTGTCCCTTTTCAGAAGGCCTTGACTTCTGATATAGCAGTGGTAGCAGTGGCTCCTGCTAGTGTTGAAATTGATGTGTCAGCTCCTATTGTGACTTCAGGTGAAGTGATTGAGACACCTGATGCTGCAGAGGCCCATATCTCCCAAGCCCTTCAGGAACCAGCCTCTTCAGCCTCTATGGCTCCTGAGGCTGTGCCCTCTCCTGCAGTGGTTGCTTCCTCCTCAGTAGCTCCTGCCTCCATCAGCTTTCCCATCTCCAAAAGAAAGTATATAGATCCATATGAAGAATCACAAAGTTCTGAAGATGAGTTTGCTACAGATTCTGATGACTCCTCTGCAACTATTACAAGGAAGAGGAAAGCCAGATCAAAAGCCATGAAAAGAGTACCTCCTGCCAGAGCTACAGATCATGACATTCCCTATTACATCAAATATAATTGTGAAATCACAGAACCATGGATGCAGTACTCTCAGAACCAGAGAAAAGCTATGAAGAAGAAAAGGAAATTTAATGAAGGACCATCTAAACCAGTTCATCAGCCTCCACCTCCACCTCCTCCTGATGCAGGTGCAGGTACTGGTCTATCTTCCTCTTCAACACCTTCAGCTCTACATGGAAAGACTTATCAAGCCAGAAGACATCAAGGAGGCAGCCAGCAAAGGGGAGGTCAACAAAGAGGAAATTATAGAGGCAGGCAGTCTAGAGGAAGATCAGGCTCTCAACCTTATCAAAGGGGAGGAGCCATTGATCCAACCTCTGGGCCCTATCCTTACAGGCCTAGAGTTGACCTCACCCCAAGATCTTCTCAAGAAACATCCTCTAACAAATTTGAACCTGCAGTACCCTTTGAAGATCCTACCAAAACTCCTGCTTACTGGAAAGCTAGGATGACAGAAATGGCTGTTCTAAATGAAATTAGCAAAGCCAGAGAAAGAGGACTGGACACCTCTCATATCAGTACTATGTCAGAACAAAGAAGAGAGGAATTGGAAAAGTATAGCTCAAAGAAATTTTTTGATTCAGACAGATACATGGAACTCCACCCTGCAGCTGTACCACCCAGTGCTAGAGATCAAAAGTCTTTAGGTGCAGCTGATGACTACAGATCCAAAAAGGAAGCTTCCAATCCAAACAGAGAAATCATCTTCAAAAAGAGTGATCAAGACAAAGCATCAAAGGACAAGTAAAGTAAGGTATTCTAACACTTTCTATATACTGGACTCAGGACATTTGAACAATTCTGCTGCTATATAGTGTTTTATATATGCTGCTTATTATTCTGTCATGTCTGGCTGTATTATATTGTGTTGTATATGCTTTATTTCTTTCTTTGAATCCCTAAAATTCATGTAAATAGTAATCCTAATCCAAATAGGGGGAGATTGTTGGAACACCCTATTACTATTTGGACCAGGATGACTATATTTCTATAGGGATTGTGTGCTGTGACCTCCATGTTGTTATAAAGGTCACATAGGCTAGTTAGAGTAGTCTTCAGCTCGACGCATAGTCGACTTCAGCTCGACGCAGAGTCGATCTCAGCTCGACGCAGAGTCGACCTCTGCTCGACGCAGAGTCGACCTCAGCTCGACGCAGAGTCGACCTCAGCTCGACGTGGAGTCGACCTCAGCTCGACGTTCCGTCGAACCCAATTCTGCTTACAGAAAACACTCTCTGGCCGACGTGTGTCGTGCTCAGATCGACGTTTTATTGTGAGCTCGACGCTTTTCAGACCGCCGTCAGTTTTGGATAGGAATTCAAAACTTCTTCTGACAGACAATTAATGCTGAAGATTTATTGGCCGTTACAGCATATCTGGTGCATGGCTTAAGGAATTTTCTAAGGAATGTCTGCCTGTCATTTCCTTTCAGGCATGGACAGTTAAGGAAAGCAATTAATGCTGTCTTCCAACGGCTATCAAAGTAAAGGAAGAAGAAGACTCAAGTATATAATTCATTTTCTTTTAATTCTACAAGCAGACACAGAGAATATACAGAACAGAAAGGAGAATAACAATACAAGACTTCAGATCTCTTTTCTCTCTGTGACATTGTGTTTAAAAGCTAACTCACAGAAAATCTGATTGCTTCAGACACCTCCATCCAACTCTCTTGGATCATCCTTTGCTGGAGCAAATCAGATCTTTGAAGACCTGTCACCCTTGTGCAGAGCTCTCCTTCCTGAACCTTTTTTTGATCTCAGGGGGAGCTTTGACAACAACTTCAGATCCACTTCTGCTTCTCTTTGCTTGTTGAATAGAGAAGACAATATCATCTCTTTTCCTTTTCTTTCTGTACAGGGTTTTAACTCCCTTCAAAAGTTACTTTTGGTTTTGCTGAAACCTGGTCAAAATCAGCTCTGTTGGTTTGTGAGAACCTGATCAAAAACTCTCTGGTGCTCAAGACACCTGATCAACTCATCTTGAAGTGGATTCCTATCAAGGGTGATAGAAGAGTGGATGTACCCAGATTTGGGGAACCACTATAGCTCCTTGTGTCGTCTGGATTGCTTGTCTTTTTGTGTTTTGCTTTGTGCTGTGAATTTCCTTTTTACTCTGATTATTTGCTATAGCACTATACACTAAGTAAATACAAATTTTCTCTACACACAAGTTTTTATTTGGAAAATTATTTTAAATAACTCTATTCACCCCCCTCTAGAGTTAGGAGTGATCTTATCCTGCACTTTCAGCGTCCCATACCGCTTATACATTAGGTGACAGGTTATATGCGATGGTTATGCTATGAAATACATTTATGCCATGATGTGATCATGCATGTGCAACTCACCCACTCGACTCTGTGTACACAGACCTTTAGTTCCCCCTTTCGGAGCCGTTACCTCCCAGGATACCTCCGTAGTGGCAGACGGAAGCGGTGGGTTGGGCCTCGCCCACCTCTAAACCAGTAAAGCACTACCGGTCAGACCTATCGTACGCCTCAACGCTTGGTGCACTAAGCGGACGTCTGCGTACTCTTGCCGGCTGGCGCACCGGACTTCTGATGGCGAAGTGTTAACCACACCTGCCGAGCCAACCATATTGGTGTCGGTGCATCGAACTCCCCAATATAGAAGACCCACCACCTTAAAACCTTTTATGCACATACAATAGATATGAGTCAACCAACCAACCGAGCCGAAGCTCACCGGACAATTCCCGTCCATCATAATCTACAACCGAGCTAAAGCTCCCCGGACACTCCCGTCCGTCGTAACCTACTACCGAGCCGAAGCTCACCGGACAATTCCCGTCCATCACAATCTACAACCGAGCTAAAGCTCCCCGGACACTCCCGTCCGTCGTAACCTACTACCGAGCCGAAGCTCACTGGACAATCCTATCCATCATAATCAACAACCGAGCCGAAGCTCGCCAGACAACCATCACAACTACTGGGCTTATTGCCCAAGTAACCTATACTATCACCCGGGACACTGGGTGGGAAAGGGTGAAACCCTAAGTTTACTATTTACTCTAAGCCTACGAAGTTTGACTCTCCCTAATTACTACGAGAAAGACGATTTTTCGTCGATCACGCGCACCACCTAACACTAGCCAACTCACTCTCACTACTCTTTTTTTTTTCTCTCTAATGGGAAATCATCCACATTAAAAGGTCTAACTCCAATAACTATCCCCCAACCTTGTCTTATACCAATTATGCACACCAATTTAGACGATACGTTGAACCAGACAGGGGGTATTCTAAATGATCATCCGAATGCCCTGAATTATTTACTGGAGACTTATCATGATGTAAATGGACTAAATCCAAAAGATTATCATTTTTCCAATTATTCTGACATTTATTTAAATTCCCGTAAAGCTTCTAAGGGCTACCCATTGAGCATGAAATGCACTTTTCAGAGAGGTATAAAGCTTCATTAATTCATGATAAATTCTAAATAACCATTTAACAATAAATCCAAGATATAACAATTTTTCAAGTATTCAAGTGACACTAATCAATTTTTGAAAATATATCCTTTTTCCTTTTATTAATGAAGTAAGTGCAATAAATATTCATCCAAAAATTCTTAATTAATTTTCTAAAGTAGATACTGACCTAAAAACATCATTGGCCAAATTTCATAATTATACAGTAAGTAAGTTGCTCAAAATGATGCAAACAAACTAGATCCAAAATTGCTAAATGCAGACCACCAAGTCAATCTTCCTGTAAAATGGGATGTATATAAAATAATCATCCTACACCCCTATAATAATTAATGGAGGTTCATTATGACCTTTAAGTTCTAAATCCAGAGTTCCAAAATTTTCCTTACTTATTTGATAATTCATTTAATTATTTTAATGTCTAAAATTTCCAAAAATGAACGTGAAGTACTACTTTCATTCAAGGAATCATTTTACAAATTTTATATGTTACTCAGAATAATGATATAACTTGTCTTCCAAAATATATATTTCTTTTCAGTAAAGCTTTATCTTCAAATCAAATATTCATTTAAGTCCTTGGAAATTCATTTAATAAATATAAAATAATGTATTGCTTCCAAAAATTCAGGGAAATTTCAATTATGAATCTAATGGCATGTACATGGTTTGGGACAAATTTCATAATTTATTTATTAGTAAATAGGCTTAAATGAATTTTTGAATAATTCCTTCAAATGACAATCTTGTGAACTAACTACCTCATATACTTGTCCAAGAATTCTTATAAAATTTATATAAACTCTTTATGCTTCCAAACAACCTCTACCAAAATTTCAGGACCTCTCAATTATCAGAAGTAGCATAATAAATTATTTACTTAATTTAAGCATTTCTTTGGTTACAAATGAAGTGCTATAATTATTGGCCCAGAATTCCCCATTAAATTACCAGAGGCTCATAATGTCCTTAGCACCAATCTACCAAAATTTCATCTTAGTTTGAGGTGTTTAGCTAGCCCATTTCAATCCTAGAATGTTTGTGCCCTAAACTAGGGTTAGGGATTTTAGGGCCCTAAACATTCCAAAATGCCCTAATAATTTTACCAGAGGGTTATATTTACCAAAACTCTATCCCTACAAAATTTCATAGCCATACAAGGTGATTTGACCATATGCCCTTCACAAGGTACAAAAGCCCTTCCTTAGGGTTTGACCTAAGATCTTGGGCCAAACCAACTCCACTGCCCCCAAATTTCCTTTGGGAGGTGTATCCTGTCTTCCCAAACTAGTGTACAAAATTTGAACCTCTGTTGAGGTGAATTGGACACTAAAAGCCAAAATTACAATTTGGACCAAAATACCCTTCTTAGGGCAAGGCTAGGGTTTGCTTGAATCCTATTCAAATCAACTCCAAACTTAATGAAATTTTAACCAGAGGTCTATATTGACCTCATAACCATCCCACCAAAATTTGGTTGAATTTGGACTTCATTTGACCCCTAATTTAATTTGCCCTAGCATAATTAAATTATTTACAAAAACTATAGGAAAACTATTCCCAAAAATTCCCATTTTTGGGCAGGGTCTAGGTATAGGGTAGGGTGAACCCCTGCCAAAATTTCAGCTTATTTGGACCAAGGATCAAGTGTGGGCATCCAATTTAATGACTGACTATTCATTTGTATAGGCCCCACCAAAATGAGTGCCCTGGCCAAACCAGTCACCCAATTTGATTCAAACCAATTTTGGCTGAACGTAGACTCATAGGGCTAGGTTTTTGATGTTGACCACTTTCTCTGAATCAGTCTCTTTATATTTTTAATAATTAAAACCAATAAATACCAATACTGTGACAATAATGAACTGAATCAAATATTAACCCTATAGTTTAAAATCATATGGCACGAATCTTGGCGCAATATTGGACGGGATCGGGTCATCTTCAAGCTCCAGCCGACGGCCCCGATTCAACCCGCCTGGAGCATCTTCCAGCGGCTGCCGCCGGCCATCCGGCCGCCTCCCCGGCCTGCCACCGCCGCCGACACCTTCGTGGTGGTCGGGGCTATCTCCGGCCGGCGTCTAGGCCGCCGGAGAGCGCTTTTCCGGCGATCCCGAGACATGAAAAAAAAATGGGAAATCCATGGATTTTGAAATCTCGATCGGGCTCAATTGAGCCCGAACCTTGGCCCTATTGATTCCTATGATCTACCCATGAGTGAAGGAGTGGAGGAGGACCTGTGGTGGCGGCTGTAGCCGGGCTGATCGTCGGATTGGCATGGTGGTGGCCGGTGGTGGTCGGATTGCTCAAAAAGGCAGAATAGGGCTTGGTTTCTTTAGGAAAATGGTGGGGATTACTCCTTGGAGTCCAATGGAGCTTTTAAAGAGGTGAGGGGAGGTGTTAGGTGGCTGAAAACACCTTGGCCATTTTTGGCCAAAGTCCACATTGGCGGCTAGGTTGGTAGGGGTGGTGGAGCTTGCTCCAGCCAGTCAAAAAAAACTGCTAGACTCCCACTTGTCCTTCTGAATTGAATGGGGAGGTTGGGGAGGGGGGAGGAGGAGCACAAAGTCCTCCTTCCTTCTCTTCCTTCTCTTTCTCTCTCCTCCATGGATGACTTTCTCTCTCCTAGTCATCAAGCCTGAAATTTAGGCTCCTACATGTCACATGTCAGCCCACCAATCCATTTGGCCACTTGGGTCAAGGGTAGCCCTAATGAAATAGGAATGAGCTTGAGTTAGCCCATTTGGGCTAACTTGACCCAAAGTGGGACTAGGGCCCACCTAGGTCAATTTGATCCTTGAGGTTTCCTTAATAGGTCCTTGGTGACCCATTAGCCTCCCCCTAGGGTCAAGGTGGGGTTGAATTGGCCCTTGAAGGTCACTTGGCCCTTAACTAGGGCATTTTGACCATTTTAGGTTAAGGGTTGACTTTGGTCAAACTAACCCCTTTGATTGGTCCCAATGGGTCCTTGGTGACCTATTGGCCTCTCACTAGGCTTATGAGGGTAGGGGTGGTGTCTATTGGGCTAAGGGACTACAATTGACCCTTGTGTAGGTCAATTTGACCTAATTAGGGCTATATTTGACTTTGGTCAACTTAGCCCTATTGACTGCTTTCCATGGGTCCTTAGTGACCCATTGACCTCTCACTAGGGTTATGGAAGTTTGGGTGGAGTATATTTGGCTAATAGACTGAAATGGACCCTTGTCTAGGTCAACTTGACCTAGCTAGGGTTATAGTTGACTTTGGTCAACTTTGGTCTTTTGACTGCTCTCCATGGGTCCTTAGTGACCCATTGACCTCTTTCTAGGGTTATAAGGGTATGGGTGTGGTCTTGGAGTCTTGGTGAAGTCCCATGATCACTTTTAGTCAAGGTTCTGAGATCTGCTAAGTGCAGACCACAGTGGCCCTATTCACACTACCAGGTCCACTTGCCTCTTCCTTGGGCTTTCTATGACAAAACCACTCCTAGGGGTCTAGTTGGAAATGGGATGTTACAAATCCCAATAAACAAAACAAAGATTTCGTCCCCGAAATCCAGGTTAAGCTTACGGGGACTCCTATCGGGGAGGAAGAAACTTGTAACATCCCATGTAAGTTGAAAGTTTTATGCCACGTCTCCGTGATTGACATGCGAGGTTTAAGGCGTTTGTCGATGTTAAGACCAAATAGTCCAAATGACAAAAATCTAGACCCCAATAAACAAAAGTTTAGCCCATATCCTTGAAATTTTAGTTCTACTAGTTAAACATATGAAGGGAATTGAACATTTTGAGTGGTTGCGAGGAATACATGACTGAAGAGTTCCGGGTATCTTTGTCGCATCAAGTCCTGGGGCTCCCATGTGTGCTCCTCTCTTCCGTGATTTCTCCACAGGACCTTGACTAACGGAACCTTCTTGTGGCGTAGAACTCATAGCCCCTCGTCGTCAATCCGGACTGGTTCTAGGTGAACTGACCGATCAGATGCTATCGGTCCATCTGTGGTTGAAACTTGCTGCTCTGGACGTAGTAGAGCTCTCCTAAGAGAGGATATATGGAACACGTCGTGCAGACTCGCCAGCTCTGGTGGCAGTTCCAGTCTGTATGCCAAGGGACCGATCCGCTCCTGGATCCTATAAGGTCCCATGTACCTTGGGCTGAGCTTCTTCCTTTGTCCGCGTACCCGAGTAACTCCATGCATGGGTCGGATTTTCAAGAACACCTGATCTCCCACCTGGAATTCCATCTGACGGTGCCGAGCGTCGTAATACTTAGCCTGCCGGCTCTGTGCTTCTAGCATCCTGTCCCGTATCAATCTCACCTGAGCCTCGGTGTCCTCAACAAATTTCGAATCCAATGCCTTAGGGTCCTCGTCCTGTATCCATGAGAGCGGAGTCCTGCACTTTCGTCCGTACAACGCCTCATAAGGATCCATCTTTATACTAGACTGGTAGCTGTTATTATATGAGAACTCGATCAATGGTAACAATTTCTCCCAAGGTTCACCACGATCTAATATGCAGAGTCGTAGTAAATCCTCCAGCATCTGGTTGGTCCGTTCCGTCTGTCCATCCGTCTGGGGATGAAAAGACGTACTGAATGTTAGTCGAGTGCCCAAGTAAGTCTGCACTGACCTCCACTCCCTGGATGTAAATCGTCCATCCCGGTCTGACACAATCGACTTGGGGACGCCATGATAGCGAACGAACTGCTCCACAAACTTCCGGACTAACACTCCCACCGAGTCATCCTTCCTAATTGGAATAAACCTCGCCACCTTCGTCAGTCGGTCGATGATTACCCATATCGAATCGTTCCCTGTCCTGGATCGAGGAAGTCCATGTATAAAGTCCATGGCGATATCATCAAACTTCCACTCTGGTACTGGGAGGGGCTGTAATAATCCTGCGGGGTTTTTGCACTCCGCTTTTACTAATTGGCACGCCTTGCAACGGGTCACGAAGTAGGTGATATCCTTCTTCATGCCGGGCCAGAACATAGTCTTCTTCAGATCTGCAGTCATCTTCGTAATCCCCGGGTGTACCGAATATCGACTGCAATGAGCCTCCGTCATGATGTCTTCCCGGATCTGGCCTCCCTCTGGTATGTAGACCCGTCCTCTGAAGCATACTAAATCATCTCTCAGCGTGTATTCTCCCGCAGTGCCTGCTTCTAAGGACCGAAATACCGGATCTAGCTGGGCATCCTGCCTCTGTCCACCCTTGACCCGCTCTTGTATGTCATCCGTGGCGATTAATGATGACAGGTACTCCCGGTATAGCCCAGGGTGATCCTCGGATACTAGGGATATTTGCATTTTATCAAACATCTGAATCAACTCCAAGGCCATCAATGGTGTTCCTACTTCAGTGTTTGCGGTCTTTCGGCTCAATGCATCTGCTACCACATTCGCCTTCCCCGGGTGGTAGTGCATCTCGTACTGATAATCTGCCAAAAATTCCACCCATCGTCTCTGTCTGATATTTAGCTCCTTCTGCGTGTCCACATACTTCAAATTTTTGTGGTCGGAGTATATGTCGCAGTGGACACCGTATAGATAGTGACGCCAGACCTTTAATGCAAAAATAACAGCTCCCATCTCTAAGTCATGGATTGGGTAGTTTTGCTCGTGTTTCTTCAGCTGCCGAGAAGCATAAGCTATCACATGGCCATTCTGCATAAGTACTGCACCCATGCCCTGGTAGGAGGCATCGGTGTAGACCTGGAATCCTTCTTTCCTTGAAGGGAGGGTAAGTATAGGGGCCGAAGTGAGTCGCCCCTTTAGCTCTTGAAAAGCCTCTTCACACCGTGGGGTCCAGGTAAAGGGCACCTCCTTCCTTGTCAGAGATGTGAGTGGGAGGGCGATACGAGAGAATCCCTCTACGAATTTCCGGTAGTATCCGACAAGCCCTAGGAAACTTCGTACATCTGTGGCCGTCTTTAATTGTGGCCAGTCCCGAACTGCTTGGATCTTGGCCGGGTCCACTGCTAACCCAGCACCACTGATGATATGGCCTAGGAAGGCCACCTCCTTCAACCAAAATTGGCACTTGCTGATCTTTGCATAGAGCTTGTGCTCCCGTAGTTTCCTCAGAGTCAGCGTCAGATGTTGCGTGTGCTCCTCTTCTGTCCTTGAGTAAATGAGGATGTCATCGATAAACACGATGACAAATATATCTAAATACTCCTTGAACACCTGATTCATAAGGCTCATAAATGCTGACGGCGCATTTGTGAGCCCGAAGGGCATTACAGTAAATTCGTATAGTCCGTATCTGCTACTGAATGCAGTCTTCGGAATGTCCTCTTCCTGGATCCGTAGCTGGTAGTAGCCTGATCTCAGATCCAATTTGGAAAAGAAGTGCGCCCCTTCTAGCTGGTCAAACAGCTCATCTATCCTTGGCAACGGATATATATTTCGGACTGTCAATCGGTTTAGAGCTCGGTAGTCGATGCACAGTCTCAGAGTTCCATCCTTCTTTTTAACAAACAAGACCGGGGCTCCCCAAGGCGAAGAGCTCGGTCGGACAAATCCAGCCTCCACCAGTTCTTGGAGTTGGCTTCGAAACTCTGTCAATTCTTTCGGGGCCATCCGGTAAGGGGCCCTAGCTGCTGGCTTAGCCCCCGGCACCAGCTGTATCCGGAAATCCTGCTCCCGGTGCGGGGGTAGCCAAGGCAGTTTCTCCGGGAATACGTCGGCAAAATCTCGCACCACCGGAATATCCGAGGTGGAGACCTTGGTTTCAGTCATCTCAAATATTAATTCATACACTTCTTCTCCTTGTAAGTGAGCCTTGACGGCTTGTACAGACGATAGTATGAGAGGGGGATAGATTTTATACCTACAATGACGAGGTATGAATCCCCATGTCTTACGGTAACTCTTTTGGACGTGCAGTCAATTTGAGCATGATTCCAGTTCAACCACGTCATCCCTAGGATCAAATCAAAGATTGGCATCTTTATGATCGTCGCTGGAGCTTCAAATATCCTTCCGCCGATCTCTGCCTCCATGTTGCAGTGGGCAGAGGTGAACAACTCCGATCCGTCGGGTAGTCGTATCCTCACCATCAGACCCGTGAATCGTTCCACGCCTTCCAATCCTTCTATGAAGGCCTCCGATACAAATGAGTGCGAAGCACCCGTATCAAATAGCGTATAAGCGGGTTTGCCGCTGATGAAAACTATTCCTGGGGTTTTGGGAAAAATTAAATGTCTCAGAATTCTAGCCATGGTTTTCTTTCCTAGATGGTCACTTCTATATCAAATTTAACTTCATGAGGAAATAACTTTAACCAAAATTTTCAGACATACCAGTGATTACTTGCTCCGGGTTTCGGGGCTGAGCCAGATCCAGTGCATAAATTTGCTCCCTCTGCTGCCTACGATCTGCACCCTGGAAACCACGTCCTTGACCACGTCCTCGTCCTCCAAACTGCTGGGCATGCGGGGCATCCTGGGGTGCTGGTAAAGGTGCTCCCCTCATGGGGCAGTTTCTCCGAATGTGTCCTATCTGATGGCAGTTGTAGCACTCCGGTGGGGGAAATGCCATACCCCCGGGTCTCGGTGCCTCCCTCATCTGAAGAGGCTGAGGAGCCAGTACCACCGGCTCCCTCGGATCTCGTCTTATTTCCTGACGAGGTTGGTCTTCTGTTCTTCTTCCTTCTCTCCCATCTGTGATGCGGCCCCGCCGCTGATCATTCCGGGCTCCCCGGCCCTGGTCCTCTGTTGGCCTTTTTCGACCCCGAGTGGTGTGCCAATCGGCCTCAATCCTCTTGGCCATTTCCAAGATCCGAGAGATAGGTCCATCAGAAACGAACAGAAGGGCCTCCCTCAAGTCCTCTCGTAGACCCTTATAAAACCTTTTTGTGTAGCCCACCTCATCTAGTTGATACGAATCCGCGTAGCGAGCCAAGTGGTCGAACTCCCGATGGTACTCTACCACCGTCCTGGTACCCTGCTTCAACTGTAAGAACCGTTCCTCCAACTCATCCCTGGATGATTGTGGAACAAAATGCTCCAGCAGCGCGGTCCTGAACTCTTCCCAGGTAACTTCCGCAACCTCCCTATCAACAAATCTTGTATCCAGCAGCGTCTTCCACCACCTCTTAGCATGAGACTCCAGGCAGGAGACAACTAAGGCCACCCTCTCCTCCCAGGGACATCGTATCCCAGTCAGCATTTCGTACATAATATCTAGCCACTCCTCTGTCCGTACAGCGGATTCTGTCCCCAAGTAAGATGGAGGAGAGAGTCCTCGAAAAATGCTCAGCTAATTGGCCCCCGGGTTCGGCTGCAGGGCCGGAACCTACTGAGCCCTGAAAGCATCTAGAATGGCTGTCAGCGTTTGACCCATCTCCGAGTGTAAGAATGGAGTGGGGACCGGGGGAGGTGGTGCAACAGTCGGAGTCTGCTGAACTCCGCCTTGTGGTGTTGGCTGCGCTGGGGGCTGCGTAATAGAAGACAATTATAAGAAGTCTCACAGGTTTAACTAAAAGTGGACAATTTTCCATGTGATTTTTTCCCTTTGGGCCCACCACTGCTTCCGCTGCTTAGTTTGTCCGCAAACTAAACTCGAGCGGGGGTGTCCCAGGGTTAGTGGACTGCTACATTTCTTGATCGAGGTTCGCTCTGATACCACTTGTAAGACCCCCATTTTTTTTTCTTTTTCGACACCGGGGTCTTAGGCCCAGATCCGCCGCCTTGCGGTGACACCGTCGCACCCGGGAAGGTCGTCACTACAAGACGCCGATTCTGCCGGCCAATTCGATCATAACAGTAGCAATATACTTAAGAAGGTAGCAAGTCCACAAAGAGAATCACATATATAGAAATAAACTCCACGAAGGGAGTGTCCACAGATAGTACGTATAATGAAAAATCACGGGCTTATGCCCGGTACATCAAGTCCTCACTACATTTCTCTCATCGCGGAAGCAAACTAATACAACTACTATAGATCGGGACTCACTGTCCCTGCTGTCTGGACTCCAGTGCAAGACTGTCCGATCTCCAAACGTGCCGACCTCCGGGGCTGCTCCTCCATGCTGGGCTCCGTGGTCCCCTAAATGATGTGGTTCGAAAACCGTTAGTCTAAAAGACTAAGTCCTATCGTCCCCCACCCCTTCCCCCATGGCTCCTAAAGCACCGAGCGGGGAGAAGGAAAGGGAAGGACATGAAGGTGGAGAGTATTCAAATTTCAGATGGCAGCGGAACTAAACTAACAGTGTAAGATGATAATAATCGTACAAAATAAATAAGTAACCTCAACTTATGCGAGTATACATAAGCTAAGGGATCTTTTGCAGGGCTCCTATCATATAAAAAGTCCCATACCGATTTATACGATAGGGTGTCGGTTCTATTAGCAGGTTTATAAAGTTGAAAGAGAACCTTGACTTATAGGCACGCTCACACGAACTTATAGGCCAAGGGGTCGTTTAGCAAGGCCTAATGTATAGAGCGTCCCATACCGCTTATACATTAGGTGACAGGTTATATGCGATGGTTATGCTATGAAATACATTTATGCCATGATGTGATCATGCATGTGCAACTCACCCACTCGACTCTGTGTACACAGACCTTTAGTTCTCCCTTTCGGAGCCGTTACCTCCCAGGATACCTCCGTAGTGGCAGACGGAAGCGGTGGGTTGGGCCTCGCCCACCTCTAAACCAGTAAAGCACTACCGGTCAGACCTATCGTACGCCTCAACGCTTGGTGCACTAAGCGGACGTCTGCGTACTCTTGCCGGCTGGCGCACCGGACTTCTGATGGCGAAGTGTTAACCACACCTGCCGAGCCAACCATATTGGTGTCGGTGCATCGAACTACCCAATATAGAAGACCCACCACCTTAAAACCTTTTATGCAAATACAATAGATATGAGTCAACCAACCAACCGAGCCGAAGCTCACCGGACAATTCCCGTCCATCACAATCTACAACCGAGCTAAAGCTCCCCGGACACTCCCGTCCGTCGTAACCTACTACCGAGCCGAAGCTCACCGGACAATTCCCGTCCATCACAATCTACAACCGAGCTAAAGCTCCCCGGACACTCCCGTCCGTCGTAACCTACTACCGAGCCGAAGCTCACCGGACAATCCTGTCCATCATAATCAACAACCGAGCCGAAGCTCGCCAGACAACCATCACAACTACTGGGCTTATTGCCCAAGTAACCTATACTATCACCCGGGACACTGGGTGGGAAAGGGTGAAACCCTAAGTTTACTATTTACTCTAAGCCTACGAAGTTTGACTCTCCCTAATTACTACGAGAAAGACGATTTTTCGTCGATCACGCGCACCACCTAACACTAGCCAACTCACTCTCACTACTCTCTTTTTTTTTCTCTCTAATGGGAAATCATCCACATTAAAAGGTCTAACTCCAATAACTATCCCCCAACCTTGTCTTATACCAATTATGCACACCAATTTAGACGATACGTTGAACCAGATAGGGGGTATTCTAAATGATCATCCGAATGCCCTGAATTATTTACTGGAGACTTATCATGATGTAAATGGACTAAATCCAAAAGATTATCATTTTTCCAATTATTCTGACATTTATTTAAATTCCCGTAAAGCTTCTAAGGGCTACCCATTGAGCATGAAATGCACTTTTCAGAGAGGTATAAAGCTTCATTAATTCATGATAAATTCTAAATAACCATTTAACAATAAATCCAAGATATAACAATTTTTCAAGTATTCAAGTGACACTAATCAATTTTTGAAAATATATCCTTTTTCCTTTTATTAATGAAGTAAGTGCAATAAATATTCATCCAAAAATTCTTAATTAATTTTCTAAAGTAGATACTGACCTAAAAACATCATTGGTCAAATTTCATAATTATACAGTAAGTAAGTTGCTCAAAATGATGCAAACAAACTAGATCCAAAATTGCTAAATGCAGACCACCAAGTCAATCTTCCTGTAAAATGGGATGTATATAAAATAATCATCCTACACCCCTATAATAATTAATGGAGGTTCATTATGACCTTTAAGTTCTAAATCCAGAGTTCCAAAATTTTCCTTACTTATTTGAAAATTCATTTAATTATTTTAATGTCTAAAATTTCCAAAAATGAACGTGAAGTACTACTTTCATTCAAGGAATCATTTTACAAATTTTATATGTTACTCAGAATAATGATATAACTTGTCTTCCAAAATATATATTTCTTTTCAGTAAAGCTTTATCTTCAAATCAAATATTCATTTAAGTCCTTGGAAATTCATTTAATAAATATAAAATAATGTATTGCTTCCAAAAATTCAGGGAAATTTCAATTATGAATCTAATGGCATGTTCATGGTTTGGGACAAATTTCATAATTTATTTATTAGTAAATAGGCTTAAATGAATTTTTGAATAATTCCATCAAATGACAATCTTGTGAACTAACTACCTCATATACTTGTCCAAGAATTCTTATAAAATGTATATAAACTCTTTATGCTTCCAAACAACCTCTGCCAAAATTTCAGGACCTCTCAATTATCAGAAGTAGCATAATAAATTATTTACTTAATTTAAGCATTTCTTGGGTTACAAATGAAGTGCTATAATTATTGGCCTAGAATTCCCCATTAAATTACCAGAGGCTCATAATGTCCTTAACACCAATCTACCAAAATTTCATCTTAGTTTGAGGTGTTTAGCTAGCCCATTTCAATCCTAGAATGTTTGTGCCCTAAACTAGGGTTAGGGATTTTAGGGCCCTAAACATTCCAAAATGCCCTAATAATTTTACCAGTGGGTTATATTTACCAAAACTCTATCCCTACAAAATTTCATAGCCATACAAGGTGATTTGATCATATGCCCTTCACAAGGTACAAAAGCCCTTCCTTAGGGTTTGACCTAAGATCTTGGGCCAAACCAACTCCACTGCCCCCAAATTTCCTTTGGGAGGTGTATCCTGTCATCCCAAACTAGTGTACAAAATTTGAACCTCTGTTGAGGTGAATTGGACACTAAAAGCCAAAATTACAATTTGGACCAAAATACCCTTCTTAGGGCAAGGCTAGGGTTTGCTTGAATCCTATTCAAATCAATTCCAAACTTAATGAAATTTTAACCAGAGGTCTATATTGACCTCATAACCATCCCACCAAAATTTGGTTGAATTTGGACTTCATTTGACCCCTAATTTAATTTGCCCTAGAATAATTAAATTATTTACAAAAACTATAGGAAAACTATTCCCAAAAATTCCCATTTTTGGGCAGGGTCTAGGTATAGGGTAGGGTGAACCCCTGCCAAAATTTCAGCTTATTTGGACCAAGGATCAAGTGTGGGCATCCAATTTAATGACTGACTATTCATTTGTATAGGCCCCACCAAAATGAGTGCCCTGGCCAAACCAGTCACCCAATTTGGTTCAAACCAATTTTGGCTGAACGTAGACTCATAGGGCTAGGTTTTTGATGTTGACCACTTTCTCTGAATCAGGCTCTTTATATTTTTAATAATTAAAACCAATAAATACCAATACTGTGACAATAATGAAATGAATCAAATATTAACCCTATAGTTTAAAATCATATGGCACGAATCTTGGCGCAATATTGGACGGGATCGGGTCATCTTCAAGCTCCAGCCGACGGCCCCGATTCAACCCGCCTGGAGCATCTTCCAGCGGCTGCCGCCGGCCATCCGGCCGCCTCCCCGGCCTGCCACCGCCGCCGACTCCTTCGTGGTGGTCGGGGCTATCTCCGGCCGGCGTCTAGGCCGCCGGAGAGCGCTTTTCCGGCGATCCCGAGAAATGAAAAAAAAACGGGAAATCCATGGATTTTGAAATCTCGATCGGGCTCAATTGAGCCCGAACCTTGGCCCTATTGATTCCTATGATCTACCCATGAGTGAAGGAGTGGAGGAGGACCTGTGGTGGCGGCTGTAGCCGGGCTGATCGTCGGATTGGCATGGTGGTGGCCGGTGGTGGTCGGATTGCTCAAAAAGGCAGAATAGGGCTTGGTTTCTTCAGGAAAATGGTGGGGATTACTCCTTGGAGTCCAATGGAGCTTTTAAAGAGGTGAGGGGAGGTGTTAGGTGGCTGAAAACACCTTGGCCATTTTTGGCCAAAGTCCACATTGGCGGCTAGGTTGTTAGGGGTGGTGGAGCTTGCTCCAGCCAGTCAAAAAAAACTGCTAGACTCCCCCTTGTCCTTCTGAATTGAATGGGGAGGTTGGGGAGGGGGGAGGAGGAGCACAAAGTCCTCCTTCCTTCTCTTCCATCTCTTTCTCTCTCCTCCATGGATGACTTTCTCTCTCCTAGTCATCAAGCCTGAAATTTAGGCTCCTACATGTCACATGTCAGCCCACCAATCCATTTGGCCACTTGGGTCAAGGGTAGCCCTAATGAAATAGGAATGAGCTTGAGTTAGCCCATTTGGGCTAACTTGACCCAAAGTGGGACTAGGGCCCACCTAGGTCAATTTGATCCTTGAGGTTTCCTTAATAGGTCCTTGGTGACCCATTAGCCTCCCCTAGGGTCAAGGTGGGGTTGAATTGGCCCTTGAAGGTCACTTGGCCCTTAACTAGGGCATTTTGACCATTTTAGGTTAAGGGTTGACTTTGGTCAAACTAACCCCTTTGATTGGTCCCAATGGGTCCTTGGTGACCTATTGGCCTCTCACTAGGCTTATGAGGGTAGGGGTGGTGTCTATTGGGCTAAGGGACTACAATTGACCCTTGTGTAGGTCAATTTGACCTAATTAGGGCTATATTTGACTTTGGTCAACTTAGCCCTATTGACTGCTTTTCATGGGTCCTTAGTGACCCATTGACCTCTCACTAGGGTTATGGAAGTTTGGGTGGAGTATATTTGGCTAATAGACTTAAATGGACCCTTGTCTAGGTCAACTTGACCTAGCTAGGGTTATAGTTGACTTTGGTCAACTTTGGTCCTTTGACTGCTCTCCATGGGTCCTTAGTGACCCATTGACCTCTTTCTAGGGTTATAAGGGTATGGGTGGGGTCTTGGAGTCTTGGTGAAGTCCCATGACACTTTTAGTCAAGGTTCTGAGATCTGCTAAGTGCAGACCACAGTGGCCCTATTCACACTACCAGGTCCACTTGCCTCTTCCTTGGGCTTTCTATGACAAAACCACTCCTAGGGGTCTAGTTGGAAATGGGATGTTACATGATGAATCATGCAGGTGCAACACACACACCCGACTCTGTGTACACAGACCTTTAGTTCCCCCTTTCGGAGCCGTTACCTCCCAGGATACCTCCGTAGTGGCAGACAGAAGCAGTGGGTTGGGCCTCGCCCACCTCTAAACCAGTAAAGCACTACCGGTCAGACATATCGTACGCCTCAACGCTTGGTGCACAAAGCGGAGTCCTGTGTACTCTTACCGGCTGGCGCACCGGACTTCTGTTGGCGAATTGCTAACCACACTTGCCGAGTCACCGTATTGGCGTCGGTGCATCGACCCTCCAATACCGAAGACCCACCACCTTAATTTTTCTTTCCTTTTATGAACATGCAAATTTAACGTATTCAAACAAAAACCGAGCCGAAGCACCCCTGACCATTCCGTCCGTCTCTTAACTAATCGAGCCGAAGCTCCCCGGACCATTCTGTCCGTCTCTTAACCAATTGAGTCGAAGCTCCCCGGACCAAAACGTCCGTCTCTTAACTATCCAAGCTGAAGCTCCTAACAATCTTCCTATGCTAACAGTGTTTGTGAAACATGCAACCCTAATTACTAAGTTACTCTTTCTGTTTATTAGTACAGTTTACGTTAACCTAAGACTGCCCCCGGTATTTCCTGTGAATGGCTCTCAAAGGTCACTAGGAACTATGATGGTAGATGAAGCCCATCGTTCCCTTTCGCAAGACACTTATTGTTAATGGTTAATTCCCTTAACCCATTCCCTTATCATATTACAGAAGGCTAATCCGAGGGTGATTTTGACTCTTCCTCTCCTCGGGGGGAAGACGATCTTTCGTCGAACCCGAACACCTCTAAACTCTAGCAAAACCACTTCTCCCTACTCTTCATATCCTTCTATATTGAAATCATCCACATCAGTCCACCCAGCTAAAATGACTAACTCCAACAACTATCCCAGATCATGTCCGATTGCAGTTAAACAATTTGCTATATGCAGACCAACCTAGGCTATATGTCGAACTGAATAGAAGATAATCATCCAAATGCCCTAAATTATTTACTGGAGACTTATCATGACACAAATAGACTAAATCCAGAAAATTATATTTTTCTGATTTATCTGGCATTTAATTAATTTTCCTTGAAGCTTCTAAGGGTTACCAATTGAACATGAAGTGAGCTTTTCAGGTATGTGTAAAGCTTCATAAAATCATGATAAATTCTAAACAACAATTTAACAATAAATCCAAGATATAACAATTTTTCCAGTATTTTAAAGACTCTAATTTAATTTTGATAATAAATCCTATCTCTTTTCATTAATGAAGTAACTGCAGTATATAATCATCCAAAAATTCTTAATTAATCTTCTAGGACATATACTGTCCTAAAAACATTAGTGGCCAAATTTCATAATTCTTCAATGGGGATTTAGTTCTAGAATAAATAATTACCAAAATCTCAAAAAGCTATATTTGTGAAGAAAGTATTGTAAATATTCTCCTAAAAATCATCAATAAAATTATACAACTAGATATTGATCTGAAAACACCATTGGCCAGGTTTCATAATTTTACAGTAGGTAATTTGCTCTAAATGATTTATTGACCATAATTTCCCTTTTGGAACTTGTGAAGGAAATACTAGATATAATCAACTGAAATTTGTAACAAAATTCAGGGATATTCATTTAGAAATAAAGCATCTTCTGACCAAGTTTCATAAGATTCAAATTAACAGGGTAACCAAAATAATTAAAGCACCATTTTGGGCAAATTTATACCTAACAAATAAAGTACTTAAAGTATAATCCATAAAATTCTAATAAAATTATTAAGGGTTCTACCTAGTCTAAAACTTACTCCACCCAAGTTTCACAACTTTTAACTAAGGTTTAGTGGCCATGTTTTCATAATTAAGCTTCTACCCTAAAACTAGGGTTAGGGTTTTGAGGTGTCTACCTACCTCCAAATCCTCTAAGATTCATACCAGAGAACTTAGGATACACTACCTTGAACTCTACTGAGTTACAAGATAACATAAGGGTATTTGCCCCTATTCCCTTCACACCACTCAAAAACCCTTCCTTAGGGTTTGAGTTTGAACCCTAGGGTAAATCAACCCTAAATTACACCGTTTTCCTTAAGAGTGTGACATTAGCCATGCCAAGTCAGTGTCCAAAATTTCAGCCTCTGTTGAGGTGATTTGACCGTTCCAACCTCTTAGTGCACTTTTTACTAAAAAACGCCTCATTAATGCCTAGTTAAGGATATGTGATTTCCTACCCCAAACTCATCCAAATGAGTTGGAATTTTGTACAGAGCTAGGTTTTATAGCCAGGGACCGCTCTCCAAAATTTGGGAGGGTTTGGAGGTAATTTGACTACTTAAATAAATAACTCTAACTTTATTAAATTAAAACAAAAACCTTAGGCAAAGTATCTCCAAAAATTCCCATTTTTGGACAGCCTCTAGGTACGGCTAATGGAGACCCCCTGCCCAAATTTCAGATTGTTTGGACAAGGGACGAAGAGTGGGCATTCATTTTAGTTTCTTCCCAACTCTAGGTACAGCCCGCACTAAAACGGGTGCTGCGTCAAACAACTTACCCAAAGGAGTTGAATTTAATTATAAATTAATCTAGAATCGGAGGGCTACAACTTTCGTGACTGGCCATTTTTCCTAAATCGGCCTTTAAATGCCTCGTTTTGCAGCATCATAATGCTCTCATTTAATGTATCTTTTCCTTATATACTATATACATAATTTTTATATTATTAAAATGTTCTTACGATGGCTATCGGTCGGCGATGATTTGGCCGCCGGAGGTTGCGGTTTCCGGCGGACCAGAAAATATATTTTTCATGGTTTTTCCATGAAAACACGAGATAGGACCGGCACCGTTGAGCACGAACTTCTTTTCTAAGATCCTAAGATCTACCCATAAAAGAAGAAGTAGAGGAGGACCTTATTCGCGGTTTGGAGTCGAGCCGATCGTCGTAATTCCATTTGAACGGTGGTGGCGTCGCCAGAATTCCTCAATAGCAAGGTAATAAGCTCTAGCTTTGTCCAGCCATTAATACCTCATTAAAAGCATGCTTCGGCCATGGTGGAGGGGAGATGAAATGGCTTAAAATAGCTAAGAGAAGGCTGGAAACTCCTCCTCTCCCCGAGAGGAGTTGAATTAAGTCGTTTCAAGGGGGAGAGGATGGACTCGAGCCTTAAAGCCATTAATGGCAATGCAAACCGTCGCTCAACCATGGCTGGAAGGAAGAGGAGATGGTTGCCACGTGGCACAGCCGGTCAACATCATAAAATAAGACTTAAATAAGTCTTAATAAGAGAAAACGGCCTAATAATGCATTGTTGCCCACTTCCTAGACCGGCCCGGTTCAACTAAACCATCAGCCAAGATTAAAAAAGTGGCGTTGAGTGAGCTCTCTCACTCAACTCCATCCATGTTGCGGCGTTGAGTGAGCTCTGCTCACTCAACGCCATCCAGGATACGGCGTTGAGTGAGCTCTTCTCACTCAACGCTATCCAGAATACGGCCCTTCCAGACTTTTACGTTGAGTGAGCTCAGCTCACTAAACGCCATCCAGATTATGGCGTTGAGTGAGCAAAGCTCACTCAACGCCATCCAGACTATAACGTTGAGTGAGCTCAGCTAACTCAACATCATAATCTTATGATGTTGAATTAGCTGAGCTCACTCAACGCCATCAGATTATGGTGTTGAGTGAGCTCTGCACACTCAACGCCACCAAGAGTATGGTGTTGAGTTAGCTTAGCTCACTCAACGCCATCCAGACAACACCAGATGGAGTTGAGTGCAGTCACTGCACTCAACGCCATTCAACTTATGGCATTCAGTGCACCCGACGCACTCAACGCCAACTCAGCTGTAAGATGGCGTTGAGTGCAGTCAGTGCACTCAACGCCATTCTACTTATGGCGTTGAGTGCACTCGACGCACTCAACGCCCCAGTGCTAATCTTATTTTAAGCAAGTTTCTGACCTACTATTTGCATACCAAGGTGATTTTCACCTTCCTACCTAAGCTCTCTTGGTCTTCTGGGTTTCCTAGGGTTTTTTCATGACCTAGTCATGGCAAAACCACTCCTGGGGGTCTAGCCGGAAATGGGATGTTACAAATAGTTTTCCCAAAATGGGTACATCAAAAGCCTCACACACTCACATTGGTAACCAACGGTAGCTACGGTACCGTCCCCTCTGGCCCTATCATCCTGGCCTGGATGTACGGCTGCATACCCTGCTGCTTAACCTGTGGGGTTTCCTCCTAAAAAGGAAGACGTAGCAACTGTTAGTCATAAAGACTAAGTTACTTCACATCCGCTCCCCACGCGACTCCTCGGCACCGGGCAGAGAAAGGAACAGGGTACAATATAAATGAATCTTAGGTACAAGCAGATGATATATCTCAATGTGAATTAAGAAGTGTAATATATAAGCAACAACTTATTATAGCAGTTCTATCATCTATAGAATCATGAGAGTATAGTATTTTAACAGAATGTAACTCAACTTATATGAATGCCCATACAAATATGATTTGAGGATCGTTTAGCAGTAAGTAACTCATCGTATAGGAGTTCCCATACAAACTTATACGATGAGGATCTTGTTTATGCAATGGAGTATAATGACATGTATGCAATGCAATGACTCACCCGTGAACACGCACATGCACTTGCTATGTCGACACAGACTTGAAGTTCCCACTTTTCGAGCAGGTAGCAAACCTCTCAGGCGTCAACCGTTGTGGTCGGACGGTGACAGTGGAGCAAATATCTCCACTACTAGGAAGGTCTCAACACTACCTAGCCTAGGCCTTCGTACGACTCAATAATAAGAACACAACAGCGAAGTTCACATTCGTATTATGGCTCAACGGGTGTCTCGGGTAGATGTACACCGAGATCCTAGCCCCGAACTGGCCTATGCGTGACACGGAAGGAGCCTCGAAAAAGAGCACGAGGACCAAGCCCAAACGTTCACTTAGCACGGAAGGAGCCTCGGGACGTGAACACCGAGGACAAAGCCCAACCGCCCAAGGTCTAGCTATCGACTCTCATCAGTGTGATGATTGGCGAGCCCGTAGACCTGCCACACTATCCTTAACCAAAGATTTCGACACCGCGTATCGACTCACCCCATGAGCCACTCAACCACACTGTGGTACGGAAGGAGCCTCGGAAATAAGCACGAGGACCAAGCCCAACTGACCATTAGGCACGGAGGGTGCCTCGGGACATGAACACCGAGGACCAAGCCTAACCATCCATTCATGACTCTTCTCACGGCACTAACAACTTTTAGTTTACCAAGCCAATCACTCATGAGAACATGAGTTAATCATCCGATTATCACAACACATGATCATATCAATCAACACTGACTGAATACACAAGTTCTAGCATTCTCGTAATTAGACCACTAATTATCATCCGTTCACTATCCCCCACAAAGTCACTTCATTCAATCATATTGTTTGGTATTGTATCCACAATGTACCTGATTTGAAGAAGCCCCTTAACAAGCTAAGTTGAATAGATAATGTATTTGATGATTTTCTTCAAGATGTGCTTGCAGTTATTCCACGCTTAGTACATACCAATGTCAGGGTACAGTGGGTCAATATACACGGGTCTGTGCAACGTAATCCCTCGTTGAGCAGATCAGTGTGTTGGCTTACGTGTACTCTCTCTATTGGAGTGTACTTTTTTTCAAGTACAGGGCTGAAATAGATCAAGAGCAGAAGAAGAGCAAGGATGGGTCAAAGACCAACTCATGGGAAGAAAGACGAAGATTCGTCTAAGTTAAATTCGACGGGAATCACTAAGTGATTCTCGCCGATTCGACGGGAATCACTAGTGATTCTCGCTGAATCGTCGAGAATCACTCGCTGATTCCCGCCGACTGTATCCGGCTGACTCAACGCCTTCAAGAATTCTGCTAAGTCAGAATCGTCGAGAATCAATAAGTGATTCTCGCCGAATCGTCGAGAATGACTCTGCATTCTCGCCGATTCGTCAAGAATGGTTTTGAATCTCGCCGATTCACTCCGGATGGCAAGCTTTTAAGCTAAAATTCTACCAGGGATAATTCGACGGGAATCATAAGTGATTCTCACCGATTCGTCGAGAATCACCAATGATCCCACCGAATTTGCCTTAGGCGATTTCTTCCTGCTCGCTGGACCGAACCAAGATTTTAGGCGCTGTTTGGACCAGGCATAGGGCTTCTCCTTGTGGGGCCCACAATGGTCATTTAGGGTTGGTCTACAGTATAAATACTCGCGTTTCTCAAACTCCAACAGTAATCAATAACGAGAAATCAAAGCCGCCGAGCGTTACCTAGCCGATCGCGAAACTCGTTCCATCACCGTCACCGCTCCCAAGTCAGTCGTCGCCGCTGATCTTAGAGATCATCTTTGATCGTACAGCGACAGAACCGAGGCTAAGCTTAGCGTCTCACGTGTCTATCTATAGATCCTTTGTCTCTTGATTTGTTGAGCGGGAATATTTCTCCCCTCCGAATCGATTGAGACGATCGATCCAAGTAAGAACGTTGGTAGACCTTTATAACTTCGTCAAGAAGTTTGGATCTACAAAGCATCGCCGCCGCATTCACTTATCGCTGCCGATCTCGGGAAGATCCTCTCCAAGAGAGTGCTCCGATCGTGGACTCTTCGTCTTCATAGAGAAAGCTTCATTGAACGAAGAGGGACATCGGGTTCTCCAAATGTAGTTTGTATTTCTTGTACATTCTATTTTAACTTTGTTTTAAAGGAACTTTGTTTCCTCGTTGTAAGGGTTGGGTGCAACCCGTGGTGGAGGAGTAGTGACTCCTTCGGGTAGAAGGGTTTCTTCCATAGTGAGAGGATTGGATTTCAATCCTGTTGGTGAAGTGACCGAGTCGTCCCTTGTTGGGAGATAGGTCGAAGGGGGAGAGTGGACGTACCCAAATCGGGGAACCACTTTAATTTCTGGTGTGCTTTTCTGTGTTGTGTTTGTTGTTTGTGAAGGTTAATTTTTAATTTCGCAAAAGACTGCAAATCACCTATCCCCCCCCATAGGGGAAGTTAGTTGACACTAGATAAACTTTAAAGTGGTATCAGAGGGAGGTTACTCGTCAATCAGGTTAACACCTTGAGAAAGTTCCCGCATCTAGTGTCAAGAAGAAAGAAGCTCTCTGAAATGGAAGGACTCAAGTATTCAGGGAAGATCCCAG
The DNA here is from genome assembly GCA_039513925.1 of Platanthera zijinensis. Lineage (NCBI taxonomy): Eukaryota > Viridiplantae > Streptophyta > Magnoliopsida > Asparagales > Orchidaceae > Platanthera > Platanthera zijinensis. Next base: position 152,603,529 of record CM077081.1, read on the forward strand.
TGTGCACCAAGATGAACTTTCCATTCTGGAAGGAAAGGATCAGGTACTACATGGAAGCAGCCGACCCACGACTCTTCATGGTAGTGGAGGAGGGACCTAATATTCCCACTAAGGCCTCCACCATTGATCCAACCAAGAAAGTGCCCAAGAAACTTTCGGAAATGGATAAGGATGAGATGGTGCTTGTTGGACTCGACAAGAAAGCTCAGAACATTCGGGTAAACGCCGTCGATGATTCCATGATGAAGGTTTTCTGCAACTGCAGGACTTCCAAGGACATTTGGCACTGCCTAATCATCTAGATGGAAGGCACTGATGAAGTAAGGGATGATCGAAGATCCCTTCTGAACCAGAAGTACGAAGCCTTTAGGCAAGGTCCCAAGGAAGAAATCGGAGTGACATTCGAGAACTTCCTGAAGATCGTCAATGCCCTGAAGGGCTATGGCAGAGTGTTCACTGACGGTGAACTAAATGAAAGGTTCCTTAGATCCCTTACTAAGGAATGGGACACCAAGATCTGCGCCATCAGAGAATTTGGCAGGCTGGCAGAAACAGATCCCTAGATTCTGTTTGGGAAACATCTGTCCAATGAGCTTCAGCTGAACACCAGAAAAGCTGAAGAAGAAGCCGATAAAGCCCCTGTCAGAGAGAAGACTGTGGCCCTAAAAGCCAATCACTCAAGGAAAGGCAAGGGTGCAGCCTCATCCCGCTCTTGGAAAATGGATGAGGAAGAAGAATCTGAGCCATTCTCTTCCAGCTCAGAGCTATCTGAAGAAGACTTCTCCCTCATCACTCGGGAGTTCAAGAAGTTCCTCAAGTTGAGAAATCAAAGAAAGAGAGACGGCTCCTCCTCCATACATCAGAAGAAGAATTATTCTTCTGACAGGTATGAATCCAATCAGAACAAACATTGCTCTAATGACATTATTTGCTTTGGATGCAATAAGCCAGGTCACGTCATAGCTGACTGCCACCAAGGCAAGAGAGATAAGGCAAAGGGATAGGAGCACAAGTCCTTTAGAGATAAGAAGAAGGAGAGAAGCTTCAACGCCACAAAGCCAAAGACACTGAGTGAGTCTTATTCCTCAGACTCTAGTGATGATGAGGAAGCCTACTTCAGGCTAGTGGGTCGCTCTGACTCAGAAGGAGACTGCCCCCCATTTACTGGGAAGGTAAAAGCTCGTACCCCCCTCTCTGACTCTGACTATGAGTCTCCTGATGATGATCTCGAGGACAGCCCATCTGCCCGTGAAGCTGAGCTCCTCGAAAAGTATGAGCTTCTGCTCAATACCTTTGAGGAATGCCATAAGAGGTCGAGGGCTCAGAAAAAGGAAGCCAAATTCCTTAAGGCTGAGGGTGTGTCTCTAAGAGAAGAGATCACTAGCTTGATCTCTCTCCGACAGGAACACCTGGGCCTGACTTCTGAGCACTAAGAGTCTCTAAGGCTCGTTGACCTTAAACAGGAATAAGTAGACAAGTTGAAAGAACAACATGCGGTAGAAAGGAAGATTGTCAAAAGCTTCTCTATACCAAAGACTGTTCCTCCACTGGTTGATACCTTCTCTGCTCAGGCTAAGGGGGCTGGCTTGGGGCATATGGTTGTGTCTTGTAAATCATCCAGGAGAAACAGAAAGTAGAGGAAAAATAAGTCTGCTAAGAAGGCCTCTACTGCAGAAAAGGGAAAGGCCCCACTCAACCCTGTTGAATTCAGGAAGCCTGGCTTTCCCTACAATGAACTTGACTTTTAGTCAACCTATGGCCACTTCTTCCGGCCCTCGGTTGAAAAGCCCAAGAGCCGGTATGATGGTTGGGCCTTCCCCCGCAACTACGGCGAGAGTGTCTTCAAGGCACCTTATGTGGAAATCCAAGTGGAAAATTATGGCCACTACTCTAGCAGCCATAATAGGAAGCAGGCACACAAAGCCAAGCCTGTTATACTGAAGGAACAAGAAGTGAAGAAATCATGTGATTGCTGTCATCATGATGCCTCCACCTCCATATCCAAGGCCCCAGCTGGACCCACCGTTCCCAGGGTGAAGCTTGAGCCTAGGAAGCGGTACAACATGTTCGACTCTTGGTATTGTTTTCTAAGAACTTAGTAAGGGATGCCTCTACTATTAAGTGCATCAAAGATAGCCCTTATCCTGCATGCTATAAGGGAAAATAGACTCGGGCTACCTTTAAGGGCATTGTAGACAAAGACTCCTGCAGATGTCTTTATCTTCTGCATATGGACTTGTTCGGTCCAGTGCAAGTTAATAGCTTAGGAGGCAAATCGTATACGCTAGTGATTGTTGATGATCACTCTCGGTTTACGTGGGTGTTCTTTTTGAAACGAAAGTAAGATACATTTGATATCTTCATAAGTTTTGTCAAGCAGATTCAGAACGAACTTAACTGCTCAGTGGTCAAAATCAGAAGTGACCATGGAACAGAATTCGAGTCTGGGGCTTTGACAGAATTTTGTGAAGAACTTGGTATCTTTCATGAGTTTTCCTCCTCGCGTACTCCGCAACAAAACAGAGTTGCGAAAAGGAGAAATAGAACGCTCATTTAAGCATGTACGATAATGTTGAATGACGCCTCTCTTCTAGAGTACTTATGGGCAGAGGCTGTCAACATGGCTTGTCATGTGCAGAACTGAGCATTGATCAACAAGAATCATCGCAAGATGCCTTATGAGCTATTAAAAGGCAGGAAACCGACCATATCCTATTTGAGGATTTTTGGCTGCAGATGCTATGTACTCAATAATGGGAAGTACCCACGTACTAAATTCGGAGAAAAATGCTTCGAAGGCATCTTCATGGGTAATAACAACCATAGTCGGGCATATAGGGTCTTCAATAAGAAAACCCTAGTTGTAGAGGAGTCCATTAATGTTATTTTTGATGAAGGAATCTTGCTTCAAAGCAATTCTTCCAGTGGCATTCTTGAAGATGCAAGTGCAAGACTTGAACAGCTAAGTCTCTATAAGACCGCTAAAGATGTAACTCCCAAGTACGTCAAGGTCTCCACCTCAACGCCAACTAGAGAAGTTGAAGATCAGGATGGAGAAAATCTCCTAGAAGAAGGAGAAGCCCGAGAAGATGTCAGAGCTCCAGATGCCAGACTCCTAGAGCTCTGACACATGAGGGATCATCCCAGAGATTAGATCATAAGAGATCCTCGTGACTGTGTCAGAACTCGGAGAGGTACAATTAATAAGATTTTGCACCTTAGTTTCCTGTCACAGGTTGAGCCAAAGAAGTTCGACGAAGCGAACAAAGATGCATCATGGATATTGGCCATGCAAGAAGAACTACATCAATTCGAACGATGCAACGTCTGGACGCTTATTCCCAGACCAAAGAACCAGAATGTGATCAGTACCAAGTAGATCTTCAGAAACAAACTGGATGAACACGGTGTCATCATAAAGAACAAGGCCAGGCTGGTGGCTCATGGTTACAGACAGGAGGAGGGGATTCACTTCGACTAGACCTTTGCAAAAGTTGCAAGGCTCGAGGCGATCAGATTGTTCCTGTCGTATGCTTCACATAAAGGATTCACTGTCTATCAGACTGACGTGAAATCTACATTCCTCAATGGAAAATTGAAAGAGGAAGTATATATCGCGCAACCCCCAGGTTTTGTTAATCCTACATTCCCTCAACATGTTTATTTTCTTAATAAAGCGTTATATGGCTTGAAACAAGCTCCTCGAGCTTGTTATGAGACTCTGTCTAGTTTTCTTCTTGAGAACAAGTTCTCAAGAGGAAAAATAGATAAGACATTGTTTTTTAGGGAATTCAAAGGCAAGATCTTGCTAATGCAAATCTATGTCGATGACATAATTTTCGGCTCTACGGACAACTATCTTTGCAAAAAGTTTTCTTAACTTATACAAGGAAAATTTGAAATGAGCAGCATGGGAGAGCTAAAGTATTTCTTGGGACTTCAAGTGAAACAGTCTGAGGATGGAATTTTCATCTCTCAGAAGAAGTTCACAAATGAACTCCTCAAGAAATTCGAAAAAGAGAATGCAACCTCTATGAGGACTCCAATGGGATCCACTGTGTCTCTAGACAAGGATGAGAAAAGGAAACCTTTTGATGAAACCAAATACAAAAACAGAAATGGGTCCCTACTCTACCTTACTGCTAGTAGACCGGATATTATGTTTTCCACATGCGTATGTGCCAGATATCAGGTGAACACTAAGGAATCTCATTATGTCGCTGCAAAGCAAATTCTTAGATACCTAAAAGGTACATCTAATCTTGGCTTGTGGTACCCTAGAAACAATGATGTCGAGCTAATATGCTTTTCAGATGCTGATTTTACAAGAAGAAAGGATGATAGGAAAAGCACTTTCAGGACGTGTCAATTCCTCGGAAGACGGTTTATTTCTTGGAACAGTAAGAAGCATAATTGTGTCGCAACCTCCACGGCTGAATCTGAGTACATCTCAGCAGGCAGCTGTTGCGCACAACTTCTATGGATCAGAAATCAGCTCAAAGATTATGACTTGTAGTTCAGAGAAGTTCCGATGTATTGCGACTCCTCGAGCGCAATAGCAATTGCGAACAATCCTGTGTCGCACAGCAGAACGAAGCATATTGGAGTGCGCTATCACTTCATTCGGGAGCATGTGGAAAATAAAGATATATCTCTCTGCTATGTCCCCACGGATAAGCAAGTTGCAGATATCTTCACAAAGCCCAAGACGAGGACAAGTTCAGTCTCTTCATAACTAAACTCGGCATGCTGAACTATGAAGAGTGAAGACTGTACGGCTCAAGGCTCTTGGATCAAGGGGGCATCAACAAGGAACTCAAGCTCGAGCACGGATGCAAGATCTGAGGGGGAGCATGTGGCTCCAAGTGAAGTCCCAGATTTGCAGAAGCGGAAAAGGGGGAGATTACCCTCTCGGCTAAGGCTAAGGTGGCTCCATGTATGCTCTCAGGAAAGTGGTAATGAATTTCACTCTCAACTGAATTCTTAGTTTATGATTTTCATTCCCATATGTTCTATTCACCTTAGATTGTAGGGTTTAGGATCTTCAAATAGTGGGAGATTGTTGGGTATTGTATCCACAATGTACCTGATTTGAAGAAGCCCTTGAACAAGCTAAGTTGAATAGATAATATATTTAATGATTTTCTTCAAGATGTGCTTGCAGTTATTCCATGCTAAGTACACACAAATGTCACGGTGCAGTGGGTCAATATACACGGGTCTGCGCAACGTAATCCCTCGTTGATCAAATCAGTGTGTTGGCTTACGTGTACTCTCTCTATTAGAGTTTACTTATTTTCAAGTACAGGGCTGAGATAGATAAAGAGCAGAAGAAGAGCAAGGATGGGTCAAAGACCAACTCATCGGAAGAAAGATGATGATTCCTCTAAGTTAAATTCGACGGGAATCACTAAGTGATTCTCGCCGATTCGACGTGATTCTCGCCGAATCGTCGAGAATCACTCACCGATTCCCGCCGACTGCATCCGGCTGACTAAAAGCCTTCAAGAATTCTGCTAAGTCAGAATCGTCGAGAATCGATAAGTGATTCTCGCCAAATCGTCGAGAATGACTCTGCAATCTCGCTGATTCGTCGAGAATGGTTTTGATTCTCGCCGATTCACTCCGGATGGCAAGCTTTTCAGCTAAAATTCTACCAAGGATAATTCGACGGGAACCATAAGTGATTCTCGCCGATTCGTCGAGAATCACAAATGATTCCCGCCGAATTTGCCTTCGGCGATTTCTTCCTGCTCGCTGGACCGAACCAAGATTTCAGTCGCTGTTTTGACCGGGCTTAGGGCTTCTCCTTGTGGGGCCCACAACTGTCATTTAGGGTTGGTCTACAGTATAAATACTAGCGTTTCTCAAACTCCAACAGTAATCAATCACGAGAAATCAAAGCCGATGAGCGTAACCTAGCTGATCGCGAAACTCATTCCGTCGCCATCGCCGCTCGCAAGTCAGTCGCCGTCGCTGATCTTAGAGGTCATCTTTGATCGTCCGGCGACAAAACCAAGGCTAGGCTAAGCATATCACGTGTCAATCATTAGATCCTTTGTCACTTGATTTGTTGAGAGGGAATATTTCTCCCCTCCGAATCGATTGAGACGATCGATCCAAGTAAGATCGTTGGTAGACCTTGCTAGCTTCGTCAAGAAGTTTGGATCTACAAAGCATCGCCACAAAATTCACTTGCCGCCGCCAATCTCGGGAAGATCCTCTCCAAGAGAGTGCGCCGATCGTGGACTCTTCGTCTTCATCAAGAAAGCTTCATTGAACGAAGAGGGACATCGGGTTCTCAAAACATAGTTTGTATTTCTTGTACATTCTATTTTAACTTTGTTATAAAGGAAATGTGTTTCCTCGTTGTAATGGTTGGGTGCAATACGTGGTGGAGGAGTACTAACTCCTTCGGGTGGAAGGGTTTCTTCCATAGTGAGAGGATTGGATTTCAATCCTATTGGTGAAGTGACCGAGTCGTCCCTTGTTGGGAGATAGGTCGAAGGGGGAGAGTGGACGTACCCAAATCGGGGAACCACTATAATTTCTGGTGTGCTTTTCTGTGTTGTGTTTGTTTTTTGTGAAGGTTAAATTTTAATTCCGCAAAAGACTGCAAATCACCTATCCCCCCCATAGGTTAAGTTTGTTGACACTAGATAAACTTTCACATATGCCATTTCACCATTAGCTTACGTGGGATCTATCCAATAGTTTCATCATGCATTGAATTATCACAACCCAACATATTATGATTTTCCTACGACTTAACATCAGATTGTTACCAAGCCTCTTCCTCCGATCAACTTCAATTATAAAATTAATCCAGGAATTTCATGTGCAGAACACCTGCAGGACAGAAACTTAAACCAAAGATTCCCATGGCTAATGGAATCCGGTAAGTGTGTGTAACTCCTCGATGGCAAGATCGTTTCATGGGCTACAACTTTCATGTTCAGTCTACAACCAAGATCAGACCGTATCCCACATGAAATCGGCTCTGAAGCCTGTTGCGTACAGAATATAATTCAAGTGCGCTTAGCTTATAACCCTTACTTAAATCAGACATTCCCGTAGCTACCGACTTCTCTCGAAGGCATGTAACCACGTGTTGGAAAGGTAATTTCAAGGGCTACAACTTTCGTGTTTCGTCGACAGCACAGATTTGACTTTTTCTTGCCTGAAAATAGTCAAGAAGGTCGTTGCATGCAGAACATAGATTTCTGCACGCATCTTGAAGCGGATTGAACGGCATCGGTTCATCTTCCTCGTTAAGCCGGTCTTCCCAAATCGCAACCAGAAGTTCCTCCACCCTTATTCACCCTCATAAGGCCATTCCTCTTCATGAATCCACCCCCATCATTACTTTGAAGAAGGGGAGGTTGAAGATGACTAAACATTAGAACACAAGTTCTAGAAAGGCCCTCCTAGAAATCTTCTTCTCACACATCAAGACTCATTTGAGTCGATGTCTCTCCTAAGAATAACTATAGATGTAGCACCAAGGGAGAGGGGAGGAAGCTCACATCATTTCTAGTGGTTCTGCCATTTCCGGCCATGGATCTTGTCATCCTTCTCATTGGCATTGTTTTTTCCCTTGACAGCGGTGGTGTTTCCTTATGGGGTTGGTTGGCTCAACCAAAATCTACCTCCTCCAGAAGTTCCTCTTCAAAAAATAGGGATTGTAAGGGAATGAGACGGCTAGGGTTCACTTTTTATCTTATATACAGAAGTGACACGGGTAGGGACACAGCTTTGTCCTTACCTGTGTCCTGCTCGGGTGAAATGGCATCGATGGTTCGAGTGTCGCTTGGACACCAACACGGGTAGGGACACGCCCGTGTCCACTACCCGTGTCACATGACACGGCCGTGTTCATGCACGTGTTCTCACCCGTGTCCTGCCCCGGATGACACGGCCGGCTTTTGAAGATGTGCACATGGGTAGAAACACGCCCGTGTCTCTACCCGTGTCCTGCTCGGGCCACACTTTCTCGAGAATAACTCGACACCTCTTGAGAACTCGACACCTCTCGAAAACTCGACGCACAAGGGAAGGGACACGCCCGTGTCCCCACCCGTGTCCTACACAGGACACACTTTCTCGAGAACGACTCGACACCTCTCGAGAACTTGACTCCTCTCGAGAACTCGATGCACACAGGTAGGGACATGCCAGTGTCGCCACCCGTGTCCTACACAGGACACACATTCTCGAGAACCACTCGACACCTCTCGAGAACTTGACTCCTCTCGAGAACTCCACGCACACGAGTAGGGATACGCCCATGTCCCCACCTGTGTCCTACACAGTCCCAACCTCTCTTTTCCCCCACGAGTGCGCTCCTGATCGCCTGCACTCTCTGAGCCTAAATCAGTTCTTCTGACTCAAAAGCGCGCACGAGGGGCCTAGCGCAAATCGGGACGTTACACATACCGCTCGCTCCTGTTCAGTATGACGACGCGACCTATAAGCCTCCCGCTCTCGGAGGGCGAGAGGGCTCCCTCATCTAATTTTTAGGGACTATGATTTTTGATGCCCCATTCCTTCGGCAAGACCTGGATTCTCTCCTTCCCGTTCCTCCCGGTGAAGGTATTATTTAAGTCTATTCTCGCAATCCTTTGTATTGAATTGAGAAGAAGAGTTACTTAGCCATGGGTCTCGCAGGTGAATGACTAATCCCCCTACACCAACCTTTTAACAAGGCCAGGGCACTCGCCGACCCCTTGGTTCTCTCCAAGTCTGCCGTAGCCACTTTCCGAGATGAGCGGAGATCCTCTTCTGCGCCAAGCGCTCAGAAGCGAAAGCCGAGTCCCCACCCTGCCCCGCTTCTCAAGAAATCAAAACCATCAGCTGCCGATAAGGGTAAATCTATCGTACTGGTTCCCGTCGAAACCCCTACTGAGATCCCTTCAGTTGCCGGTGAGACGGATGTCGTTGAGCCTGCTGTAGAGACCCCGGCTGAGTCCTCTCACAAGCCGGTGCCGAAAGGGCACTGAAATTTTTGCTTCGGTGATAAGTACAAGGATACAGAGGGCCTGTCTTTGCTCTAGTGGGATAACACCACCAACCGCATCGCGATTTCCACCCTTCTTCCCTCCTGGAGGGAGCAAGATTCAATCACCGGCCATGCGTTTACGTTGGGCAATGGCTTCTACAGTCGGGAGAACGCCGACATGTTTGACCAAACGATATCCCGGGACCTTGTGTTCAACATTGCCCAGGCGCAACTTCGTGCGGTCCAGCTTTTGCACATGGCTGGGCGACGCACCCTCACCATAGAGCGCAACCTCATTGACACGATCAACTCAAAGTATGCTGTCGTTGCTGAGGTGGCCATTCTGAAGGCTGACTTAGGGGCTTCCCAAAAGCTTCTCTCCCTTCGCCCGACAACCGAGGTAAGTGGGACCTTCCAACACTCACGCTCCCATAGTATGTATATATAACACATACATTTTGTCTAATAGGACCTTCTCACATGACTCTGCACAAGCCCAATTGACTCACGCCAGAGTGGCCGGTGTCGAGTGCGAGAACCAACTACTACGAGCCGAGATGAAGCGCCTGGAGTAAGCGCTGGCCCTAGAATAGGCCCGACTATCACTGGAGGAGAGAGTGGAGTGCCGCCACTATTCCACGTAAAAGCTCAACATGATTATCTAGAAGAACGCTCAAGCTACGACAAAGATGGTCATCGAGGTGTTACGGGAGACGGAGCTTTTGAACAAATAAGGCGAGACCCTTACGGTGTAAGGGGTTTTGCCCTGGTTTTTCGAACACATCCCTAGTCCTGTGGGACAGGACATCTCTCCAACCATCAACATGGCAGAGGTGGTCTTGGATGAGGAAACTGACAACAGCTCTCCCGGTGAGTCCTCCAGCTATACCCCAAGTGGAACTTCCAGCGGGACCTCCGACGAGACCTCACGGGGAAACATCGACGGGACACCCGACAAGCCTGCATAATAGCTTCCACAATATTATAGTTTCATTGTAATCTTATATTCGTGAACACATAAACACGTAAAGCTGTATTTTTTGTACCTTTGGTAAGGGGCAAAATCCCCAAACCAGTGCTTCCACTATTACTTCATTTTGAAAGATCTGTCTTTTTGCTGGGATGTTCATGACTTCTACGCAAACCCTAGTCTCTTAAGTGATAGCCTCCGCCCGTTTGAAGAGCTAACCCAGTAAAACTTGCCGGAATGGACCTGCCGAATGTCTTATTAAAGGGGGCCTTTCTAAGAGCCTTGTTGAAAGGTGCTGGCTGGGACCCCAGGTGGGAGGGCTATGACGAGAGCCTAGGCGAGACCCCTGTCAAGAAGGTTATGCTGAGACCTTCTCGAGACCCTTGCTGAGATGAATATGTCGAGAACCTTGTAGAGAGCCCAACCGAGAGGCCTATTGAGAGGGGTCTTGGTCGTCCCATCCACACTTTGGGCTTGGTGTTAGATGTGTGGGGAGTTTTCATCAAGAAAATCATGACCCCATCATGATTTCAACTGCTCTGTCTGCTTGGTGTAAACTTGGTTATCGAGCCCACCTGGGACCACTTAAATAAACATCCCCTTCTTCCCTCTTCCCACCAAGAGATCACACAGTCCTGTCAGCTAGTGAAAGCCTGATAGTGGGTCCACTCGAGATCTTTCTTAGTTCCTCAATTCTTTCATTAACCTCTAATCCTTTCCCCAAGGTGTGCCTACAGCCCCACCCAGCTAATGCGAGCGTGAACAGCGAGTCTGCCCAGGTCCGAGCGTGCGTTCTAGCCCTGCTAGCTAGGAGAATCTATGCAGCGGAATCACTGCTCGAGATATTCCCTTACCCCCCCACACCCCAGGCGAGCCTACGGCCCTGCTAGTTAGTGAGAGCCTGGCAGCAGGTCTACTTGGGGCCGATCGCACCTTCTAAACCTACAAGCTAGTGGGAGCCTATGCAGCGGGATCATCTCGGGGTCTTGCTTAGTTTCTCATTTCTTTCCTCAACCTCTAATCCTCCCCCCCCCAGGTGTGCCTACAGCCCCAGTCAGCTAATGAGAGCCTGTACAGTGAGTCTACTCCGGGCCTAACGTGCCTTCCAGCCCTGCCAGCAAGGAGAATCTGTGCAGCAGAATCACCACTCGAGGTATTACCTTACCCCCCCCCCCCACCCACCCACCAGGCGATCCAACGGCCCTGTCAGCTAGTGAGAGCTTGGAAGCAGGTCTACACGGGGCAAAGCGCGCATCCAGACCTGCCATCTAGTGGGAGCTTGTGCAGTGGGATCATCTCGAGGTCCTTCTTAGTTTCTCAATTCTTTCCGCAACCTTTCATCCTTTCCCCCCAAGTGTGCCTACAGCCTCGCCCAGCTAATCAGAGCCTAGACAATGATTCTATCCTGGGCCGAGCGTGCCTTACAGCCCTATAAGCTAGGAGAATCTGTGCAGCAGAATCACCACTCGAGTTACCCTTACCCACCAGGTGAGCCTACGGTACTACCAGCTAATGAGAGCCTGGCAGCGGGTGTACATGGGGCCGAGCGCGCCTTCCAGACCTACCAGCTAGTGGGAGCCTGTGCAGCGGGATTATCTCCAGGTCTTTCTTAGTTTCTCAATTCTTTCCTCAACCTCTCATCCTTCCCCCCATGTGTGACTACAGCCCCTCCCACATAATTAAAGCCTGGACAACGAATCTACCAGGGGCCGAGCATGCCTTCCATCACTACCAGCTAGGAAAATCTGCGCAGCGGAATCACCAATGGAGGTGTAACATCTCATTTCCTACTAGACCTCTTAACTTAGATTGGGTTAGGACATGTGATGGGGGCTTGGTTAGAACCATGGAGTTAGGGTGTTGCCACAAGGTACCCACTATTGGTCCCAAGGTAACCTAAGTAAAACTAGCCCAAATTGGGGTCTTAGCTACACATTGGCCCCACCACTATACCCCTAACCCTAATAATAACCTAAGTGAACCATAAGCCATATCATTGGGTCACTTATTAACCCAAGTTGACCCAAGTCAACCCTAACCTTAATTTGGTCAAATTCACACCTAATGGCCCAATTAGTCCAAGTGCGGCACCACCATGGCCCAACCCAAATTGGGTGGTACCATTGGTTCCATGACCATCAAGTGGAGCCAGCCCACTTATCATGTTGACCAAGTCAACCTAAAAAGTCAACAATTCAACTTAGGGCTTAAAGAGAGAAAATGATATGAGCTAAGCCCATTCCTAATGGACTAAGCCCATGGTGCAAGGCCCATGACCAGCCCAAGGGGTCAATGAAAACCCCTAATCCCCAAAATTAGGAGAGAGAATACATATATGGGGGGGGTAACATAGGAATTTTGGAGAAAATAAGGAGAGAGAAGAGCGGGAAAGAAGGGATGGAGGCCATGTGGCCCTCCTTCCCTCTGCCCAAGCCTTTGGCTGAGTTCCAAGGCTTCTTTTCAGCAGGAATAAGGGGCTGGTGGACAATTGGTAGCCAGACGGAGATTACAATGCTCATGGTCACCACCTCCTTAAGCAAAACCAACACACCAACCCATCTCATCCTTATTCGACCATTCCATTATCTTCAGTGAGCACTAAGGAGCAAAATTCGACTGCTGGAGCAAGGAATTTGCTGGAGAAACGAGCAATCGGGCTAGATCACCAGAGCATGCCTCGGCCATGGCTCATCGCCACCACACTCGATGCCAAGCCTGGCTGTAGGTTCGTTTCGCCTCACCTCATCCCGTGCTAGCTTTCTAGCTCATTTAGGCGAGACATCGAGCTCAATTAGGCGAGACATCAGGCTCAATTGAGCCCGATACCTTGAGAGATTGTGCGCATTTTTCCAAGCATTTCTTCTAGCTCAGGATCGCCGGAGGAGCCGCCTCCGGCAGCCTCACTACCGGGAAACGCTATCCACCACCTCAACGGAGGTGGTGGCGATAATAGCTGACAGCGGCGGCGGCTAAGTTGTCTGGAATAGGCAAGACAAATCGGCCCAAGAAGATTGATTCCTGACCGTTGGCTGATGAGGATGATGAGATGATCCCGTCAGTTACACCCCAATTAATTTAATTAATAGGATTATTTATGAATAGTGTATTCTATCACACTTTTACAGTGATATTGCATGGTAATTTTAGTACTGTTATAGGCATATTCATATGTAGCTATCAACATAAAAATGTAGTCATATGCCTTACCTTCAAAATAACACCCTAAAGTCATGATTTGGTATAGTAGAACTCCCTGTAGGACCATTCTACCATGACTGGTCCTAGGCTATTGAAAATCTTAAATTAAATGCCCAAGCCAATCCATAAGTCCTCATGATCTGAAATTTTGGTCATGCTTGTGATTAGGTTAAACATAGGCTCTGACCAAAAATGAGAATTTTTGGCCAGACCTTTTCTATAGTATTTGGTGAAATGCTAATAATTAAATAATTTGTATTTTTGGGGATATATGACTCCAAATGCGCCAAAGGTTAGGTGGCATGCCCATTGGGGAAATATACAACCATGGTAGAAATTTCAAGTCATTTTGACCTCTACATGTTTGGGAAATTCCACATGCATGAAATTGGTATGTTCAATTTGGGGTGCCTATATTAAAAATAGGAAAATGAGGATTTAGCCTATTTGGACCATTGCATGCCCATGAAACTTTTGAAAGTGGCTTATAGGGATAGAATATACCTCCAATAGAAGTTTGGGATTTTTGGAATAAAAAATGCCATTAATTGTAATTATTGGAAAATATGGCTAGATAGGAAATAAATTTGAATCTTGGGCATATGAATTTAATAAATTCAGAAATTTTGTCACAAGCTTTATTAGGACAAAGATCACCTCTAGAAAAATTTAGGGTACTGTTTGGTGATGTTAACTTAGATTTTAAGTAGAATTTACCATTTTGCCCATTATGGAAATTAATTAAAATAGGGAAATTATTGTTTAAATATTATGGAAAACTTTAAAGTGGTTTATTTATGTGATTAAATCACTGTTAAATTATTTGAGAATGTTTTGATGTCTCTATGTGCTGAAAACCCTAATAATGGCATTTTGTTAATATTGTTCATTTGGATATAAGTTAGGTCAAATCACTGTTTAGGATTTTGAAATTCTGTATTTACCTTTACTATATTAACATGGATCCTCAGTAAGTTTCCTAGAATTTCTGATTGTATAAATATTGTACTTCATTTGGAAAGTAGTCAATTTGTGATTTTAATATTAAATGGAATTTCACTGGGGAAAATTTTGAAACTTGGTAGGAAGTTAAATTTAACCTCATGGAACATCTGAAAAATTTCTTAGGTAGGCTGAAATATTATAGATAGTACATCATGTGCAAGGTGACCCAGGTCACTCAATTAAAAGAATTAATTTAGGCCCTTAATCCCTTAGAAAAATAATGAAACCTAGGATGGTCAACATCATACATCATAGCAAACCACGATAAATAATTAAGGGCATGTTGGCCCATGAGTTTGGAAGACACGTCATACCGGTCAACATTAGGTCATGGGAGCGCTTAGTAAAAATATCATATAATATTAGGACCCACAGGGGATAAGGTTGTCGGTTGAGATGGAATTTATATTGGGATAATAAACACTGGTTGGTGTCCAATAGGTCACCTCTTGATAACAAGCGGTAGAGTGCAAAATCCCTAGCATAGTAACTAGAACGGAGATCGGTGGAAGAGCGCCGCTCTCCCAATAACATCCTAAGTTATTAGGTTTGTCCAAGAGTAATAACGGGAGTTGGTAGGGGTCATGCGTAGACACTAATAAAAGTAAATATCCTTGTGAAAGGGAACTTTGGGCTTCAGCCCATCGTAGTTCCTAGTTCCACCGAGAGCCCTTCATCGGGCATGTCCGGGGAAGTCCTGGGATTAACCCTAAATTGCTAAGTATAACAAATACTAGACAAGAGTAGTATAATAGGCTAAGAGAATGTTGTTATAATATCACCCATGCAGGGTTGGAGTGTTTTTAGGACAGTTAGTCCTGCGAGCTGGATTCTCAAGAGTTTGACATCAGGATAGGTTTGGTCTTGCGAGCTGGAGGCTCGAGTTGAGATACCTTGCAAGTGCATAGAAACAAAACTAGTGGTGGGTCATGTGGTACTGGGAAAATCGTCACACCGATCTCTGTACGGTGACTCTGGTGAGGTGTTAGGTTTGAGGGGCCAGTAGGTTGTTTATACTACGGTCGGAAGGACAATCCCCAAAAACGCACACACAACCAAGAAATTCTTGCAATTGGCCAGCATTAGTACGCAGAGACTCTAGAGTGCACCTAGGACGTGTAAATAGGCATACGAAGAGTCTTGGCTTAGTAGTGTGTATACCCACCTAGGAAGAAGAAGTGCCAGTTTCTCTGCTGCTGTAGCCACAACGGTGGTACGAGAGAGTGATGCTAGCGTCAAAAAGTGGGAACTAAAGGTCTGTGATCCCAGAGTCGTGTGTGTGAGTTGCACTTGTATGAATCATAAAACGCATTCATAACATACATTCACAACTAGGTCATACACACTATAGATCCGTATCATATAAATTATTATGGGATCTTTTATAAGATAAGTTATATTTGGAAACCTTAACTTATAATTTTGTATGGGCATTCATATAAGTTAAGGTACTTCTGTGATGGTAGTTTAGTAGTACTATATTCTACTTGCCGTTCTTTACTTGTAGTAGTATATTCTACTTGTAGTATTATATTCTACTTGCATTCATATAAGTTAAGTTTTGTTTGGGCATTCATATTCTACTTGTTGTTCTTCGTTGATGGTAAGTTTGTATGGTCATTCATATAAGTTAAGGTACATGTGCTATATATATGGGAACTGCTAGAGTAGAAATAGATTGATACTATATATTCTTAGTAGTATAGCCCAACTGTCACCTTCTTCTTTTTATACCTCTTGTTGTCCTCCGCTTCATCCTCCCCCTCAGTATCTAAGAGTTGCGGGGGCGAGGTGTTGAGGAAACGTCAAAGTCTTTATGACTAACAGTTGGTTGTGACCAAATCATTTTAGGAGCTCAATGAGATGGAGTACCAGCACGACCAGCAGGACGAGGTGGTAGGACATGAGGAGCTGATACCACCACCACTTACTACTACTACTACTGCAGTCCGTCGTCAGGTGGGACGAGTTTACTAATGATAGTTTAGCTTCCGCTCTATTGTAATTTTGAGAGAGAGAGATTTGTTATCATGTACAGTTCATAAGCTCTTTTTCTCTTTTATTGTACTCATTCTGTACTCTATTGTACTTTCATTATCATTATAGATGATAGTGTTATGATTTTTGGACTAGCTGTTATATACACTGCTTTATACTATTATTTCTTTATTGGCCGAACAGGTTATATGATCGTACAAGCTGGCATGATCGACGTATTGCAGTGTCGACTAACCCGTGAGTTAGTGTCACCGTAAGGCAGCGGTTCTTGGCATTAGACCGGGAGCCTCTTTGGTAATGGGAGGGGTCTTGCACGAGGTATTCCCTTATAACCCAGGCGAGCCTACGACCCTGCCAGCTAGTGGGAGCCTAGCAGCGGGTCTCCCGGGGAGAGCACGCCTTCCAGACCTGCCAGCTAGCAGGAGCCTGTGTAGCAGGATCATCTCGGGGTCTTCCTTAGTTTCTAAAATCTTTCTTCAACTTCCCATCCTTTCCCCCCAAGTGTGCCTACAGCCCCGCCCAGTTAATGTGAGCCTGGACAGCGACTCTACCCGGGGCGGAGCGTGCCCTCCAGCCATGGCAACTAGGAGAATCTGCGTAGTAGAATCACCACTCGAGGTATTCCCTTACTCCCCAGGAGAGCCTACGGCCCTTCCAACTAGTGGGAGCCTGTCAGCGGGTCTACCCGGGGCCGAGCGTGCCTTCCAAACCTGCTAGCTAGTGGGAGCCTTAACACCGGGATCATCTCGGGGTCTTGCATAGTTTCTAAATTCTTTCTTCAATCTCTCATCCTTTCCCCTCATGTGTGTCTCCATCCCCACCCAACTAATGAGAGCCTAAATAACAAGTATTCTTGGGCCGAGCGTGCCTTCCAGCCCTGCTATCTAGGAGAGTCTACGCAGCGGAATCACCACTCGAGGTATTCCCTTACCCCCAGGTGAGCCTACGACCCTAACAGCTAGTGAGAGCCTGACAGTGGGTCTGCCCCGGGCCGAGCGCGCCTTCAAGACCTGCTAGCTTGTGGGAGCCTGAGCAGCGGGATCATCTTGGGGTCTTGCAAACTGCCAACCTCTTTTTTCAACTCTCAAAATAAACCGACAATCAAATAACTCAAAGAAACCGACCGTGAAATAACTCAATGAATTTATTACAAATAAAATTTACAACCTGGTCTCCCACAAATGGTAGAAGCGCTTCAGGTCATCTCCACTCCATGCCTGGCTCATGGATACCCCTTCCACATTCTGGAGGTGGTATCCCCCCGACCCCAGGATTTTTCCATAATGTAAAGCCCCTCCCAATTGGGTTTAAGTTTACCCACAGGAGCCAATCTTCTGGCCGCATCAACTTTAATTAGGACTAGATCTCCTTCGACGAATTGCTTGATCCTTACGTGCTTGTCAAAGTATTTTGTCATCCGTAACTTGACCTCCTCTTGCCTGACGATGGCCACGTCGCGAAGTTCCTCCTCCATATGCAATGAGAGTCATAGCTCCTCCTCATTTCCTTCCCTCAATGGCTCATCTTCTTTGCAGGCCGCCGCAACTCGTGGGAAGTGAACCTCAAAATCCACATGCAGGACCGCCTCACAACCATGCGAGAGCTTAAAGGTGGTATCTCTAGTGGCTTTGTTTGGGGTTATCCGCAGGGCCCATAACTCCGAGGGGAGTTGCTCCACGAAACTCACCCTCAAGTTTTCCACCATTTTCTTAAGCAGGTTCACTATGATTTTGTTCGCTGCCTCAACCTGGTCGTTTCTCATGGGGTGGTGGACAAAGGCAAACCTGAGGTTGACCCCTAGCTGGGTGCAGAAGATAATTACCTCTTCGCTTGCGAATTATGGCCCGATGTCCGAGATAATGGCTTGAGGCAACCCGTGCCTACATATGATATCTCCCCAGATGAAGTTCCTGATGATATAGGAGGTTACCTTGGCCAACGCCTTGACTTCCATCCACTTTGAGAAGTAATAAATCATGACTAGGAGGAACCTCCTCTGTTCGCTTACTGGAGGGAAAGGTCTAACTAATTCCATCCCCAGCTGGCAAAAGGCCACATCATCGTGATGCTTCGGAGCCATTGGGCGGCCAAGAGCTTAAGGGGGCGTAGAGCTAGAACTTTTGCACCTCCTCGTAAACTCTGTTGTATCCATCCTCAGGGTGGGCCAAAAGTATCCCTGTCTGACCACCCTTGCCTCTAACATTCTTCCTCCTAAATGGCTACCACATTCCCCGGAGTTCTCCTCCTCAAAAATCCTTGGTATCTCTTTATCCACCACACATCGCGCTAGAAAGCCCGGTAGCATCTTCTGATGTAAGCTCCCTTCATACATAAGATTGTGATCCGCTTTATGTACAAGGCGCTTTGCCTCCTTGACCCCTTCGAGGAGGTTTCCCGTTGTGAGGGAAGTCATGAAGAGATCCACCCACGAGGGTCGTCGATCCACCTTCATCAACTCCCCTTTCTCGATTACTTGATGAAATAGCTCGGTCAAGGTCCCCCCTTGGGGTCCAAACTTGGCTAATCGGTCAGCCTCTTCATTCTCCTCCTTGGGGACATACTTTATTGAGAATGCTCAATACCCCCCAATAATCACTCTCACCTTGGATAAGACCTTCTGGAGGGTGGGTTCCCGTACTTCATATTCCCCTTGACCTATGACGCCACTAATAGTGAATCTGTGACCACCTCTACGTCGTGAACCCCGAGCTCCTTGGCTAACCATAACCCGGCGATGACAGCCTCATACTCCGCTTGAATGTTGTTGACCGGGAAGTGCAGCGACACCGCTTGCTCTATGGTGACCCCCTGGGGGCTCACCAAAACTATATCTCCACCAAAGTAATTTTTCCCTGAGGCTCTATCAACGTACATCTTCCACTCTTCCCTTGGCAACGCTTCCTCCCTCCAGCTCTATAACATAGTCGGCCAAGAAGTCAGCCACTGCCTGTGCCTTGATGGATACCCTTGGCACGAAGAAGAGGTCGAATTCGCTTAGTTCAATGGACCACTTGGCCAACCTCCCTGAATGCTCTATCCCTTCAAAGATCTTACGCAAGGGATTGTCCATCACCACCTTGATTGAATGAGCTTGTAAATACGGCCTAAGCTTTCTGGTCGAGATGACTAGAGAGAAAGCAAACTTCTCCAGGATGGGGTAGCGAAGTTCCGCCTTCTTCAAGATCCTACTGACGTAATAGATTGGAAGCTTCTTCTTCCATTCTTCCAGCACCAAAACAGAACTCACCGCTTCTGCCCCTACCCCAAGATACAGGGTTAGCTCCTCCTGCTCCTTCGGGCTCTGAAGGAGCGGTTCTTTGGACAATTGAGCATTCAATGCTTGGAAAGCCTCCTCATATTCCTCCGTCCACTCAAACAATTTGCTCCCCCCAAAGCATTTTGAAGAAGGAAAAGCACTTATCCCTGGCTCGGGAGAGAAAACGGCTCAACCCGGCCAGCTTACCTTTAAAGCACTGAACCTCCTTGGCATTGCAAGGTGACTCCAACTCCACGATGGCCTTTACCTTATCTGGGTTAGGCTCAACACCTTTCGGGGTTAGGATGTGCCCAAGGAATTTGCCTCTGCTTTCCCCGAAGACACACTTGTGGGTGTTTTGCCTCATCTTGAACTTTTGCAGGGTCGCGAACATCTCCTCTAAGTCAATTTATTGCAAGTCAACCCCCCTACACTTTACCATAAGATCATCGACAAAGACTTCCAGGTTCCTCCCCCTTTAGTCTTGGAAGACCCAGTCCATCATACGCTGCTAGGTTTCCCCTGCGTTCCTAAACCCAAAGGGCATCATTTTATATCTGTAGAATCCCTAACTTTTGATGAAGGAGACATACTTGATGTTGGGGGGATGCATGCGGATCTGGTGATAACTTGAAAAAGCATCCAAGAAACTCATAATAGATAAACGGATGGCTGAATCAACAAGTGCTTCGATCTGAGGCATGAGGTAGCAATCCTTAGGGCATGATTTATTCAATAAAGAAAAGTCTACACACATGTGCTAAATCCCATCACTCCTCTTTACCATTACCACATTGGAGAACCAGCTTGGGTACTAAATCTCCAAAATTGAACATACATCGAGAAGCTTCTTCACCTCCTCAAGGATGGGATCCTCCAGCTTGGTGGCGATGGCCCTCATCTTCTGGCGAATGGGACACGTCTTTGGGTCAAGGTTTAGTCGGTGGAAGGCCACATCGGTGTCAATGCCCGGCATGTCCGCCACGCTCCAAGTAATGATGTCAACATTCTTTTGGATGCACTCTCGAATCCTTGCCTGGTCTTCTGGGCCTAAGCCCCCGCTAACCCTCACCTTCTCTACCTTCCTTCCTTACTGATGACCTCCATCTCCATTACTTCCTCTGCCAGTTCCAGTCGAGACTGCTCCCTGCTAGCCCTTTCCTCCTCTTCCCTCAGCTCCTCCTCATCTTCTAGCCTCTCCATGTCCATTGCTTCCAACAAGCGTTTCCCATGAAACACTACTTCTTCACCTCTCTAGGTCTCACCCCCAATTTCTTCCTCTTCCCCCTGCTCCTTCGCAGTGTGCTCTCCAGCCTCTCCTCGGGTCATTACTCCTTCCTTTACAGCTTCCTCTTCAGCCTTACTTAGGATCTCCACTCCTCCCCCAGCTTCCTCTCCAGCCTCACCTAGGATCTCCACTCCTTCTCCAACTACTTCCTCACTAGCCTCACCTAGGCTCTCCACTCCTTCTCCCACAACTTCCTCCTCCCTTGACATATACCTCTCCAACTCATTCGCTTACGCCATCCAGGATATGGTATTGATGGCAGTCACGTAGCATTGCCTCGCCACCTTCAGATCTCCCCTGATCCTGACCAGCACTCCTCTGCTGCTAAACTTTAAGCACTGATGAAATGAGAAGGGGATGCAACAAAATGAGCTGATAAGGGGTCGCCCAAAGATTGCATTGTAGTTGTTCGGATCGTCAATGATGACAAACCGATAGTTCCTCGACCCCCCCCCCCCAACGTCACATGCAGCCCTACTCCGCCTTCTACTTCCTTCCGCTCCCCTAAGAAACCAAACAATGGTCCATCTTAGGATAGAACCCTCCGAGCTTACACCTTCATCTTCTCAAAGGATTTCTTGAAGATCACATTCACGGAGCTCCCATTGTCCACCAAGATCCGGGAGACAGTGAAGTTTTCCATCGCTGTCTGGATCACCATGGCGTCGCATAATGAGTCTTCATAGTCTAGCATATCCTTTGATGAGAAAGTTATCCTCTCCTCCTCCTAGGGGGAGGGGGCTCTGGGAGGTCGAGGCGACATTCCTTCAGTAAATGGTATGGAAACTCCCTTTGTGAGTCGCTTTGATCCCCATACCCCCATGGAACACCCTGATCCCTCCTCAGGCCCCCACATCCACCCGGTCCTCGCATCAATCTTCTCCTCCTCCTGGCTGAACTTCTTCAATCCTTATGGGTGGTTGCTGCTGTACTTGCCGTCTAGCCCCAATGATCTTTAGGAACTCGGGGCAGGTGGCCGTTGCGTGACCAACTTCCTGGTGGAAGTCACAAAAGGCCAACTCTCCCTGCCATCTCTTCTCCTTGCTCCCCCTCGATCTCCCCTCCTTCCTCCTCCTCCCATCATGATCTCCATCGCCTCTTGCTGCAGCGGGAGGGGGGCCCTCTATCCTTGCGTCAAGTCTAGATGATTGAACCTCCTTTGCTCACAAAAGTTGTCTCCACCCTGCTATCCTCCCCCTGCCCTTGGGGGTGACCATCTTTGGGCCTATAGCACAACCGATTGTTTAGCTCCCAATGCCCCACCCTTGGGGCTGCCCTTGATGCCCTTGGCCCCTGAGCTCTTCTCTTGTCCTCTCTTCTCTCTACTCCCTCTTCTCTCTCTGCCTCCCAGCTCCTAGTTCCTTCACGTCCTCCTCTGCCAACTTGGATAACTTCTTCGAGAACGCCGGATTGATCGCCTCAATCTCGATCTCCTTCGCCTCCCTCTCCATCAACTCCTCAAAGGAGCGGGGGTAACTCACTTCAACTCCAAGCTAAAGAAGCTGGGCCTCAAACCCATGTGAAGGGAAGCATCACCGTATACACCGGCATCTCC
The DNA here is from genome assembly GCA_039513925.1 of Platanthera zijinensis. Taxonomy (NCBI): domain Eukaryota; kingdom Viridiplantae; phylum Streptophyta; class Magnoliopsida; order Asparagales; family Orchidaceae; genus Platanthera; species Platanthera zijinensis. The sequence goes on from CM077081.1 coordinate 152,625,797, forward strand.
TGCACTTGTAGAATTTCCCCTGGAACCTATCAACATAGCGTCTCAGCGTCTACTTCAGCTTCTGCTTGATCACGAACAAGCCCTACGCCTCCTTCTTCCTCTTCTTTGATGTCGAGAACCTCAGGAAGAACCCGCGCCCAAGATCCTCAAAACTGTAGATAGAATATACTGGCAACAGGTTGAACCAGTCCCTCAACTTTTCCTTCAACGTGGTGGCAAAGAGCCTACACATGAAGGCATCCGACATTTTCCTTATGGAAACGGCATCTTCGAACCACTACACATGCTGTGTAGGGTCGTCCCTCCCTGTGTAGTATGACATGTCCGGCTCCCTGAACCATTATGGAACCGGAGCTGAAATGATAAGCTCACTAAAGGGGCTCCGCCCGACAACGTGTCGAGAAGGCTCCTCACGCCGCCTTGGCTCGCTGGCCCTGTCAGTGCTCGTCTGCCCAGGGAACAGCTCCCGCCTAGCGAGATCCCTCTAGGAACCTTCTGCCGGAACCTCCTTACCGGGACGCTGCCTAGGGGAGTTCTCGCCCAAAGATGGAACGACAGCCACTGGGACATGAGGCGTGTCCCACTCGCTCCTTGCTGAGAAGGCAAGGTGGATGGTTTGGAGGACTTCTCGCCTGAAGTCATCTAGCATCGCTAACGTCACCCCGCCTCCCGGAGAGGGGGATCCTCCAAAACCAGCTCCTTCTCCTTCATCCCCAGCTATTAGTCTCAGCTTGAAGTTACTTGCTATGGTCCACACTCACCACACCACAAATATTGAATCCAGAAATGGCCTCAATGAGTGTTCAGACCTTGGGGGCATAGCTAGAACCTACTTCTCCCAAACCTTGACCTCTGACTAGCAACGAAGAACCAAGAATTGACCCTTAGCCTCAGTTGGGAGTTCCCTCCACTAACCCGGAAGATCTCTGAGTGCTTCCCCTCCAAATACAATAGCTGGGCTAGGAGAACCTCAGGAAGCACACTAGAGAATTGTAGAAATTATGATGGCTTGATTTCTAAAGAACTCCATGGGTCTATTTATACGTTTTCAAAGTCTGGTCTGCCAAAAGCGTACTTTTGCTTCCCTAAAATTACTATCAAGCCCCTGGGTTGATCTACCAATTGCCAAACTCTGCTATTCTAAAGAGCTAAATGCAGACCAAGGGGTATTTAGGTAATTTCAGGTCTTGCTCCATCATCTGGGTCCCACTTGGGTTCCACCAGGCGGAGGCTCTTCCTGCTGGGCTCTGTGGGAACCCTGCTTGCTTTGAGCACGAGCCTTCCCGCCTATCCCAAGTAGGAACAAAAAACAAAAGAGGCGTTAAGCTTCCGTCAAAGAGAGGCGCGAGCCCTTTCGCCTACAAAGGGTGGGAGCCTTCCCGTCAGCCTAGGGTGGAAGCCTTTTTGACCGCCCGATGAACCATCGATCTCAACTCGATGATCTGAGCTCGACGAACCAATGATCTCATCTCAACGATCTGAGCTTGACAATCTGACGCTACATAACCCCTGGGTGAGAGCTGATGTAGGCCCGCTCTTTCGAGCGTTTTGGTGGTCGACAAAACAAACGCGACACTCTTGAATAACTCTCACGTCACTCTCAAGCATTTAACGTCGCAAATGTTTAATTAATATTATTACTACACTAACAATTACGGAGGGTTCGCAAAGCCCTTAAATATAATACCAAGGCGATAAGCCAAGGTCTTCTCAAGCAAAAAGAACCCACACAGTTCGATCGAGCGTGTTGTACCAAAAGAGAAACCACCGAAAATAAAAGAATTGGGCAAGGGTGGTTCTCTCCCAACAAAATACAAATGAGGGCCGCCACATCTCACTAACTTAAACGAAATAAATAAAAATGACAATAACTAAAAGAAATTTAACCACGAAAAAATCATGCGTTACACATGGCGCGGTATTTGCCAATGCAACAGGAATTATCTAAAGAAGAGAAACTCATAAAGGTGGAAATTTTCGTTACCCAACCAGATTTGATGAATCCGATTCACTCAACTAGAATCGTTCCTTAACGGCACCACCAGAGATACGTCGGAGGGAGAGAAATTCGTCGCCTTCTTCGTGTCACGCTGTATTTGGAAAGTCCCGGCGGAATCTTCTAAATATGGAAACAAATATCTCCAAATAAGGCAGGAGAGAGAAAAGGTGGTGGATTGAGAAATATTTAGGGAATGAAATATTTCTATTATGGTAGGCTAACAGGCTTAATTTGGAAAGTGATATTTTGATTTAGGACGGGGATGAGGAAGGGGTCAGGCTTGTTGGTGTTGGTGGTTGGCGGCTAAGATTTTGTGGAGGAGGGAGGGGCTCGGGTTGTTGGAGTTTGGTGGTGGCCGAGTTTGTGAGAGAGGAGTTGGAGGCTTGGAGGTTTGAGGAGGGGCCGGGTAGGAAGGTGGTGGCTAGGGCTCGAGTTTGCAAGGGAGCAGAGGAGAGGAAGAAGGAGGGAGGCCGAGATAGAGAGGGGGGGAGAGGTGGCCGACAGCCAAAGAGGGAGAAGAAGGAGGAGGGCCGAAAACTTGCCTTGGAGGAGGAGGGGGATTTCAATTCTTGAAATTGGTTTTCTTTTCATTCATTCACTAATGAAAACAAAGGGGTACATGCCTATATATTGGCTACAACAAACACTCCAACTGGCTACATGCAGCCCAACATGAAAAATGAAATCTAAACTCATGGTTTTATAACATAACCATGTAACAACTAATAAATGAAATTAATCACGAAATAACAATGAAATTTTTTAAATAAATCAAATAATAAAATATATTAATACTCCATAAAAATTTATTAATATTTATTATTAATAAATTATAAATGGGCTTGCGCTCCGGACGACTATTGTGGCGACGCTCTTCATGGTCAAGTGTCAGTGCGCCATCGTCGTTTTCAAGTAGTTACGGGCCGTCGTCTCAATTCATAACTAATGGGTACCATCATCGTCAGAGGGAGGATGCTCCTTGGCCACATGTCGTGGGAAGTCGGCTCCATCAAGAGCCTTCCGGTCTGCTCCCGGCGAGAGCTATGTCTTTCTCCAAACCTGGCCTCCAGAATAGTTTTTTCATGTGCATAAATATCTTTGCGCTCCCACAGCTAGCCCAGTCCTGGTCCTTGGGAGATCTTGGTCCTACCCAGCGAATATGGGCTTGTACAGACACGACACTTACAACTATCGCCGCGCACTAACTTCTACTGCCACGTGGTAGAATCCCGAGAACTATAACAATTAAATTGAGCATGTTATCGTCAGCGGTAACACTATCACTAGGCGATAGCTTCCCGAGTGCTCTGCCAGTTTAATTCCCCTACTACCGCCGCGCGATAACAACTTTTCGCCACGCAGTAAGTGATTGATGGACATTTTCTTCACGCTAACGCGTGTTTCCAATTGATGAGGCAATTGTACCTATCGTTCGGAGTATAGAATCAAGTGTCGTATATCGACTCGGGGATGTTGAGTACTTGTACTCACAAAGAAAGCTATTATCTTATCGGAAGAAAAGTTTGTTTTTTTGTTGAACGAAAAAAGAAGTGTTACACTAATAAAGAGAAATTCAATAATGAGGAAGCTATCACTTGATCGAGAATCCCCTTGGGCTAAAATAAACCTTCTTGAGAAATAAAGCAATGCGAGTTCTTAACTACTCACTCGACCATGGAGGTTCCTAAAGTACAAAAGCGTCTCTTTCGAGCTCATGCTTCTGACTAACCTTATGTTGATCGATTAAGACCTTTCGGCTAGTTGAAACCCCTAAGCTTCCTTTAGGCGGTGAACCCCACTATTGGATTTGACTCCAATCCGGAAGATTTACGTCGTCCTCTCTTGAGTAGTGCTTTCAACTCCTTTTATCTTTGAGTGATCTCCTCGTATCCGCAACCTCTCGGTCATTTAGGATACGGATCTTTGATCGAAGATCATATCCGCATAATATGAAATCGACAAATTAAAAATCAAAGATAAATCATTGCGAGTAGAATTAAGAACACGACATTTGATGAAAATGAGAAGATTTTATTTTATTCCAAGGTTCATCAGGATCAAGTGCTAAATGAAAATTAGCTACTCATCATTAGGGAAATACAAGCTATGGTAAGGAAATACATGATGAAAATAAAAAGCAACTTGAATTGAAACTTAAAGCAAAGCTAGGCTAAGTAAAGGAAATTACAGCAAATTAAAAACAGTAAACTAAAAGACTCCAACTCCCAAAAAACATTCCCTGAGCATCTGAAGTTGTCTGGAATTTATAGGAAAATTTTCTGTTTGGTCACGCCCTAAGTCACGTCCGTGACCTAGGGCGCGTCAGGCTCGGAACCGTCGTCTTGAAGTCCCGGGAACGGTGGAGGAGAAAACTGCCAAAATCTGTTAACTGACGGGTCATGCCCCTTGGTCACGCCCGTGACCAAGGTCGTGTCAGGGCTTTTTCTGGGAAATTGTGGGAAGCTAAAAACGGCGGGAGTAAACTTCACTTGATGGAGGTGTCACGCCCCCTGGTCACGCCCGTGACAAGGGGCGTGTCTAGCTGTAACGACATTCTGGTGGCAATGGCACGATCGGCGGATTAATTGGCTGAAAATGCACTAGACACGCCGGGGGTCACGCCCGTGACCTAGGCGTGTCAATTTAATCTGACGTGGCTTAGTACAGTAATTAAATTAGCGGCCGGCACACCCCGTGTAAGTAGGACACGGGCGTATAATGCAACGACACGGGCGTGTCTGTGCCGTTCGATGATTTTTAGGCACGAGACGATGATTTTCCATTGCATCCTTTGCTCGTGTGTGTCACGCCCCTCTCTCATGCCCAAGTAGGGCGTGTCATAGGCGTGTCTAGGCATATAATGCAAAATTCCCATTTTTCTCAAAATTTCCTGCAGATTAGCCCTGCATGAGTTAAAATAAGTTTATTAGCACAAATAAACTTAAAATATACAATCTATTTAATTATAAACTCAATATTATAAAATTGATATAAAATATATAACTTTTAATTAAAAAATAGTAAATGAAAAATAAAAATAATTAGAGTTATCAAATACCCTCATACTTATCTGTTTGCTAGTCCCGAGCAAACAACTTCCTATAGAGAGTATAAAAAATTTTAGATGCTAGAAAAGAAAATTGAACCTAAGGAGTAAAATACAAAGTCTTATGCCTATGCTTGTAGCTATTTTGATAGAAAAACTTACTCAGCATACAAATTTAATTTTTATTTTTCTTAAAATGTGTTTCCACTATTATTTTTACTTGTAAAATGAAAATCCGATAAATCTTAAAATTATATTTAGGGAGAGTGTAGCGTGTGTACTAAGATAACATTTCACGAAAGAAGATCGAAGTACCCTCCAAAGAAATCCATCAATGTCGATGGCCATAGGCTTGCCCTTTCACACTCTCGCTACGACACTAGTCTAACTTATAAACATAAATCAATAGGGCTTAATTAGGTTAAAATGTAGGCTTAGGTTTTTGGTGAGGGTGGTCAAAGATTAAAACGATGGCTAGTAACACCAAAACATAGAGAAAGCTTGCACACACAAAATTTTCTATGGCTTTAAGAACGCAACCAAATCCATGTCCTTTTGTATTTTTCTTATATTTTTTTCACTCTCTTATCATGTTGAAAATTTTTTCCTACCTATTCATTTTTTTCTTAAAAAAATTTTGTCTTTATTTTAAAGAGGAGAGAAGAATAAATCAACTCTTTTTTATAAGAAACGAGCCACCAAAAATGAAAAGGCTAATAATTACTCACAAACCATGTTTGTATATCTATGTTCAAGCTTGGCTTTATGTGTGCAATTAGGTGGCTTTTTGGCTTTGGTAAAATTCTTGGTGGAGCTAAAACAAAAGAATAGGGTAATAGGCTCAAAATTGCTTAACAAAGATAAATATTTTAGGTAAGGGTACAAAAGCTAAAGCTAGCCAAAAGAAGTGCCTAAATCATATTTAGGCTAATGAGTCTAACTTATGCAAAGTCTTGAGAATAGTTAGAGGGCAAGTTCTAGACATCGAGAAACAATACCTCTTTCTTGATCCGCGAAATATCTCTCTAGTAGACTTCTATTTACGCACCTAAATTATTATAGATTTTACTGGTTCTCGGAATTAAAGTAAAATAGAACATTTTAACACATTTAGAGAAATGAAAATCTTATTATATGTTGAATATTTAAATCTACATAAAATTCTACTTACACGTGCACTTGACTAGAAACACATCATGGCCAACAGTTTTACTCCAAAATTCAAAATTCAATTAAAGAATTAAAATTCTCAAAATACTATAAAAAAGTTGAATTACTAGAAATTTTGCATGTGAACAAATATAGAAATAATGACTTCTCCAATTTAAAAAAATAAACCTAATTTTTTTTGTTATTTCTTAGACATCCCGAGGTATACCCTATGAAGGGCTCTTACCGGTACTAGGAGGTAAGATGGGGTGATATCCCAAACATCCCATTCTAAGAAATTTAAATTTCGACTTTCTAAATTTTTTTTTGTTTTTTAAATTTTTTTGAAAAACAAAAATCATGACAAAATATAATATTTTTAAATTTTTTTAAATTTTTTTTTTTAATTTTCTTTTTTTGTGTGGTTTTTTTTTGTTTTAAATTTTTTGAAAATTTTGTATGTTTTGCTTGAGAAATATCCCTCCCCCATACTTAAGTAATACATTGTCCCCAATGTAAAAAAAAATAAAGAAAAGAAAGAACAGGAGACTTCCCTTAGAATGCAGAACCAGCATATAAAGATACCTGTAAGGTAGGAGCAAAGCAAAACATAGATTTTTATAGTTTTATTTTTGTTTTTTTTGTTTTTTGTTGTTCATAATAAAAACAAAAATGAAACAAAGACATGAAAATGAAACAAAGATACAGATACAGAGAGGCGACCATCTACAAGTCCAAAGAAATGAAAAGGCAGCTACTCCTTGTTAGGAGCATCCCCGGGCTGTTGATAGAAAGTCTGCATGTTCGCAAACTCGCGGGTAATATGTGCCATGGATGAAGTCTTGTTTTGCTCGAGCATAGCAAAGCGCGCATCAAAAAAAGCAAAAAGACCGTCAATATGGGTTTGCATCTGGTCTATACGAGTATGCAACAATCCAAATTGCTGATCCCAATAATTTGGATGATCGGGCGTTGGAGCAGAGTGCAGTGGTGGTGGCGGAATCTGGGGGGAATGATGAGTACCGCTGGGACCGGCACCATGATCAAGATCAAGATCCCCGCCACCAACGAACGGGGGAATAGCCTCAAACTCATCTTCGCATCGGCGTGCTAGACCGAGGGCCTGAAGGGTCGGGAACTTAAGAGCTGTGCCGTTTGCATGCAAGAGAGCCGCAGAAGAGCATCCCAAGCGCCGGTCTGCTTGGCAAGGAAAGTGATGAAATTCCCGCCGTGCACCGCTCCCAATCTCACATTTTCAGCCTAGTGCCGAAAGAAAATTGCCATCATGTAGCTAAGGTTGAGTTGGACCCGGTAAAACATATAATATAAGTATAGTAAGTCCACCCGAGTCACCACGCCATGGCTATCGCCGCGTCCAGAAAGGGTAAAAGTGAGAAGGTTGTGTAGAATGCGCAAAGCGGGGGAAATGAGGTGGCTACCCTTGAATTTCGTTGGGGTGTAGGGGGCGGAGTCATTACTGATTTCCGACCAAAAAGTGAGGAGGTTGAAGTCGGGAGGGAAATAAGATTTGAGGTCGAGGTAGGCGGGGGAAGTGGAAAAGGCCTCAGAGAAAAATCCCATGGCGACGTTGAGTTGGCGGATGGTGAGCTGGTGCATCATTCCGCCTATACGAAAGATGATGAAATCATCATGCGGTACACAATGGAACTCAAACGACACCAAGAAATCAATGGTGAGCTCAAGGAAAGCTGGCTCAGAAATGGAGAAGAGGGGACCCATCCCGGGGTAGATAGAAGTCACGGAACTATCTCCGCCGCTCCGAATATAGCAAGGATGGCCCAGTCCAAGATCCGGAACATGCCAAAGGGTTTGGCATGTAGTCGCTCGCTCCGGTCTTGCTGGGTTGCGTTGTCGAAAAGTAGCATAGCTTCCGCCAATTCGGGATCCGCAGGGTGTTCGGAGGAAGAAGCGGAGGAACGAGGGTGGTGGCGAGGCATGGTAAAAAGAAGGGAAGAAATTCGGCCACAAGGAGAGGGAAAGAGAAGGTGAATGCTGGAATGTGTGGAGAGAAGAGAAGTGGGAACATTCCTATAAATAGGGGTCACGGGTCAGTCACGCCCCCCTGTCACGCCCGTGATATAGGGCGTGACAAGCTTGGGGTCAAAGGGAAAAGGAATCCGAGGCGGACTGCCTCGAATTCGGGGGACATGCCCCAGAGTCATGCCCGTGACTCTCAGAGTAACGCTCGTGACTCTCAGAGTCACGCCCGTGACTTTTTGCGTGTAACTGGAATATAGGCAAATGTGCAGGAATCCGAGGCACTGGCCTCGGATTCTGCGGTCACGCCCCTGTGCCATGCCCGTGACACTGGGGCGTGTCGGTCAAATTGCCAGTGTCAAATGGAATCCAAGGAAGACTTGGTCAGTGCCTCAAATACCTACGATACGAGCATAACATGCCCGTGACCATGATGGTCATGCCCGTGTCATGTCCGAAAGACAGATGGGAAAATTCGAGGGAGGAGGAACCTCCCGCGGGTTAGGCTAACCACGCCTTGAACACGCCCGTGACCCAAGGGTCACGCCCGTTACAGGGGCGTGTACGAGAAAAAAAACAGAATTCTTTTATTATTATTATTATTATTTTGGTTTAGCTTTTTTTTGCTTTTTCAAGATCCAAATAAAATAGAATAAAATAAAAGTTACCGACTTGAAGAAATACATAGACTTGATGTTTGTCACAAACCGATCGTCAGGCAATGATGTCCTTAAAACCTGTAAAAACTTAAAAAGAAAATAAAAATAAAACGAAAGGATAACCGTGGGATGCCTCCCACGAGCGCTTTGTTTATGGTCGGTGAGCTCGACCATAGAGATGCGCGCGAACTAGGGGTTTGCCAACATTATGTTTTCCAATTGTGCGTTAATAGTATCACAGGAAAAAAATAATTTAAGTCGGTGCCCATTCACTTTAAATTCGCCTCCTTCTGGGTGCGAAATAAGCACCGTCCCATAGGGCCAAACCTCCTTTACGATAAAGGGGCCGGACCAACGAGACTTAAGTTTACCCGGAAATAAGCGAAAGCGCGAGTAATAAAGAAGGACTTGGTCTCCCGGTTGGAAGTTCTTTGGGTGCTTAATTTTCTTATCGTGAAAAAATTTGGTGCGCTCCTTATAGAGTTTATTATTCTCATAAGCGGGGGAGCGCAACTCATCGAGCTCGTTAAGTTGGAATTTACGAAGCTCGGATGACAAATTCTCATCAAGATTTAAAAATTTAAGTGCCCAAAAGGCGTTCAAGCTCAACCGGTAGATGACATGCTTTCCCACAAACCAATCGATATGGTGTACAATCGATAGCGGTCTTGTACGCGGTCCAATAAGCCCATAAAGCATCATCAATCTTGACCGACCAATCCTTTCTACTAGTAGAAATCGTTTTTTCTAGTATACGTTTGATTTCACGGTTAACTACTTCTACCTGGCCACTTGTTTGAGGGTGATAGGGGGTGGCTTACCTATGTGTAATGCCGTATTTGGATAATACTTTAGCGAATTATGCGTTACAAAAGTGGGTGCCCCTATCACTAACTATTGCCCGCGGTGCTCCAAATCGTGAAAATAGTTTTTCAAGAAATTGAGTCACGACTCGGGCCTCATTAGCGGGAAAGGATTACGCTTCCACCCATTGTGACACATAGTCGACCACTACCAAAATATATTTATTTCCATAGGACATTGGTAGCGGTCTGACAAAGTCGATCCCCCATAAATAAAAAAATTCTATTTCTAAAAACGAATTTAAGGTCATTTTATCACGGCGGGAAATATTACCTGAGCGTTGGCATTGTTCACAATGACTTACATGGGCGTGAGCATCCTTGAAAATGATTGGCCAATAGAAGACTTCTTCAAGTACTATCCGAGCCGTCCGATTAGCTTTTTAGTTCCCACCGGCGGGTCCCTCGTGGCAATGCTTTTTAATTTGGGCGCCTTCCTCATGAGAAACACACCTCCGCACTACTTGGTCCGCACAAACACGAAAGAGAAAGGGATCCTCCCAAAAATAATTTTTTAAATCCGAAAAGAATTTATTCTTTTCTTGATAAGAAAAACTATTCGGGAGGAATCTCGCAACAAGGTAGTTTGCGAAATCGGCGAGTAATTACCTTATGAATGGCGAGAAGGCGCTCCTCGGGGATGGTATCATCAATGTCCTCCTCTATAAGCTTCCCCAAGTTGGGGTTCTCCAACCGCGAACGATGATCAACCACCAAGTTCTCCGCTCCTCTCTTGTCACGAATCTCCAAATCAAATTCTTGGAGTAGTAAGATCCACCTAATCAATCGTGGCTTTGCATATGTTTTTGCTAGTAAATATCTCAAAGAAGAATGATTGGGAAAAACAATAATTTTGGACAAGGATATGTAGGAGCGAAATTTATCAAATGAGAATATAACAGCTAATAATTCTTTTTCGGTGGTAGTATAATTTTATTGTGCGGCGGTTAGTGTTTTGCTCGCATAATAAATAGGATGAAAATTTTTATTTATGCGTTGTCCTAAAACCGCACCTACGGCAAAACTACTAGCATCGCACATTATCTCAAATGGAAGTTACCAATTGGGTGCGATCATGATAGGAGCGTTGATCAATTTTTCTTTAATAAGAGAAAAAGCACGCAAACAATTTTCATCAAAAATAAATGACGCTTCGTTTTCTAATAAGTGTGTAAGGGGCTTAGTGATTTTAGAAAAATCTTTGATAAACCGACGATAGAAACCGGTAAGCCCCAAGAAACTACGAACAACCTTAACATTTGATGGGGGAGGTAGCTTTTCTATGGTTTCAAATTTTGCTTTATCTACCTCTATTCCCTTGCATAGAAATATTATGGCCTAAGGCCAAACCTTCCCGCACCAAAAAATGGCACTTCTCCCAGTTTAAAACTAGGTTCGTGTCCTCACATCTTTGGAGTACACGGGAAAGATTTATCAAACATAAATCAAAAGAATCTCCAAAGACAGAGAAATCGTCCATGAAGACTTCCATGATATCCTCCACTAGTTCATCAAAGATCGCTAGCATACAACTTTGGAAGGTTGTCGACGCATTGTATAAACCAAAGGGAATCCTTCTATAGGCGAAGGTGCCAAACGGACAAGTGAAGGTTGTTTTCTCTTGGTCTTCGGGCGCGATGGGGATTTGGAAATATCCCGAAAGACCGTCTAGAAAATAATTAAAAAGTGCCCGAAAAGCCGTTCAAGGATTTGGTCAATGAACGACAAAGGAAAATGATCCTTACGGGTTACATCATTTAATTTACGATAGTCGATGCACACCCGCCATCCAGTAATGGTTCGAGAAGGGATTAATTCATTTTTATCGTTAGGTACTACCGTTAACCCTCCTTTCTTGGGCACCACTTGGACCGTACTCACCCAAGAGCTATCCGAAATTGGATAGATGTTGCCCGCATCTAATAATTTTATTACCTCGGCCTTGACTACCTCCTTCTTGTTAGGATTTAGCCGGCGTTGAGGTTGAATAGTTTTGTGAGCATGTTCTTCTTATAAAATTTTGTGCGTGCAAAAGGAGGGATTAATCCCTCTCAAATCCGTGATCTTCCACACAAAAACGCGGCGATGACGTTTTAAAATATTAGATAATTTAATTTTTTTCATCATTGGTCAAATAAGCCGACATAATAACAGGATGTTTAGAATCCTCCGCTAAAAATAAATACTCTAAATGATGAGGCAATTATTTTAATTCAAGTGCGGGAGGTTCATCATAAGATGTTTTAAAATGATCACTACCAACTTCTAAATTTTCAAAAATAGGAGTGCGAGTTATCGAAATATTATCACTATTTTCATGAACAATTAAATCTAAATTTTCAAAATAAGATTCATGATCAATAGATGATAAATTGTGTTCAGAAAGAAGAAAGGAGTCTTCTTCGGGAGAAGTCTCCAAATAATAACATGAGTCGTCATTAACGAGCGAATTTTTCATAAGCGAGTCAAGAGTAAAGGTAACTTCTTCATCCCCGACTCTAAGGAGAAGTTTATCGTTACTAACATCTATAACCGCGTGCGAGGTGGCAAGAAAAGGGAGACCGAGAATGATTGGTACCTCGGTGTCCTCTTTGATGTCAAAGATGACAAAATCTACCGGAGAGATAAATTTGTCAACTTTGACAAGCAAATCCTCAATGATCCCCGTAGCGAGCTTGACAGACTGATCCACTAATTGAATGCTAATTCTTATGGTTTTATGCTCCTCTAATCCCAACTTTTTCACTAAAGAATAAGGCATTAAATTGATGGAGGCGCCAAGATCGGCTAACGCTTGTTTTACCAATAAATCACCAAATAAACAAGGAATGGAGAAACTACCCAGATCGGGTAATTTCTTAGGTAATTTATTGAGTAAAACTGCCGAGCACTCTGCGTTCAATTGAACCATAGAGATATCCTAAAGTTTCTTTTTATAAGACAAATGATCCTTGAGCTACTTGGCATACTTCTGCATTTGTGCGATGACTTCGCAAAACGGTAAATTTTTTTGATTTTGTTTAAACATGTCTAAAAATTTACCATGATGCTCATCCACCCGGTCTTTTTTCATTCTAGACGGGTAGGGAAGAGGCAGTTGATAAGCTTTAGGTTTATTATCATTATAAGGCTAAGGAGGAGGGGAAGGTGAAGAAATTGTTACCTCCCTATCAACCGGAATTGGAGAAGTATCAACCAAAATTGGAGAAGTGGTTACCTCCTTCCCGCTCAGTAGAGTGATGGCTTTGGCGTGCTTCTTTGAGATGGGCTCCGTATTGCCTATTAGCGCTCCTTGTTGGCGATCGGAGAGCATTTTGGTGATTTGCCCAATTTGGGTCTCCAAATTACGAAGAGATTCGGTGAGATTCCGGATGTTGGAATCAGTTGTAGTCGTATATTTGGTGAACAACTCCTCGAGATTGGGAGCTTTTGGAGCTCGTGGTGGAAAATAACCGGGAGGAATGGTGTTAGGTGGGAGAGCCGCATTCCCCGAATTACTCCAAGAGAATTTGGGGTGATTCATCATACCCGGGTGATAGATATTACCAAAATTATTACCCGAATTATAAGGCGGCCGATTCAGATTACCCATGTAATCCACATGCTCGGCAATAGTAGAAGGCTCCCAATATTGGGGCTCACAGGTAGGTGTAGACGAGGAAGTAGATATCTCGTTCATTTGTTTTTGCAATTTCTCAACTTGGAGAGATAAACTAGAAACCGTATCTATTTCATATATCCCAGCCGGTTTAGGTGGACGAGACCGGGGTGTACTCTATTGATACATATTCATGTCCATACCTTCTATAAGTTCTTGGGCGACGCTAGTGTCTTGATATTTAACGTTCCACTGGCAACGACATCAATATGTTGCCTCGTTTGTTGATTGAGGCCATTATAGAAGGTTTGCACATGCAACCAATCGGGTATTGCATGATGCGGGCAACGGCGAAGCAATTCCTTGAATCGCTCCAAAGTATCATATAACGTTTCCGTATCAACTTGGGAGAAATAAGTAATATCATTGCGCAATTTGGCCGTCTTAGCGAGCGAAAAATATTTCGTGAGAAATTTTTCCGTCATATCGGCCCAAGTAGTGATGGAGCCTCTAGGGAGAGAACTAAACCACTGCTTAGCCTTAGTGCGCAAAGAAAAAGGAAAAAGCCTTAGCCGAATGGCATCATCAAAAACCCCGTTGATTTTAAAAGTATCGCATATTTCTAAAAAGTTAGAAATATGCGCATTTGGGTCCTCATCTTGAAGCCCATCAAATTGTACTGATTGTTGTACCATTTGAATGATGCTTGGCTTCAATTCAAAATTATTGTTCGCAATAGCGGGTCGAACAATACTTGATTGCGCCTCATCCAAATTTGGCCGGGCATAGTAGGGTATAGTCCGTTCTTCAGCCATATTTGGATTTTGATTACCCAAATTAGAAGAAAATTTAGCGGAAGAAGAAGAAGAATAAGATTGAGAAGAAGAAAAAGTGTTACCTACGGATTCCTCAACCAAATTTAAAGAATTGAGGTCACGGAGTCTTAGGCGTCGCCGTAAGCTTTGCTCGATCTCCGGATCCAAATCAAGTAGATTTGACGGATTCCCTCAGGTCATGCACCAAAATAAAACAAAAGAAAAAAGTTTTAAGATTTAAAAATTTATAAAATAAAATTTCCCGGACATCCCAAGGGCTACCCAGTGACGGGTTCGTAAGGTACTGGGCGGTATTGCGGGATGAAAACCCGGCACGGCCCTTTCGCAAGAAATTTTAATTATAAAAATTTAAAGATAAAACTTTCGAATAAAACAGATTTTTTTTTGAAATAAAAAGAAAATGATAAAACTTGTAGATCCTTGCTTTAAAAATATCAAATAAGAAATGTCCCCGACAACGGCGCCAAAAACTTGATGGATATTTTCTTCACACTAATGCGTGTTTCCAATTGATGAGGCAAGTGTACCTATCGTTCGGAGTATAGAATCAAGTGTCATATATCGACTCGTGGCTGTCGAGTACTTGTACTCACAAGGAAAGCTATTATCTTATTGAAAGAAAAGTTGGTTTTTTTGTTGAACGGAAAAAAGAAGCGTTACACTAATAAAGAGAAATTCGATAATGAGGAAGCTAGCACTTGATCTAGAATCCCCTTGAGCTAAAATAAACCTTCTTAAGAAATAAAGCAATGCAAGTTCTTAACTACTCACTAGACCGTGGAGGTTCTTAAAGTACAAAAGCGTCTCTTTTAAGCTCATGCTTCTGACTAACCGTAGGTTGATCGATTAAGACCTTTCGGCCAGTCGAAACCCCTAAGCTTGCTTTAGGCGATGAATCCCACTATTGGATTTGACTCAAATCCAGAAGATTTACGTCGTCCTCTCTCGAGGAGTGCATTCAACTCCTTTTATCTTTGAGTGATCTCCTCATTTACGCAACCTCTCGGTAATTTAGGATACGAATCTTTGATCGAAGATCACATCTGCGTAATATGAAATTGACAAAATAAAAATCAAAGATAAATCGTAGCGAGTAGAATTAAGAACAAGACATTTGATTAAAATGAGAAGATTTTATTTTATTCCAAGTTTCATCATGATCAAGTGCTAAATGAAAATTAGCGACTAATCATTGGAGAAATACAAGCTATGATAAGGAACTACATGATGAGAATAAAAAGCAACTTGAATTGAAACTTAAAGCAAAGCTATACTAAGTAAAGGAAATCACAGGAAATTAAAAGCAGTAAACTACAAGACTTCAACTCCCAATAAACATTCCCTGAGCATCTGATGTTGTCTTGAATTTATAGGAAAATTTTCTGTTTGGTCACGCCCTAAGTCAAGCCCGTGACCTAGGGCGTGTCAGGCTCGGAACCTTCGTCTTTAAGTCCCGGGAACATTGGAGGAGAAAACTTCCAAAATCTGTTAACTTATGGGTCACGCCCGTGACCAAGGGTGTGTCAGGGCTGTTTCTGGGAAACGGCGGGAAGCTGAAAACGGCGGGAGTAAACTGCACTTGATGGAGGTTTCACGCCCCCTGATCACGACCGTGATAAGGGGCGTGTCTAGCTGTAACGGCATTCTGGCGGCGACGTCACGATCGGCGGATTAATTTGCTGAAAATGCACTTCACATGCCCGGGGTCACTCCCGTGATCTAGGCGTGTCAATTTAATTTAACGTGGCTGAGTGCAGTAATTTAATTAGCGGCCGGCACGCCCCGTGTAAGTAGGACACGGGCGTGTAATGGAACAATACAGGCGTGTAATGGAACGACATGGGCGTGACTGTGCCGTTCGACGATTTTCAGGCATGGGATGATGATTTCCGATTGCATCCTTTGCTCGTGTGTATTAAGCCCTTGTGTCATGCCCAAGTAGGGCGTGTCATAGGGCTTGTTTGGGCGTATAATGCAAAATTCCCATTTTTCTCCAAATATCCTGCAAATTAGCCCTGCATGAGTTAAAATATGTTTATTAGCACAAATAAATATAAAATATATAATCTAGTTAATTATAAACTCAAAATTATAAAATTGATATAAAATATATAACTTTTAATTAGAAAATAGTAAATGAAAAATAACAATTATTAGATTTATCAGTGATGAGTCCGATTTATATAGGGTTTTACGGACTCATCAGGGTTAGTTTTCACACGTTTGCACTTCCCTTTTAGTTCTTTATCGTTCATATTTCTTCCAGCTTTATTTCCACAGAAGTGCACATTATGGGCCCGAGGGTGTGCAATTGCACATTCTTTTGTTGGGGGTAAGCACATGGTGCTCCCCATGTTTATTTTTGTTTTTTTCATGCTTTGCTTTTGTGCTGGGTGCTGGTGCACCAGTTGGTTTCATTGTTGTGCAGGTAGTCCGGTTGTCCCAGATTCATTTTCCAGTTTCTGTGTAAAATGCAAGGTCGTGCGCATTTCTTCACGCATGATTTCAGTTAAATCGTGCATTTCACACTGCAATTCTGGGGACTTCTATTTCTACCCGTGTGTTTTGTTCCCGCACGGTTTAGGATAAACCGTGCGAGAAGGAATCCCACAGTCTGCACATTTTCTATTTATTCCTGAGTTCTGGGGTAAATCGTGTGTTTCCTTCACGCACGGGCAAACATGCCCGTCCGCAAGTAAAACGCACGGTTCCCCTGTTTTACCCTATTTTTTGAGCTCTGTGTTTACCCGTGTGATTTCCTTCACGCACGGGCGGAAGCGCCCGTGCATGAGTAAAATGCACAGGTCAACGCATCTTCAACCGTTATCCAGATCTGAAAGTTAATAACGCACGGTAAGCGTACAGTGGTGCGCGGGACTATGCATGACCAATTTTCTGATTTTTTCTATTTAAAGCGCAAATTTTCAGCCATTGAAAAAAAAATTTCTTCCAGCCATCCCCTTGGTTATTTTTGGGCGAAACTTCGCCATTCCACTTAGGAGAGGAGATCTGGGCAAGCATTCAACGCCAAATCCAAGTCGGAGCTTCCTCTCAGCCTCCTCCTTCATCCTAGAGCTTCAATAGGAGATTAAACCTAGCCTTCTCCATCAAGCTAGGAGAAGTTTGTGCCATCTTCTTCCGCATCGTGACACGAAGAAGACGGGTCCATAGGGAGTGAGTGACAACCTCCTCTACCCCGGATACAGTTGAGGACCGAACATGGATGCGGATTGACAACCTGGCGAATCTAACCGTGAACCCTCGACGAGACTTCAGATCCGGTCGATTTTGCACACTTTTCTTCTCTTGTGCTAGATAGTATAGTTGTTATCTTTGTATATGATGAAGTTGTGCTTATTTTCATGAATGTTTGTATGTAATCATGTCTATGTGATTGTATATTTTCGTAATATTTCTTAGGGTGCACCTTTATATCCATCCGCCATCCATCCTTTCTTGTCATTCTAGCGATTGCTAGAAGCATGCATAGTGAATAGGTGTTTACGACCCTCAAATTCTGGTTCTTACGCTTGCCTACTTGTCCATCCTCCCTGCGATTCGGTGCATAGCGTCCCGACTAGTCTTCTATCCCGCCTGGCGAAGCGATGCATAGCGACATTGCATAGGAGTAGTTGTTCGTATTTTAATTTCCTTTTCTGCAATTTCCAAAACCCCCTTAGTTAATGCCGACCTAAGGACTTCAATATCATGTCCTCCTCGAAATTAACTCCACCTTACTGTGTTCCTTGAGAGATCGATAATTAGGGAAATTTTCCCATTTTATATTACTTGTGCGACCGGTAAACTTGCTGTCACATTCGCATTAAGTTTTTGGCGCTGTTGCCGGGGAACACAATCGTGTGAGTATTTGGAGAGGGAGATAGGAGATATAAGCCCTTTTCCATTTGTTTATTTCATGTTTCTTCATTGCTTTAGTTTTTAGAATTTTTATTTTTTCATATTTCTTTTTGCCCTTCTCTGATTTTTTATTTTGATAGCGGATTCGTATTATTTTTATTCTAGTTGTATAGCGCTCTTTCGGTAATTAATTTTTGTTCACGATGTCTTCTGTTGCTGAGTGTCGTCTTATTGACACTTTGCGTCGATGCATCGATGCCATGGCTGCTCAGAATGCGGAGCATTGTGTTAGATGCCTGTTATGTTAAGGTATATGTTACATGGTGAATGATTTCCCTCGCCTACACAAGCCATCTCCCTCTGTGGGCGTGCCTACAACAACGTCCCGTTCGCGGAAGACCGCTGTAGATATACATAACAGGATGTTGCCTGACCCATACACTGACATAGCGCACCCTGCTCATTCTTTTCCCGCAGGGATTATTCTTGTCAACGGGGTGGCGTCTGCGAATGATGTTGCATTGGGGCCTGCGAATTCAGTGCTTGATTTAGAGAGTAGATTTGCCCCTACGCAGTTTTTTCCTAATTGTGTTACTCCTCTTTGTAGTGATTCAGTTGATGTTGTTATGCCCGATGGTGATTTGGAGTCTGAGTTTGCGTCATGGTGAGACGAGGACGTTATTCTCATCAATGGAGAGTATTACGTCTTGGAACATGATGACGCACCGAGGTGTGTTGATGAGGAGATCCTTTTTGATGAGGAAGTTTCCACTTCCTTGTTTGATGAGGAGGTCCAAACCAACACTGAGGACATCGAGCTCTTTGATCCCCCTCGCTATGAATCATATGATAACGACGATGAGCTATGCTTGGATCTTGCTGGGAGTGAGACCGGGACCACTCCCCCGATTTTTGATTATTTTCATTCTTCATCTTCTTTATTTCTTGATCCCCTTTCTATATGTGAGTCTGCGCGGGTTGAGTCTTCGCAGGAGCCTCAAGAGGAATTGGATCTTTCTGCTCCAGTCATCGATGATAGTGTAACATCCCATTTCCGACTAGACCCCTGGGAGTGGTTTTGTCTTAACAAAACCTTGGGAAGCCTAGGAATTGAAGTTTATCGACCAAGATTTCGAGTCAAGGGGTAGTCACGCCTGTGACCGACCCATCACGCCCGTGACCGACCCGTCACGCCCGTGACCTAGGGCGTGACCCCTTCGACGATAGTCGACCTCAGGAAGATGATCGTCGAGCTAAGAAATGTCAACATGAGCCTGACACGCCCGTGACTAATCTGTCACGTCCGTGACCTTGGAATGGCGTTGAGTGAGCTAAGTTCACTCAACGCCGTGGTCTGGATGGCGTTGAGTGAGCCTAGCTCACTCAAATCCATAAATGGAATGGCGTTGAGTGCACTCACTACACTCAATGCCATCTTATGTCGTTAGGTTGGCATTGAGTGAGCTGAGCTCACTCAACGCCGTAGACTAGATGGCGTTGAGTTAGCTTAGCTCACACAACGCCGTAAGTTGTCAGACGGGATGGCGTTGAGTGCGTTGAGTGCACTCAATGCCATAAGTTGAACGGCATTGAGTTAACTTACAGCACTTAACGCCATTTGTTGCTGACTTGAGGGCGTTGAGTGAGAAGAGCTCACACAACGCCATAATCGGGTCGGCGTTGAGTGAGATAAGCTCACTCAACTCCATAATCTGGATGGCATTGAGTGAGCTAAGCTCACTCAATGCCATAATCTGGACGGCGTTGAGTGAGCTAAGCTCACTCAACGCCATAATCTGTACGGCGTTGAGTGAGCTAAGCTCACTCAACGCCATCGTTTAAAAGAAGCTTATTCTGGATGGCGTTGAGTGAGCAGAGCTCACTCAACGCCGTATCTGGGATGGCGTTAAGTGAGTTGAGCTCACTCAACGCCGTAGCATGGATGGCGTTGAGTGAGTAGAGCTAACTCAATGCCATTTTACTTAGTTTTTTTTTTCTGGAAGATCTGTTTTTGTTGGGTGCTGGTTCAGCTGAACCGGGCCGGTCTAGGAAGTGAGCCAGAATATATTTATGTGCCATTTTCTCTTATTAAGACTTAGTTAAGTCTTATTTTATAAAGTTTGACCGGCTGTGCCACGTGGCAGCCGTTTCCTACTCCTCCAGCCATGGTCGAGCCCCAGCCTTCATGGCCGTCAATGGCATTTGATGCCATGGCCATCCCTCTTCCCCTTGAAACGATTGGATTCAACTCCTCTCAGGGAGAGGAGGAGTTTCTAGCCCTCCTCCAGCTGTTATAAAGCCGTTTCAGCTCCCCTCCACCATGGTCGAGCTTGCTCTTGAAGAGGCAATAATTGGACAGCCTATAACCGCCCACTCCCCATTTCTTCCCTTTAAAAAGGTCCCTTAGGCTCAGAGATGAAGTTTCCCACCCTGACCCGACCGATTGAAGCTTGTGATGTGCTGTAGAAGGATTCCGGCGATGCCACCACCGCGCAAATAGCATCCCGACGATCGGCTCGACTCCAAACCTCGAATAAGGTCCTTCTCTACCTCTTATTCTATGGATAGATCTCAGAAATAATTAGGAGAGATATCAGGCTCAAAAGAGCCAGAGCGGGTGAGCGTTTCCATTGTTTTTCCGAAAATTCATGGTGGCGGGTTCGCCGGAAACCGCCTCTTCAGCGGCCGTGCCGCCGCTCGACGGTAGCCCTCACCTCCATAGAGGTGGTGGTGGTGGTGTCCGGCCAGGGAGATGGCTTGGTGGCTGGGAAATAGCTTTAGAAAAGCTACAGGAATAGTTGTTTTCTAGTTCTGTTCGGGTTCGGATAAAGAAGAAGATGAACAGTAGTATTTTATTATATTATATATTGTATAATTAGGAATTAATCCCCTTTACTGTGCACAAGGTTTAAACTTAAAATTATAGCCCGTAGGGGCTGAAACATAAAAAGTGGTAAACATAGAAAATGTAGCCCTTGAATGCTAGTTTAATTTAAAATTAATTTCACTCGTTTTGAAGTCCTGGTTAGACCACATAACACATTTTGGTGAGGTCTATCCATAGGGTTGTCGTGAGATTGATTTGGATGCCCACATCAATCCAGACATTTAAATGACCTGAAATTTGGGGTATGGGCTATTATTAGCCGTACCTAGAACTTTTCCAAAAATCAGAATTTTTGGAAAATATTTTCTATAGTTTTTGTTAAAATTTAATAATTCATGTATAATTTAATTAGGTATCCTAAACACCTCAAAATCCCCCCAAATTTGTGTGGTAGGTCTTAGGGGGAATGTTGGAACTCTGGAAAAAATTCCATCTCATTTGGAAGTTTTTTGATTAAGTTTTAACTCGACCCAAGGTTGGCCCTTATAGGGTTAATTAGGTCATTTCATTCCTTTTTGGATTTGAGTGGTCAAACAAACTCAACAGAGGCTGATATTTTGTCGACTGGCTTTTTGGGGCATGACACACCCTCCAATATAATTTGGGGTGGTTTGGGATAGGGTAGCCCTAGAACCCTAGGGTAGGTCCCTTAATGGGGATTTTTAGGGTTGTGAAGGTCATGGGGTCAAATGACCTTGGATTGACTTGAAATTTTTTGAAGAAGACCATAAGGGTACTAAAGTCCTCTGGTCAAAATTTTAGGGTATTTGGAAACATTTAGCCCACCTAAAACCCTAACCCTAATTTAGGTCACCAACCTTAATTCGAACTATTATGCTACCAACTGAAGTTCAAATAAAATAAAATTCGGGAAGAGTGATTTTCTGGTCTAAATGGACATAATATAATTTTGTTGAGGTTTTTGGATTAAAATATACAGTACTTCATTCACAACCCAAGTTGTGCTTTAGGTATTTATTTTGATGATTCTTGAATTTCTGTTCAATGGAATGTTATGAAATCTTGGATTAGGGCATCTTATAATATGTTATACCTTCTGTATTTTTCTTGGGAGTTTTATCTTATTATTTTGGATACTTGCTTCTTTAATGTACCAATTGTGATATGCAGTCAAAAATACAAATAATGACCATTTATTATTTGGAAATTTATAAAATTTGGTCAGTGAGTGTTTTAGACCATGATAGTCATCCTTTAAATTTCTTTGGATTTTTATATAATTAACAATAATACCTCCTTCTCTAAGCTAGGAAAATTAGTGTTTTACATTAAAATAGATTCAGAGCTCAAATATTTTAGAAACATTATGAGACTTGGTTTATGATGGTTTTAGGTTACCATAAAGATTCTATAATTTGTTTGAAATTTTTGGATATATATTTACTGTACTTACTTCACAATATAGTAAAAGTGGCCTAAAATAGTATATGCTGAAATGTAGGCCTAAACACCTCTGAAATTTCTACAAATTTGGAATTACTGCTTAAATGCCACCTAAGATTTTTACTTATTTTATGGTGATTTATTGTTGGCTCATTAGTGCACTTCATGTTCATACTAGGGCATTGGGAGGCTGAGAATAAATAAATTAAATGCCAGATGAAATAGGAAAATTAGTATTTTCTGGATTTAGACTAATTAATTCATGGTAGACCTCCAGTAAATATTATAGGAGATTCAGAAGACAATTTGGAGTACCACCCTTGCATACCTCATAAAGCTTAGGATGGTCTGCGTTTAGTAAAACTGCAGAAGCTGAACTAGAGTGGGTAATGAACTTGGGAAATTGAATTTTTGTAGTTTTCTGGTTTGGATAGGGTGAGTTAAATCAAGTTCATTATTGGAAGTCAGGACGAGTAGGGTGTGAGATTGACTAGTGTTAAGTGTTGTTCGGGTTCGACGGAAGATCGTCCTCCCCGGGAAGAGGAAGAGTCAAAGTCACCCTAGGACTAGCCCACTGTAATATGAGAAGGGAATGGGTTAAGGGAACCAATCAATTACAATAAGTGCCTTGGAAAGGGAGCTTTGGGATTCACCCCATCACAGTTCCTAGTACTGCTGCGAGCCCTTCACCGGGTAAACCTCGGGAAGTCCAAGGTTAACCTTAAATCTTAAGAATAAAATGATTAAGAGTAACCCTAATAATAGTTGCACCTCACACCTACACTTGTACACTTAGGAAGAAGAATTGGCATGGAATGGGTAGAGTAGGTCCGTGGTCTAAGGGCTTACTAGTAATGTTAATGGTTTGGTTTGTGATTGGGAAGTCCGGGGAGCTGGATGCCCGGGGACTTGGTATAAATTTTGAAGTCTAGGGAGCGGGATGCTCGGGGACTTGGTAAAAATATAACTGTCATGATTGCATGTGCATAAAAGTGGTGGGTCATCGGTACTGGATGATCGATCACATCGACGTCGGTACGTTGACTCGACAGTGTGGGACACTTAGCCAAAGAAAGCCTGGTGGATATACCCAGCACTAGTATGCAGATACTCTAGGTTGTGATCTTCTAGGGGCGTACGAAAGGGCTAGGCCTTGTAGTGTGGTTACCTGCCTAGGAGTGGGGGGCCCGACCCACTATCTCCGTTTGCCACTACGAAGGTTCTTGGGAGTGAAGCTAGCTGCCCGTATAGGGGGGAACTAAAGGTCCGTGCGCATGGAGTCGTGTGGGTGTGTTTCACTTGCTTGTGCATTCCATAGCTTATTTGTGTGTCATAGCATAAACATTGCCACCAATCGTATAAGATGTTATGGGACATTTTATACGATAGGCCCTGCAAAACAACCCCTTGTCTATAGGGGTAATCCCTATAAATCAATGGTTATATTTCTTGTGCTTTTAATTACTTGCCACTCCTTGCTGTTTGATAACTGACACCCCAATGTATAAGTGGTATGGGACACTTTATACGATGGGAGACCTGCAAAAGATCCCTTGTCTTTTGCGCTTACGCATAAGTTAAGGTTACATTTCCTACTTTCTGCTTCTGTCATATTTACTATGGAATTGCTAGCATAGGTCCGTTGTCACCTGCTTTTGGCTTATTGTCCACCTTCATGTCCTTCCCTTTCTCCTCTCCGCTCGGTACCTAGGAGCCATGGGGGAAGGGGTAGGGGATGATAGGGCTTAGTCTTTTAGACTAACGGTTTTCGAACCACAACAATTTCAGGTGTACCATATAGAAGGGTCACGGGTTTTGTAGTTTCTAACAGAGTTGTCCCCGCGATTGTGTTACCATTATCACCAGCAAGGACATACACTGGTCAAATTCCCCTTGATGGGTGGGATCCCACCAGCTCAGCAGCAGGGAGGCCGAAGACGTAGACGCAGACGTGGATTGCGAGGCGGCGACTGTGGGCCGAAAAGGAAGAAGCACACAGAGATGCAGCACCAACAGAGTATGGAGTCGGAGGATATTGGCCAGTCTAGCTTGGGTGCTCTCGATTCAGTTACAGTTATGGTGACGCTTAGTTTTAGTTTTGCTTCCGCGAGTGACTTGTAGTGAGGATTACATGTACTGGGCATAAGCCCTCCTTTTGTATTCTGATTATTATTATTGTGTACTCTCCCTTCGTGGAGATTTATTTATATACATGTTGTTATGGTGGACTAGATTTATATTTACTTATACTACTATTCTGCAATCGATTTGGCTGGCAGGATTGGCGTTTTGTAGTGACGACCTTCCCGGGCGTTATGGTGTCACCACAAAACGGCGGTTCTGGGCCTAAGACCCCGGTGTTTAAAAGAGAAAAAAAATGGGGTCTTACAAGTGGTATCAGAGGAAACCTCGATCGAAAAAGTAGCAGTCCACTAACCCTGGATCACCCTCGCTCGAGTTTAGTTTGGGGACAAACTAATCAGCGGAAGCAGTGGGGTGCCCATAAGGGAAATCACATGTGAAAGTCCACTTCATCATTAATTGGAATTCCTCATCTAGCCTGCGGCAAATCCTGCCCCAGCAAGGAACGCCTCCGGCTACGGAGATCTCATCTTATAATCCTCTAACCAACGAGTTAGACTCAACCAACTAGGACTCGTGACTAACCATGACAATTTATATTATGCCCTTGTTCAAAATAGACCTTGGGTATGAATTTGGTTAAGGTAAGGAGATTCCCAAAGAGAATAAAGGAGGAGTTTAGCACGAGAATGACTACCTAAGACGTAAACTCAGGTGTCCCTACTATCCCAATCAAGGATTATTCAAAGCGGTAGACTACTTTAAGGAGAATTGAGACCAATAATACATTAGAAAAATGGTAAAAGACAAGTATTCTTAACCCTCAATACCGGTAATAAAATTACTTGGAGGCAATAACCGAGACAAACACTGAGGGTCGGATAGGAATTCAAGTTCGGAAGATACCCATTTGGGATTGGGAACATTTTGACCCGGATAAGGTTGTCGTAAATGTGACTCAGAGATTTTAAAGTATGGAGTATATTAACGAGTTTCAGGGTGGAACCCCAAGTCGAAGATTGATTCCCTAGGGATTGTGCACCCAGCTAGGACAGATGTAACAGGCTAATATCAAAGATACTTAGCCCAAGATAAGTAGGGGCTCATATTTTGTTTATTGCGGGCTAAACTTTTGTTTATTGGGAAAATTAGTATTGGCTTGGGTTCCCTTGGACCTAATTTAGGGAAAGTGGCGTAACAAACATAGTGAGATTGAAGTCGATATAATTCGACGTTATTCGGGCGAACATAAGATTTTGTAAAAAAAAAACATGTTTGGAATGATGACCCGTAGCGTTACCAAGACAATGACATGGTAATAAGACGGAGTAATTACGAGAATTAACTATTATCACGTGAAATTAGATGACGGGTAACAAGATTCGGGATATCTGAGAAGGTAAAGATTTAATCGCTATGTTTTATCATCAGAAGGATGATGTATCTCAGAACATGTACCCCCAGAGTGGAAATTTGAGGACATCGCAATTGATTTTATTCATGGACTTCCCCGATCAAGGACGAGAAACGACTCGATTTGGGTTATCATCCATCTGTTGACGAAGGTGGCTAGAT
This sequence comes from Platanthera zijinensis, assembly GCA_039513925.1. Classification (NCBI taxonomy): domain Eukaryota; kingdom Viridiplantae; phylum Streptophyta; class Magnoliopsida; order Asparagales; family Orchidaceae; genus Platanthera; species Platanthera zijinensis. Next base: position 152,651,751 of record CM077081.1, read on the forward strand.
TCATTCCGATCTAGAAGGATGACTCTGTGGGTGTACAAGTGCGGAGATTTGTGGAGCAGTTTGTTCGATACCACGGGGTGCCCAAGACGATCGTGTCAGATCGGGATGGCCGATTCACTTCATGGGAGTGGAGATCCGTGCAGGCTTACTTAGGCACGCGATTTACCTTCAACACCGAATTCCATCCCCAGTTGGATGGGCAGACGGAATGCACCAATCGGACGCTGGAAGATCTTCTGAGGCTATGCATTTTAGACCACGGGGAACCATGGGATAAGCTCCTACCCCTGGTCATGTTCTCCTATAACAACAGCTACCAGTCCAGCATTAGGATGGTGCCTTACGAATCCTTGTATGGAAGGAGATGCCGGACCCCGCTTTCTTGGATTCAGGACGAGGATCCGAAGGCATTGGGATCGGATTTTGTCGAAGACACCGAGGCTCAGGTGAGACTGATCATAGACAAGATGTTAGAAGTGTAGAGAAGACAGGCTAAGTATTTTGACACCCGGCATCGTCAGGTGGAGTTTCAGGTTGGGGACCGAGTGTTTTTGAAGATCCGGCCCATGCATGGAGTTTCACGGGTGCATGGTCGGAGGAAGAAGCTGACCCCTAGGTATATGGGCCCTTACAGGATCCTGGAGAGGATCGGGGCCCTAGCTTAAGGCTGGAGTTGCCACCAGAGCTGGCAGCTCTGCACGACGTATTCAACGTTTCTTCACTTAGGAGGGCTCTACTGCGCCCGGAGCAGCAGATTTTGACCACAGATGGACCGGTAGCTTCTGACCGGTTAGTTCACTTGGAGCCGATTCGGATCAATAGCAGAAGAGTATGGACCTTGCGTCGGAAGAAGGTTCCGTTAGTCAAGGTTCTGTGTAAAAATCATAAGCAGGAGGAGCATACATGGGAGCCACAGGACTTGATGCGGCAAAAGTATCCGGAGCTTTTTGGTCAGGTATACCTCACAACCCCTCTGGACAATCAATTTGCGTTCCTATTTTAAACCAATAGGATTGAAATTTCAAGAATAGGGGCTAATCTTTTGTTTATTGGGGTATATACCTAATCAACTGGACGAATTGGTCTTAGATTTGACAATCACCTTCAAACCATACATAGCAAACGTAACGTAGAGATGTAAATCTTTCGACTCTCATGGGATGTTACAAGCCTTTTTTTCTCCTGATAGGAGCCCCGTAGGCTTAACCTTGATTTCGTGGATGAAATCTTTGTTTTGTTTATAGGGATATATAACATCCCATTTCCGACTAGACCCCTGGGAGTAGTTTTGTCTTAACAGAATCTTGGGAAGCCCAGGAATTGAAGTTTATCGACCAAGATTTCGAGTCAAGGGGTAGTCACGCCCGTGACCGACCCGTCACGCCCTTGACCGACCCGTCACGCCCGTGACCTAGGACGTGACCCCTTCGACGATCGTCGACCTCAGGAAGACGATAGTCGAGCTCAGAAATATCAACATGGGCCTGACACGCCCGTGACCAATCTGTCACGCCCGTGACCTTGGAATGGCATTGAGTGAGCTAAACTCACTCTACGCCGTGTTCTGGATGGCGTTGAGTGAGCCTAGCTCACTCAAAGCCATAAGTGGAATAGCGTTGAGTGCACTGACTACAATCAACGCCACCTTGTGTCGTCAGGTTGGCGTTGAGTGAGCTAAGCTCACTCAACGCCGTAGACTGGATGGTGTTGAGTGAGCTTAGCTCACTAAATTCCATAAGTTGTCAGATGGGATTGCGTTGAGTACGTTGAGTGCACTCAACGCCATAAGTTTAACGGCGTTGAGTGCACTGACTGCACTCAATGCCATTTGGTGCTGATTGGAGGGCGTTGAGTGAGCAGAGCTCACTCAACGCCATAATCGGGACGGCGTTGAGTGAGTTAAGCTCACTCAATGCCATAATCTGGACGGCGTTAAGTGAGCTAAGCTCACTCAATTCCATAATCTAGACGGCATTAAGTGAGCAAAGCTTACTCAACGCCATAATCTGGACGACGTTGAGTGAGCTAAGCTCACTCAATGCCATCGTTTAAAAGGGGCTTATTCTGGATGGCGTTGAGAGCTCACTCAATGCCATATCTGGGATGGCATTGAGTGAGTTGAGCTCATTCAACGCCATAGCATGGATGGCGTTGAGTGAGCAGAGCTCACTCAACGTCATTTTACTTAGTTTTTTTTCTAGCAGATCTGTTTTTGCTGAGTGCTGGTTTAGCTGAACCGGGCCGGTCTAGGAAGTGGGCCAAAATACCTTATTGGGACGTTTTCTCTTATTAAGACTTAGTTAAGTCTTATTTAATGAAGTTTGACCGGCTGTGCCACGTGGCAGCCGTTACCTCTTCCTCCAGCCATGGTCGAGCCCCAGCCTTCATGGCATTCAATGGCATTTGATGCCATGGCCTTCCCTCTTCCCCTTGAAATGACTGGATTCAACTCCTCTCAGGGAGAGGAGGAGTTTTCAGCCCTCCTCCAACTGTTACAAAGCCGTTTCAGCTCCCCTCCACCTTGGTTGAGCTTGCTCTTGAAGAGGAAATAATGGCTGGACAGCCTATAACCGCCCACTCCCCATTTCTTCCCTTTAAAAAGGTCCCTTAGGCTCAGAGATGAAGTTTCCCACCCTGACCCGACGGATTGAAGCTTATGCTGCGTTGTAGAAGGATTAAGGCGATGCCACCACCGCGCAAATAGCATCCCGACGATCGACTCGACTCCAAACCTTGAATAAGGTCCTACTCTACCTCTTATTCTATGGATAGATCTTAGAAATCATTAGGAGAGATCACAGGCTCAAAAGTGCAGGATCGGGTGAGCGTTTCCGTGGTTTTTCCGAAATTTCATGGTGGAGGGTTCGCCGGAAACCGCCTCTCCGGCGATCGTGCCGCCGCCCGACGGTATCCCTCACCTCCAAAGTGGTGGTGGTTGTGGTGGCCGACCAGGGAGATGGCTGGGTGGTCGGGAAATAGCTTTAGAAAAGCTACAGGAATAGTTGTTTTCTGGTTCTGTTCGGGTTCGGGTAAAAAAGAAGATGAACAGTAGTATTTTATTATATTATATATTGTATAATTAGGAATTAATCCCATTTACTGTGCACAAGGTTTAAACTTAAAATTATAGCTCGTAGGGTCTGAAACATAAAAAGTGATCAACATAGAAAATGTAGCCCTTGAAGTTTTGTTTAATTTTAAATTTATTTCACTTGATTTGGAGTCTTGGTTAGACCACAACACACATTTTCGTGAGGTCTATCCATAGGGTTGTCCTGAGATTGATTTGGATGCCCACATCAATCCAGACATCCAAATGACTTGAAATTTGGGGTATGGGCTATTATTATCCATACCTAGGACTTATCCAAAAATCAAAATTTTTGGAGAATAGTTTCTATAGTTTTTGTTAAAATTTAATAATTCGTGTATAATTTATTTAGGTGTCCTAAACACCTCAAAATCCCCCTAAATTTGGGTCGGAGGTCTTTGGGGGAATGTTAGAACTCTGGAAAAAATTCCACCTCATTTGGAAGTGTTTTGATTAAGTTTTAACTCGACCCTAGGTTGGCCCTTATAGGGTTAATTAGGTCAATTCATTCCTTTTGAGATTTGAGTGGTCAAACAACCTCAACAAAGGCTGATATTTTGTCCACTGGCTTTTTGGGGCATTACACACCCTCCAATGTAATTTGTGGTGGTTTGGGATAGGGTAGCCCTAGAACCCTAGGGTAGGTCCCTTAATGGGGATTTTTAGGGTTGTGAAGGTTATGGGGTTAAATGACCTTGGATTGACTTGAAATTCGGTGAAGTGGACCATAAAGGTACTAAAGTCCTCTGTTCAAAATTTTAGGGTATTTGGAGACCTTTAGCCCACCTAAAACCCTAACCCTAGTTTAGGTCACCATTCTTAATTTGAACTATTTTGCCAACAACTCAACTTCAAGTCAAATAAAATTTGGGAAGAGTGATTTTCTGGTCTAAATAGACATAATATAATTTTGGTGAGGTTTTGGGTTAAATTATACAGTACTTCATTCACAACCCAAGTTGTGTCATATGTATTTATTTTGATGATTCTGGAGTTTCTGTTCACTTTAATGTTATCAAATCTTGGATTAGGGTATCTTATAGCATGTTATACCTTGTGTATTTTTCTTGGGAGTTTTATCTGATTATTTTGGGTACTTGCTTCTTTAACGTACCAATTGTGATATGTAGTCAAAAATACAAATAATGCCCATTTATTATTTGGAAATTTATGAAATTTGGTCAGTTGGTATATCAGACCATGATAGTCATCCTGTAAATTTCTCTAGATTTTTAGATAATTAACAATTGTACCTCCTTCTCTAAGTTAGGAAAATTAAAGTTTTACATTAAAATAGATTCAGAGCCCATATATTTGAGACAAATTATGGGACTTGGTTTCTGATGGTTTTAGGTCACTATAAAGCTTTTATAATTTTCTTGGGATTTTTGGATATATATTTACAGTACTTGCTTCACAATATAGTAAAAGTGGGCTAAAATGGTAAATTAGGAAATGTAGGCCTAAACACCTTTAAAATTTCTCAAAATTTGGAATTACTGCTTAAATGCCACATAGGATTTTTACTGATTTTACGGTGATTTATTGTTTGCTAATTAGTTCACTTCATGTTCATACTAGGGCATTTGGAGGCTGAGAATAAATAAATTAAATGCCAGATGAAATAGGAAAATTATTATTTTCTGGATTTAGACTAATTATGTCATGGTAGACCTCCAGTAAATATTATAGGAGATTCGGAAGATAATTTGGAGTACCACCCCTTGCATACCTGATAAAGTTTAGGATGGTCTGCGTTTAGTAAAACTACAGAAGCTGAACAAGAGTGGGTAATGAACTTGGGAAATGGAATTTTGATAGTTTTCTGGTTTGGATAGGGTGAGTTAAATAAAGTTCATTATTGGAAGTCAGGACGAGTAGGGTGTGAGATTGACTAGTGTTAAGTGGTGTTCGGGTTCGACGGAAGATCGCCCTCCCCAAGAAGAGGAAGAGTCAAAGTCACCCTAGGATTAGCCCACTGTAATATGAGAAGGGAATTGGTTAAGGTAACCAATTAATTACAATAAGTGCCTTGGAAAGGGAGCTTTGGGATTCACCCGATCATAGTTCCTAGTACCGTTGCGAGCCCTTCACCGGGTAAACCTCGAGAAGTCCATGATTAAACTTAAATCTTAGGAATAAAATGATCAAGAGTAACCCTAATAATAGTCGTACCTCACACCTACACTTGTACACTTAGGAAGAAGAATTGGCATGGAATGGGTAGAGTAGGTCCGTGGTCTAAGGGCCTACTAGTAATGTCAATGGTTTGGTTTGTGATTGGGAAGTCCGGGGAGCTGGATGCTCGGGGACTTGGTATAAATTTGGAAGTCCAGGGAGAGGGATGCTCGGGGACTTGGTATATGCTTGGTAGCCTAGAGAGCTGGAGGCTCGGTAACATGAGATCTTGTATAAATATAACTGTCATGATTGCATGTGCATAAAAGTGGTGGGTCATCGATACTGGACGATCGATCACACCGACGTCGGTATGTTGACTCGGCGGTGTGGGACAATTAGCCAAATAAAGCCTGGTGGATATATCCAGCACTAGTACGTGGATACTCTTGGTTGTGTTCTTCTAGGGGCGTACGGAAGGGCTAGGCCTGTTATTGTGGTTACCTACCTAGGAGTGGGGGGCCCGACCCACTGTGTCCGTTTGCCACTACGGAGGTTCCTGGCTGTGAAGCTAGCTGCCCGAACAGGGGGAACTAAAGGCCTATGCTCATGGAGTCGTGTGGGTGTGTTGCACTTGCTTGTGCATTCCATAACATATTTGTGTGTCATAGCATAAACATTGTCACCTATCGTATAAGATGGTATGGGACGTTTTATACGATAGGCCCTGCAAAACGAACCCTTAGTCTATAGGGATAATCCTTATAAATTAATGGTTATATTTCTTGTGCTTTTACTTACTTGCAACTCCTTGTTGTTTGATAACCGACACCCCAATGTATAAGTTGTATGTGACACTTTATACGATGGGAGCCCTGCAAAAGATCCCTTGGCTTATGCGCTTCCGAATAAGTTAAGGTTACATTTCCGACTTTCTGCTTCTGTCATATTTACTATGGAATTGCTTGCATAGGTCCGCTGTCACCTGCTTTTGGCTTATTCTCCACCTTCATGTCCTTCCCTTTATTTCTCTCCGATCGGTACCTAGGAGCCATTGGGTAAGGGGTAGGGGATGATAGTGCTTAGTCTTTTACACTAACGGTTTTCGAACCACAACCATTTTAGGTGTACCATATGGAAGGGTCACGGGTTTTGAAGTTTCTGATAGAGTTGTCCCCGCGACCGTGTTACCATTGTCACCAGCCGGGACATACACGGGTCAAATGCCCCTTGATGGGTGGGATCCCACCAGCTCAGCAGCCAGGAGGCCGAAGACGTAGACGCAGACGTGGATTGCGAGGCGGCGACTACTGGCCGAAAAGGAAGAAGCACACAGAGATGCAGCACCAGCTGAGTACGGAGTCGGAGGAGATGGGCAAGTCTAGCTTGGGTGCTCTCGGTTCAGTAACAGTTACGGTGATGCTTAGTTTTAGTTTTGCTTCCGCGAGTGACTTGTAGTGAGGATTACATGTACTGTGCATAAGCCCTCCTTTTGTACTCTGATTATTATTATTGTGGACTCTCCCTTCGTGGAGATTTATTTATATACATGTGGTTATGGTGGACTAGATTTATATTTACTTATACTACTGTTATGCGATCGATTTGGCCGGTAGGATCGGTGTTTTGTAGTGACGACCTTCCCGGGCGTGATGGTGTCACTGCAAAGCGGCGGTTCTGGGCCTAAGACCCCGCTGTTTAAAAGAGAAAAAAAGGGGTCTTACAGATAGCATCCTCTTTCCCGAGGAGGTTGATTCCTCCTCAGTTGAGGAAGCTTCATTGATTGCTTTTTCCTCACGCCATCTCCTTATAGTAGGTGATACCTTGCTGGGCAAGGATATATTTTGTGGCGAGATGAGTGAGTATCAGTACTCCTTCTCTTCTAACTTCTTATTTACTCTACCTGTGAGGAGCAGGTATAATTATTTTGGCAGAGGTGTAACTGCTCTATCTCCGTATCGGTACCCGCTGCCGCAACGGATAATGGAACAGTTACCTGTGCATTTCTTATTTTATAGGCCCATTAGCTAGAACTGAATAGAATTTTATAAGTCGTGCTGGGATGACAATAACCCTAGTAGTTATCTTATTTTCTATAGTTTTATTTTCATGTCTATTTTAGGTTTTACATTTCTTTTTGTATATTGTTCTTTTGTTTTTGCGGAGTTCACCCCTGTAGGTATTCTTGACAACTTCGTGTTGGCAGGGTTGTTATTCTTCGTATGACGAGACTGCCTCTGTTTTTCAAGCGTCTTCTGGTATGCTCACTAGCTGAGCATTGGGTAACCTCTTCCCTTAGCTCTATCTGATTTAAATTTCAATATCTTATGATGTGTTGTTTAGTTTAAGTCTGGGGGAGAGCCAGTTTTGTTTCTTTTTGCACACGCACATTTCATGTACATACTAGAAGCTTTTATTATTTTTATTTTGATTAGTCCATTGCATTGCACACTACTGCACCCACATGAGCGCGTGCTTAGCTTTTTGCATGCTGCGAGTTATACTCGTTTCTTTGTTAGATTTGGGAAAATTATGGTGCTGGCTTAGGAATGTGAGACAGAGAAAAATGTTGACCATGTTGTGCTTCTAGTCAACTGCTCTAGTCTCGTGTAGAAACTTGAGTAGATTTAATTTTTCTGTATGCTTATGGTTTTATATTTTTCTATTTGAGTAAATACTTTTTATTTTACTCAGATATTGGTGAATCCGGTGTGAATCAAACGGTAGTGTAGGGATGTGTGTAGCCGTCACTAGCCTCATTTTGCTCGAGTTGGGAGGAAGGATTATATTTCTCGGTGGCTCAGAACTTGCCCCAAGCTACTCTCGAAGCATTGGTGCATGGTTAGTCTAGCGTGAGCGTGATGTAGGCCATCATTTTTGCCCGGTTGAGCTTTGTACCGTTCCTAACGTCTTATCCTCGCTAAGCCTAATTGTTCCTACCCTTCTTTTAATTCAGCTCCACCATAATTTCACCAAAGCCTCATAGCCGATCCTAGTCGCACACCCAAGTCGAGCTTTAGTGTTTTACATTTTCAGGTTAGGTGTGATGTGGTGATATTCTTTGTGAATATGTGGCTGTGCTCTAAAGCTTCCATTTACTGATTTTGTTAAAAGAAAATGCTGATATTGTTAAAAGAATAGAAAATGAATTTTAAAAAAATGTGAAAAAGAAAATTGAAAACAAAAAGTTTGATTGAAAATCTTTTTGGAGATGTGATTGTATTTAAATTAGGCGGTGCACACACCCATATGTTAAAAGTTAAGTCTGGGGGCGTGGTGTACCCGCATATATTTTGGTTAGTTGTTGGATTCTTTTTATGATAACTCATTTGGGTTAGGTTCATAGCCTTCCTATTTATCTTTGTTTACCTCACCGTAACCCAAGCCCCATGATTATCCTAAAGTCTTACGGATTCACGTTTGAGTCGAACTAGTACCGTGGAGAGAGTGTGAACGGGAATGCGTATGGTCCCCGACAATGGTTTATTCCTTTGGAGGTGATCTTGAGCCCTGGTCTTTGGCAAAGCTCACCTTAGTGGCCTTCCTACTTTCTTCCAATGAGTGACCGGATGATTCACCGTGATTCAATTGTGTAGTAATAATAAAATTTTGATACGCATTGTGAAAAATATAAAATATTTTTTATGCTTTAAAATTTCTTCTATTATATTTTTATGCGCGCGAGCATGCGACTTCGCATTGTACTCTGAATTTCAATTTCTATATTAGCTAGATTAATTTCCCTATCTGCATAGATTGTGTTTGCTCGGGACGCACAAACAGGTAAGTCTGGGGGTGTGATGCGTCCAATTTATATAGGGTTTTACGGACTCATCAGGGTTAGTTCTCACGCATTTGCACTTCCCTTTTAGATCTTTATCGTTCATATTTTTTCCAGCTTTATTTCCACAGAAGTGCACATTTTGGGTTCGAGGGTGTGCAATTGCGCATTCTTTTGATGGGGGTAAGCACATGGTGCTCCCCATGTTTCTTTTTGTTTATTTTATGCTTTGCTTTGGTGCTGGGTGTTGGTGCCAGAGTTGGTTTCATTGTTGTGCAGGTAGTCGGGGTGTCCCAGATTCATTTTCCAGTTTCTGTGTAAAACGCACGGTCGTGCGCATTTCTTCGTGCACGGTTTCAGTGCAATCGTGCTTTTCACACTGCAATTCTGGGGACTTTTGTTTCTACCCATGTGTTTTGTTCCTGCACGGTTTGGGCCAAACCGTGCGATAAAGAATTGCACGGTCTGCACATTTTCTCTTTATTCCTGAGTTCTTGGGTAAATCGTGTGTTTCTTTCACGCACGGGCAAACACGCCCGCACGCGAGTAAAACACACGGTTCCCATATTTTACCCTGTTTTCTGTGCTCTGTGTTTACCCATGCGATTTCCTTCACGCACAGGCGGAAGCGCCCGTGCGCGAGTATAATGCACGGGTCAACGCATCTTCATCCGCGATCCAGATCTGAAAGTTAATAATGCACAGTTAGCGCACGGTCGTACGCGGGAACTTGCGTGACCAATTTTCTGACTTTTTCTATTTAAAGCGCAGATTTTCAGCCATTGAAAAAAAACCTTCACTTCCAGCCATACTCTCCGCGATTTTAGGGTGAAACTTTGCCGTACCACATAGGAGAGGAGATCCAGGCAAGCATTCAACGCCAAATTTAAGCCGGAGCTTCCTTTAGGCCTCCTCCTTCATCCTAAAGCTTCAAGAGGAGATTCAACCAAGACTTCTCCATCAAGCTAGGAGAAGTTTGTTCCATCTTCTTCCGCATCGTGACACGAAGAAGACGGGTCCATTGGGAGTGAGTGATAGCCTCATCTACCCCAGACGCAGTTTAGGACCGAGCTTGGACTCAGATTGACAACCCGACTAATCCAACCGTGAACCCTCGGCGAGACTTCGGATCCGCTCGATTTCGCACACTTTTCTTCTCTTGTGGTAGATAGTATAGTTGTTCTCTTTGTATATGATGAAGTTGTGCTTATTTCCAAAAATGTTTGTATGTAATCATGTTTATGTGATTGCATATTTTTGTTATATTGCTTGGTGTGAGACTTTATTTCTATTCGCCATCCACCTTTTCTTGTCATTCTAGCAATTGTTAGAAGTGTGCGTAGCGAAGAGGTGCTTACGACCCTCAAATTCCTGTTCTTAATCTTGCCTACTGGTCCATCTGCCCTGTGATTCGGTTTATAGCGACTCGACTAGTATTCCATCCCGCCTGGTGAAGCGATGCATAGAGACATTGCATTGGAGCAGTATTTAGTATTTTAATTTCCTTTTTCGCAATTAGCAAAACCCCCTTAGTTAACGCCGACCTAAGGACTTCAATCTCAAGTCCTCCTCGAAATAAAATCCACCTTACTATGTTCCTTGAGGGATCAATACTTGGGAAAATTCGCCCATTTTATATTACTTGTGTGACCGGTACACTTGTCGTCACATTTACATCAGTAAGTCCAGTGTTGAGTCGACTCAACCCTCTCAATGCTCTCAACGCTGTCGACACTAACCCTGGAGCTACTACCACACTATAACTAGCTACCACCGGGCGATAAACTCCAGAGAACCATTTTCTACCTTAAGGATTTTGGGCTTTTACAAATATCCCCCACTTAAATAATTTTATCCTGAAATTAAGTTATGCAGGAAACTAAGGAATTAAATCAACTTTAAACTGTACACCTTAATTGAATAACTCAGAGAACTCCAACTTCATGGTTTGCTCTCGCTCCTATAAAAGCTCCTCTTGGCCATAGTTTTCCCATCAGACCATGACAATCCTGATCTATTTATTACGTAGTCTTTTGACTTCTACATCCTCAATTTGAATGGGCTTGACCCTCGTTTTCAACCCACTATCAACCGGTACTTGATCTGTAGTAACCACTTGCGTAGGCTCTTGCACAGCCTTTCGAACACTTATATGTGGAATACATTGTGTAGAACACACAATTTTGTTTATAACTTCAACAGATAGACAGCTTATCCAATACGCTCCAGTATCTCAAACGGCCCAAGATATCTCGGACTCAGCTTTTTCAAGCGTCGAACCCTTAAGACACCCTTGAAAGGCTTAACTTTCAAATATACCCATTCGCCTATGGAGAACTCAATGATACTATGTGTGGCCTTATAATACTTAGCCTGCCTATCCTGAGCAACTAACAACCGCTCAAGGAATGTTCGCACAATTGAAGTCGCATCTTCGACTTCCTTCCGCTTATACAGCTTTGACTTGCACGTCTCCAACCAAGACAACGGAGTACGACACTTCCTACCGTATAGTGCATCGAAGGGTGCAATTTGAATGCTCGCCTGGTGGCTATTATTATAAGCAAACTGAATCATATACAAGTGATCGTACCACCAATAACTGAAATCCAGGGCACACATGCGAAGCATGTCCTCCATCGTCTTATTGACCCTCTCAGTCTAACCATCCATCTGTGGATGATAGGATGTACTGAACTTCAGCTTGATCCCCAATAGTTAATGCACCAACCTCCAGTCATTGGACGTGAAGCGCCCATCTCGGTCACTCGCAATGCTACGGGGCACACCGTGTAGTCGTACAATGTTTTCTAAATTCAACTTTTCCAGTTTCTGAACAGAAATATCCTTCCTATTTGGGATGAAATGCGAGATTTTTGTCTGACAATCTGTGACCACCCAGATGGCGTCGTTTCCATTTTGCAATCTCGGCAAACCATGCACGAAGTCTATGGATATATTGCCAAACTTCCACTCCGGTATAAGCAAAGACTTCAAGAATCCTCCAGGCTTCTGGCACTCCGACATCACCAAGGCGGACGTTTGACACTTCGCCACATTAAGTGCTATGTCCTTCTTCAGTCCCGGTAATAAGAATAGCTTTTTCATATCTTTGTACATCTTTGTGCTCCTCGAGTGAATCGAGTAATTAGTATGATGAGCCTCGTACATCAATTCCTCCCGTAGCTTTCCCATACTCGGGACACACAAATGATAGTCCTTCCATAATAACCCATCATCGAAAGTAAATTCAGCATTTTACCCATAGAAAGCCTCGACCATGAACCGCTTCATGCTGTCATCCAACTCCAATGCCTGTTGTATCCGATCAGCAAGTTCATACTGCACCTCTGCCTAGTTCAGCTGAGCTTCAGCTCTAAACCTCTTATCAACACATGAAATCTCCAAGGATTCCAATTCTCGAACCAAATGCTCGTTATTCATTGACAACCAATTGGACTGCGCGTGAGCTCTCCGACTTAACGCATCCGGAACCGCATTACCTTTCTCAGGCACGTAGTGAATCTTGAAGGTGTAGTCCCCAAGGAACTCCATCCACCTTCACTGTCACATGTTTAGCTCCTTCTGATTTAGTAGATACTTCAGACTCTTATGGTCGGTATAAATATCGATCTTTACACATATTGGTAGTGCCTCCAAAGATTTAGAGTGAATATCACGGCTTCCAACTCCAAGTCATGGACCGGATAATTCTTTTTATGCACCTACAACAGGCGAAAGTCGTACGCTATTAAACTCCTATGCTAAAGTAGAATACAGCCTAAGCCGCTTCCTGAAGCATCGCTATATATCCCAAAGTCTTCTATACAACTTAGCAAACACAGGACATACGCCATAGTCAAATGAATTTTCAGTTCTTCAAAATCTCGCGTGCATGTTGGCGTCTAGACAAACTTCTGATCTTTTCTTGTCAGGGTCGTGAAGGGTAATGTTATCCGCGAGAAGTTCTCCGCGTAGCGCATGTAGTAGCCGGCAAGCCCCAGAATACTCCGGACTTCCGCCACTGAAGATAATACACGAAACTACCGTATAGCAACAATCTTTTTCGGATCCACTGTGATTCCCTCACCACTAACAATATGACCAAGGAATGCTACTGAAGAAAGCCAGAACTCACACTTCGAGAACTTGGTATAAAGCTGACTTCTTCTCAAAGTCTCCAAAACAATCTATAAACGTTACACATGATCCAACATGGATTTGAAGTACACGAGGATATCATCAATGAACACTATCACGAACCGATCCAGATAATCCTTTAATGTCTGGTTCTTCAAGTCTATGAACACGGAGGGCGCATGAGTCAGCCCGAAAGACATGACCGTAAACTCATAATGCCCATAACGTGTACTGAATGTCGTCTTGGGAATATCGTTTTCCCTGATTCTTAGTTTATAATAGCCAGACTTCAAATCCAGCTTAGTATACACCATTGACCGAACCATCAGTTCGAAGAAATCGTCGATTCTCAGAATCCGGTACTTGTTCTTCTCTGTTAACTTGTTCAATTCCCGATAATCGATACAAAGCCGCATACTTCCGTCCTACTTTTTCATGAAGAGTTCTGGGGTGCTCCAAGGTGACGTACTCGGACGCACGTACCCCTACTCTATTAATTCTTGAAGATGCACTTTCAACTATGCTATTTCCCTTGGTGCTAAACGGTAAGGAGATCGGGACATGGGTTTGGTGCAAGGCACCAACTCGATGGTGAAATCAATCTCACATTGAGGTGGAGCTCAGGGGAGATCATCAAAGAATACGTTGGCAAATTTTGACACCACTGGAATACTGGACAAAAAAATCTTGGGCTTCTTTGCCTTTAAGCGAGTGAAGAACAACTCCATACCCTCATGAACAGCCTTAACCACCTGAAGGGCAAACATCTTCATCTTGCTCGACCCCTTCATACTGGAAAAAGTAGTTTATTGACTCGTATTCAACCCCAACTTGACAGTCTTCAAACTACAATTGATGAATGCACGCTGCTCCGAGAGTCAATCCATGTCAAATATTACTTCAAACTCTATTATCAGTAGTTATGATGCTTCCAAGTCAAATGTTTGGCTCCTAATTAGCACTTTAATGCAACGGACTCTTTTCGCGCGCATCGGACACCCATTAGGCAGCAATACAACCAATCTATCCTTAGACAAAAAAGAGGGCACTCTGATACAAGACACAAAGTCCTTGGATAGGAAGGAATGTGAAGCTCATGTATCAAACAGTGCTCGAGATGGACAGTCCATGACTACGATAAAGCCTAAAATATGATAGTCATACGACCAAAGTATAAGATGCAGGGCATGCAAAGATATTAAAAATAAAATCTAACACATACATATCACCACATCGCTCTACTTGATGGCCTCCTGTTGGCCAAGGTTGTAGACTTTAGGCTAGGCTGGAGCTTGATGGGAGGCAGTTGACTCAACCTCCTTCCCCTTTTCATCATAGAAAGCTCCTGCCTTCTTTTCTGAATTGCCACTCCAAAAATTGCGGGCTATATGCCCCTGCTTGCCACAGTTGTAATAGTGAATTAGGCCTCCTTGCCAAAAATATGCACCAATAGTAACCGATGAAGATGCTGGTCCAAAAGACATGGCCTTCTTGTTCCACTTTCGATACCCAAACTTTGGCGATCTTTGTACTTTGAACTCTGAGATCTTAACCAACAAGTCCTTCTTACCCTTAACTCTTTTCATATCCTTCTCCATAGATCAGGCTGTGTGGACCAGGACTATGAAGCCCTATGTCATCGGACCTAAGAGTAGCAACCTTAGTTCATCACGTAGCCCCTCATAGAACCGGTTTGTCTTGTGCTCCTCATCAACAAAAGTTCAGCCAGCATAACGACGCAGTCTCATGAACTCATGAAGGTAATCATCCATGTTACTCTCACCTTGAATCAGCCTCTGGAATTAATTCTCCATAGCTATCTCATGCGCTGTCGGGAAAAACTGTGACAGTAATAGCCTTGAGAATTCCTCCATCGATATGTCAGAAAGTTGCCTCCCAACAAGATGATGAAGCTCTAACTCATCCCTCCATAGCCTTACTTCATTGTCAAGGAGGAAAGTGGCTATTGTAACCATCTGCCACTCCTCAGTCTCTATTGCGGACATGACTCTTTTAACCCTTGACAGCCAGTCCTCAGCCTAAGTTGGGGTCTCAGTCCCACAAAACACTAGTGGATTAAAGCTCATCACATTCTTTAACTATTTCTCTATCGCTCTCCTCCGCATTGCGGGCTCTGCCGCTCCCTGATCCACTACAATAGGTTACGCAACACCAGGGATAGGAGGCTGCACTTGTCATCCTGGTTGTGCATTAATAATAGTGAACACTGCTTCCACGACAAACTGTATGGTTTTTGCATAAGGAGGGGTTGCAGGCGTGTCGTTATGCGCACTACTCTCCGCGGAGTGTTATTGATGCAACTTCCTTGCACCGCTCCTAGTCACCTATAATTTTAAAGACACTCAATTAGACGACAAATAGATTGCCAAAACGCAATCATTGGAACACTCAGGTTCCTCAAACGTGTGTATTTTCATTCCTAAGTGGATATTCATGGGTTCTTTTATGTTATAATGGTAATGCACGTAAAAGTGCTCACCTCCCCTTAAATGAATTCGCACAAGAATTTGAATAAGGAAGACCGACACTAGAGTCTGATACCAACTTTGTTACACCCTAATCTTTCATATAGCATATAACAGAAGGTCCGGCTGGAGACCGACGCCATATACTACAGACAGACCAAGAAGTTACTAAATCTAAACCATAATCCAATATTTCCCATCCTACCATAGAGTGCATTCTAGCGGAAGTAATTAAAGGTAATAAATAGAACCCAACAAAATCATGAATGTCAACTACCACAACTAGGAATGTAAAACAAATACACAAATAAGTTCGGGCCTTAAGGCCTTACAATATTCAACTTGAATTAAAGTGTGTTACATACTTTGGCATGCAGTCCGTCCACACATGAAAGATAAAATAACACAAGAGTTTGCTTTGGCCTTAAAGGTCTAGCATAGCATTTCTGGGCTTTATCCCGCTACTTCCCACTTAGCTGAGCAGCACCTACACGCAACAATCCACCGCACGGTGGCAAACAAAAGCAACGGTCAGCAAAAGCTTACCAAGTTATAATGAACCCACCCCTCACTCGGGGTGGTTGTGCTCCTTCTCTGCAGGCATTAGCATAAACAACACTTGGCAAACAAAACAGGCAACTTAAGCACTATTAGCCACAGACATTGGCACAAATGCCCAATTCCCCATTCCATTAGGTCACATTCTTGGTGCATCGAACCTCAAGGTTCGCACCGCCGTTCTATATGACGGTCAACAACATTTGAGCTTTCGGTCTCATAAGGGCCAAGGCTAGAGACAATGCCCTAATGATACGAAAAGTGAATTTATTTACACATTGACCACTCCAAGTTGACCGGCATAGCGGAGGGTACAGTTCAGCCATATCCCTTGCTCCAATTGTTTGGCTCGCAGGCCTGACGTGGGTCAGCATCCCATTTCTATTTTCCGCATGATCCATAACTCTGTAAGGATCCTAGGCTAGCACACATGTCTAACAAAGATGATCAATATAAGCTCATGCTCAATCAAATAAAGCCCCTAGGTCTCTCAAAGACAGGCTTCACAAACAATACATAGCTTACTGGAAGCTATCGCCGGCGGTAGAACTACTGCCGCGCGGTAGGGGATAGACTATCGGTTCTTTCCCTTAATCAGGTGTTTTCCTGAAGACTTACCCCCAGTACTCTCAACACAGTCATTTGCACAACCCACGACTCTGAAATCTACACAATAACCACAGAGTCTTCTCCGACATACAAAACATAGAAACATCACCAATCCAGACCAACCCATCCGAATGGGCTTCGAACATCATGCTTATTCCATACTTCGATTCCGGATCTAAATGTAATACTACGAGGATACACAGATCTACCCATCGAGAGAACCACATTCATGTGTTCATGGAGTGTCTACCCTCTAATGCCAAAAGAAAGGACTTCACATATCTAAGGAAGAGGATCGCTACCCTTGATGTATGCATTGGCGCCTTGGGAGGAATCTAGATAGTTGAAAATGGCCGCTCCAACCTTGCCTCCGCAAATCAGAACTCTCCTTGCAAATCCGAGACCCGAAACACGAATGGAGGTAGGAACCCAACTCTTGGCGCTGCTCCTCCTCAAGAAAACCAGGCCACCAACTCCTCTCCAAAATAAGATGAAGAGAAACGGCCAAACCATGTTTATAAATAAAACTAACATCGCGCGGTAACTAGCTACCGCCGCGCGGTAATTAGCTACCGCCGCGCGGTAACTAGCTACCACCGTGCGGTACCTTAATTCAACACCTCATTTCTTGCACATTTTTCGAAACCTTCCAATTGCGGGATGACACATGGCCACGCTGTTACGGATTCCCTATCGCCGCGCGATAGGATGCTATCACCGCGTGATAGCCGACGTCGGTTACGACATGACACCTGCTGCTATCGCTGCGTGATAGGATTCTACCGGGCAGCGGTAGCAGTAAGAGCGCGGTAGATCCCGAGAACAATAATAATTAAATTTACCCAGCAATCGCCAGCGGTAACACTATTGTCGGGCGATAACTTTCCGAGAGCTCTACCAGTTTAATTACCATGTTATCGCCGCGCGGTAACAACTTTCTGCCATGTGGTAAGTCCAGCCTTGAGTCGACTCAACCCTCTCAATGCTCTCAACGTTGTCCACACTAACCCTAGAGCTACCCCCACACAGTAACTATCTACCACCGGGCGATAACCTCCAGAGAACCATTTCCTGCCTTAAGGAATTTTGGGCATTATATTTAGTGGCAAGTTTTCCTGGTGTGCACGATGTGTTTTGCGTAAGCTTGTTGCAGATGTGTTTGCTTTGCGAATGACAGATTCTTAATGATTTGCCCTAGTTGGAGCCTAACCTTTCTTATGTCGAAGTGCCTATTCGCATTCTGGATACTTAAGATCGAGTGTTGCAGAGGAAGACCATACCTATGTTTAAATTTTAGAGGTGGAACTAAGACATGGAAAGTGACACTTGGGAGTTGGAGTCAACTATGAAGGAGGTTAATCCTCATCTGTTCTCCTAATTTCTTTCAGTATATGTTTATACTCTATAATTTATTATTATTTTCCTTCAATAGTGGAATCGTTTGTGCGTAAAGTTTCGGGACAAAACTTTCTCTTAAGGGGAGTGGCTGTAACGCCCCTGATTTTTCAATGTTTATTTAAATTCTTTAGTGATGTATTTTTATGTCAGGGTGTTACTTTGATTCTTGTTTAACGGGTGCTGTTGTTTGAGCGTGGCTTTTTGCTCATTGGTACCCGGGGTTTTAACTTAGAATGTTAGCATGGCTAATTTCTTGTGATTTTTTATATTCCCTTGCGAGCTGGGGTTCGTTTTTGAACACGGTGGAGCCTTTTTGGGAATGGTGGTGATTTGACTTCGGGAGATTTTTCTTGAGTTTGGTTTTTCAGATCTTAGTTCCGACTTTGTGGTTGGATTTGCAGCATCGATATTTAGTTAGGGTGCGATTTTCGTAGAAATCAATATTAGTGCAATTTTTGGTCATTTGGACATTTTAATAATAATAATAATAATATATTATTATATTATATTATCTATTCCATATAAATATCCTCCATTTGACGTAAACCCAATATATCATCTCCTTCCTGAAACTGTCGGCCTATTGCGAAAGAGCGAGAACGGTGGACACTACTGAGCTTTAAGCCGCCAATTGCAGGAGCTTTGGTGCTTAAAATCATCATCGAAGAGTAGATCCTGATAGCTCTCACCAAGATCTATGTTTCTACAGCGAGTTTTTCCCGTTTCATCTATTTTTAGAGATTAAGGTATGTGGTTTTGATCCTCATTCATCCTGAAACGTTTCAGGAATTTCTATTTAGGTGTTTTCCAGCCAGATTCGTGAGGATGAGTGCTGGTGTTGCCAAGTTCAGCAATGTTTGAGGCAAGTGATGGTTTTCCCTTGCTTGTTCTTTGTTTCATATTATATTGATTCTCTCTCTGTAGAGAAATTTGGATTAAGGTATGGTTTGGCCTTTATCAACCGGCTGCTTGGTATGAAACTTCCGGTCAAAGGCCATTTGTCGTAATTGGAATGTTAGTCTTGTTAGATTATCGTGCATTGAATGGTTGGCTAAGTTGGATTCATCATTTTTGGTTGTTAATAGGTTCTAACCCGCTGATTTCATGTCAGTTAAACCTAGTCTAATTAATCGTATATGAGAGTTTAGATTTCATCGAGTGCACAAGACTACTGGTCTAGGATAATCCAGCGAATGAAAGATTGATAGGCTAAGTATAAACTCGTCATATATGATAGTAATTAAGTTCAAATTCGCTAATTATGGTTCTGAGTAAAATAAATCTGTCGAATTAGTGGTTGTAATCTAAAATTCGTCGATTATGAGTAATTAGGGTCGTCAAATATTGGATGATATCTATCTAAGTAAAATTCGGCGAGTTTTAGTACGAGCGATGTCAAATTCGTCAAGTATCCGAGGAAAATTCGTCGGGTAATGCTTGGCATTGAGTTAGTCCAAATCGTCGAGTATCAGTCATTGAGTTCCTCAAGTATGAGGCTTGGCGTTGAGTGGATTAGGCATGACGCTGAGAGCGCTGAGTGATCCTTGAGCCTAAGTTAAATTCGTCGAGTTATCTCGACTAATTTGTCGAGTAATGCTACCTTAGCATTGAGTCCGTCGAGTATAAGCCTTGGCATTGAGTGAGATTTCAGTTTAAGTCAAATTCGTCGAGTTATCTCGACAAATTCGTCGAGTAATGTCTGTGGCATTGAGTGAAGCCATAACTTTGAGTGAGGCTTTGGTGTTGAGTAGTTTTGAGACTAAATCAAAAGCGTTGAATACACTCAAAGTGGCATTTAGTTTAGCTATTTGGCATCAAGTGCTTTGAATGCCCTCAACGCGGCGTCGAGTTAACTCGACACTTTTTTTGTGGACTTGGGATAATTTCGCCGATTCATTTTGTATCTATTGTATTCGTCGAGTATACTTGACGAATCAGTGTGGACTTAGAAAAATTTTGCCGAATTGGTTCTAATTCATCGGTATGGCTTAGAAAGAGTTTACTTGGGAACTTTCTCCCTTTATGACAAAGGAGAGTTCTTATGGCATAGTTGAGGTTATATGTTTTTATGGATGATAAGTGTGGCATTTGGTTGGTAGTGGATACAGGACCCCTAACCTAGTGCCAAGTTGTGAATCATTATACTGTTAGTGATATTTTTGCACAGTGGGGTTAAGTTGGACAAAGTGGCAATCACCACAGTACCTTGTTAATATGTTTGGATTGATGGGTTGAGTTGGATATTGAGGTCACCGCCCTAGTGTCTTGTTGAGACAATTTGACTGTCTGGTTGTGTTGGACAGTGTTGCCTCCACCACAATACCTTCTTGAAATGTTTTGAGTCTGTAAGTTTGGGTTCGATAGTGTGACCATCAGCTGAGGACCATTTCCTTCCAGTGTTAATGACTTATATGAGTAGAATTATTAACTCTTCTTCCTCATATTTTATAAATATATGTTTCTCTACTTACTCTGATAGGTATTCTCGAAGCATGGCTTTGTTTCGTACTTGGTTCAATTTCCTTACTCATGTACTTTATAAGTAAAATCTTTTATCACTATCTATAGATATTTTGCTGTGTTTTGGCAGCTTCCTTATATTTGGGTTTGTAACCCTTATTCCTGTTTGGTTTAATGCTAACTTTTTTTTTATCTTTGATCACCACTTGTATAATCTTGTCGAGGTATTCTTTTTTTGTGAATGCCTTAGGTTTTGAGTAATAGTCGGTTGAGTGACAAAGAGTTTTGGTTTTTGTTAGTGTTCTGCAGCTGTCTTATCCTCACCGGTTGTGAGGTAGATGTTTTTTGTATTTCCTTTAGTTCAGACATACATTATTTTGGTGGGTTGATTTCAGGATGTTGACGCCCATAAGATTTTGTTAAATGTTATGTAATTGCTAGCTACTAAGTCATTTTTATATGATTTGTTGGTTTTACTTGCTCTCTGGGAAGGTTTTATGCTAGGTTGCATGTTATATATATTAAATTATAAAAGTATTACTTCTATCTCATGCATATCGTTTTCTAAAAGCTAAAGTCATTATACTTTAAGGAACATACAAACTAATATTTATACTTATACTAAATCTAGTGTCTTGCATACCATGAGTTGTCCTATATGGATGTTATTGCTCATGTAGGATGTAAAATAATATAAACAAACTATTTTTCGCAGCATATAACTATAATTTCACTTGTGTACTAGTTGATCCACTGATCCGAGGGATACGACCATCCAAAACTTAACTAAAAAAATGATTTTCTCACATCATAACTTAGTGTTTCCATAAACTGCGTTTGTATTGGTGTTTGTCTTTATGTCTGTAGTTATCCCTTGCATGGCATGACATCACGACACGCGTTTTCTCTCACTTTGATATACATTTAAATTCAGAGAAAATGCGGGTTGTGAAATTACAAGTGTTAGAATCTTTGAAATGGTGACAGGTCACCGCTTCGATTACAAATACTTGAATGTGAAAATGAGGCAAAGACTTCATGCTCGTAGGAGCGTCTTCTGGAGCAAGTACTAGAGAGCATAGCCCACACTTGAGCAACAGAGCGAGTGAGTGAGTGGAACATCCCACAAACAACCAGACCCCTAGGAAGTTTTGTCTTGACTAGGACATGACAAAGCCCTAAGATGACCAAGAGGAACATGAGTACCTAGGCAAATAGCAGAAATCACCGTGGTCTGCAAATATCAATTTTTGGTTACCTAGCCTAGGGTTAAACTTTTGGGTCTCTACTTGACTATTTGACACCACCATAACACTTCCAATCTTATAAGGAGTCCCTTAGAGCACTAACAACCCATTGGGTTCAACCAAGGAGGTCAAGTTGACCAAAGTCAACCCTTACCCTAGTTAAGTCAAATTGCCCTAATTTGACCCAAATTGATTACATCAAGTCACAAATGGACTTGTGTGGTGTCAAAGGACCCATGAACACTTAATTTGATCAGTCACATCATCTAGTTTGACCTAGGGTTAAGCCTAACTAACTAGGGTTAATTAAGCCCAAAATTGGGAGAATAGTGAAACCCGGCTCCAATCTAATTGGGCTAGGCCCAAGTATGGTGACCCATTAGCTACAAACAAATGGAAATTACCTGAAATACCACTCAATTTATGGAGGGTTGATTAGGAAAGAGAAAGTGGAAGTTTTACACAAAGGGACGAGAGAGAGAAAGAAGAGCATTCATGGCTTTGGAAGGCCATGGGGCACTCAATTCCCCTTTAATGGCCTCATTCATCCCCCATGATCAATTTGGAGGAGATGGATGGGTTTTCCCGGCCTCCTAGAGGTAGAATTTTAAGGGTTTCAAAGTGTCTGAAAACCTCCATCTTGGCCATTAATGTCCATTCATGACCTGACCCTCCCTCTGCCCAATTTGACCCCTTTATCGCCTTTAGAAACTCCCAAGCAATGAAATCGAACACTTATTCAATTGCCTTAGGTGGAGAATTGAGGAATCAATAAGGTGGAGCTTAGAGGTCGTCGTCCATGGCACACCACCACCACACTCACTGCCAAGCCCGTATGCAGGTCTAATTCTCTTCCCCTTCCTCCGTATTAGATTTATAAATCTCTAGGTAGATTTATCTGGCTCAATCAAAACTGATTAGTGAGGGGAAAAGTTTTATTTTTCCATGAAATTCAACAACACTGGTTCGCCGAAAATGGCCCCTCCAGCGGTCGTTCCATCGCCAGGCGATAGACACTACCTTAACGGTGGTGGTGGTGGCGGTGGCTGGTTGTGTAATGTCCCATTCTACATTTCGTGGATCACAACACCACTAGGCCTTATACAGACTATTACCGGGCTGCAGCCCAAGCACCCCAACCCCTCTCCAGCCCAGTGGAGGGTTATTGGTGGCCAAAGGAGCCCTTTGATGAGTCAAACTTGATAGTTAAGCGCGCACTACGGGGACTTCACAGGAGGTCACCCGTCCCGGTACTACTCCGGCCCGTGCACGCTTAACTATGGTGTTTTTACACTCCTCATCACCTATTGAGCTCCAGTTTGACTATCGAGTTTGACTCATAATAGGGAGGATGTGGCCACCAACAACCCATCGGTGGACTTGAGATGGGTTGGGGTGCTTGGGATGCAGCCCGGTAATGGTCCACGTAAGGACTAGTGGTGTTGTGATCCATGAAAGGTGGAATGAGACATTACAATAAAAAGTGACAAATGGTGTTGTGATCCACAAAAGGTGGAACGAGACATTACAATAAAAGTGCACTTTTTATTGTAACGTCCAAATCCACCTTTCGTGGATCACAACACCACTAGGCCTTACGCGGACCATTACTGGGTTACAGCACAATAACCCAACCCCCTCTCCATCAATAGGCGGATTGTTGGTGGTCACAACCTCCCTTTGATGAGGTAAACTCGATAGTCAAGCGCGCACAACAGGTACTTCCCAGGAGGTCACTCATCCTAGTACTACTCTAGCCCGAGCATGCTTAACTATAGAGTTTTTCCACTTCTCATCACTAATTGAGCTGTAATTGTAATGCCCCTAAAATCCTGAAAAGGGGAAGGAGTTGATTTCTGGAATTTAACACACAGAGGTAGTGTTAACATTGGCGTTAGCTATTGAATTAAATCATCTGGTGTCTCAGGTATATCTACCGCACGGCGGTAAATAGGTACCGTGTGGCGCTATCACTCAGCGCACTCAATGCCCTCAACAAAGCATTGAGACACTACCGCGTGGCGGTAGGGATCTATTGCATGGCGATAGAAGCTCTCAAAGTACCTGACACACTCAATGCTATCGACGAAGTGTTGAGTGACTACCGCGCTGTAACGCGCGGCGATAGCTAGAGGAAAAGTACTTCTTGGCGGTAGCTTGCCATGTGGCAGTAAGGTGGAGGTTGCTCTAGGTAACAGAGCGATAAACAGTGACTGCCTCAGATACCACGCGGCGATAGAATCTACCTCACGGAGGTAGCAGCTATCGCAGGCGTAAGCCTGTAGATATAAACTGTACATGATAATGAATTCTCATTGTTCTCTCTCTTAGTTCTTGAAGTTCTTGAGATCAAGAGTCTGGGTCTGAGCTTTGCAAACTATGTGAAGGAGATCCTGTGGTAAGATTTATAGCTGAGGAAAGATCCGTAAGAGGGAAAGCGAGGCGATCCTTTCCATCCAGATAGAAGATTTGATCATGGCTCCAAAATGACCTAAGAGGGTAACGATTTTCTCCTTGAATAAGTGAAGTCCCCAATTTGCATACATACTTGGAACCCCTCACCAAAAGGTGAATAAAAGGGTGGTTTCCAGCGGGTAGATCGTTGTGATCCGTGATAAAACTAGAATATAGATCCGGAATCGAAGTACGGAATAGGCATGCTGTGTGAAACCCATCTGGACAGGTTGGTCTGGATTGGTGATGAATTGATTTGCATGCCAGAGAAGAATCCATGGATAAAATGTGTGGTTAAACTTGTAGAATCCGGGGTCTGGGGATGTGCAGGATGCTGCAGTGATAGTATAGGAGGTGATCTCCAGGAAAACACCAAAAAATGGCGAAGAAGTGACTTCTGTCCCTACCACTCGACGGTAGTACTACAACTGGCGATAGCTTCTAGTGAGCTATGAGGCCCATCTCTAGGAGAACTAGGGCCATTGTTTGAAGTTGAGAGCCTTTTGTGCCTAGCAAAAAAACCAGAGAACCGAACGTGCAAGTGGAAGCTGACCCGCGTCTTTTCATGGAGCTAGAATTCTTCGGCTTTCGTCAATGACATGGAGATTTGAGCCACATGAAAAGTGTTGAACTGTAGCCTACATTATGTCACTCCGTGCTAGATTGCCTAAAGTAATTGACCTTCGTCGTTGGAATAATGAGAGTCTTGGGCCATGTGCTAGAAAAGACTAGAATACCCAAGTTTACCATTAAGTTTAGGACAGTGGCTGGTGGTGGGACCCAGGAAGTTTGGTACACCGATAATGTGCCCTAAGTGCATGGGGCATGTTGTCGATCGAGCCTGCATCGGTGGTGAATGGTTCTTAAGTGAACGTTCATATTGCCAAAATATATATATATATATATATATATATATATATATATATATATATATATATATATATATATATATATATACATATGTTGTCGATTGCAGCGAAGGAGGACCGCCGCCCCGAGTGAGGGGTGGGGTCATTATAATTTTGTCAGATAATGCTGACCATTGCTTTCTTTGCCATATTTTGTGGGCCATGATCTGTAGGTGTTGTAGAGCCAAGTGGGAAGTTGTGGGCTGAAGTCACTTATGCTGCGATTTGCTGACCATCGAAGACCTGAAGACGAACATTTACTATTTTCATGTGTTATCGGCCTGCGTGTCGTTGTATGAAAATACCTTTTGTTAGACAAACAATTGTGAGGCCTTAAGGCCGCACTTTTCTGTGCATTTTATAATAACATTCCTATGGCTGGTTTTATATAGTGGACATTATTGATACTTGAGTTCAATTTAACCCATGAATCTTCTGCTAGAATGCTCTGAGTTATGATTCATTAGGTCTTTTGATATTAACATGTAACCTCGCCAACTTTATGTGGAATATTGCATGGGTCCCCGACTGGACCCTCAGTTATATTTTATGTGACGAATGGAGATGTTACCATTTTTGTATCAGCTTGTCTTGGTCTTCCTTCTGCAAATTCATGGTTGAATTCTTTTGAGGGGTGGCGGGCACGTGTTTGTACTTACCACGTGCTTACCGGTATAACTCAAATGAACTAATGAATGTCAACTTAGGAATGAAAATACACATATTTGAGGAACTTGTGTGTTCCTATGATTGATTTTGCAATATTATTAGTTTCTTAATTGTGTGTTTCACGATTATAGGCGACTATAAGTGGTGCTGGGAAGCATGAACCCCAGTGCTCGGTGGAGAGTTATGCATCAACTGAGATGCTAAGTATGGAGTAGCGTATGGGAGAAGCACTCTTTCATGTTATACTTGTGACAAGGTGGGTCATATGGCTCAAGAGTGTTAGCGTGGTCGTCAAACAATTGAGAAAAAGTTGAAGAAGTCTAAGTCTGGAGCAGCGGCAGGGCGAGCTCCATTTACTTGCTACACGTGTGGCAAAGAGGGACATTATGCTCCAGAATGACAAAATGACCCTTCGATGATAACAAACTATAATGAGATTATATGTGTACATAAATAAATAGCTGTAAAGGCGCACTGTAATTTCTACTTTATGTAATAGTGCATGTTTTGCAAGTACAAACCTATTGTTCATAGACTAATCAAGAATTCTTGTTATTGGGCAAAAAGTATTCCTTTTGGTGCTTGTATTTGTACAATAAATAGGAGATTGGAATAATAATGTCTTAAGAATAAAAGATGAACGCGGGTAGAAAGGATTATATGAACGTATGGATGTCATGACTTTTGTTTGGAAGCATCTGTGCTGACAATATCTAATTTTAGGTGATCGTTGGTATGGACTAGGTCATGGAGTAGCGTACATGTATGGATTGTAACTCTAAGGAAGTCACACTGGAATTGAACACCGAACGAGAAACTAAGTTCCCTTATATGCGAGGACCGAGTAAGATATTAATGTCTGCTCTCCAAGTATTCAAGGATGTTCGGAAGGGGGAAAAGTCATTCTTTACGTTGTTAGAAGTCATTGAGCTCAAGTCTAATCTGAGTGATGTTCCTATTATTTCGACTTATACAGACATGTTTCCTAAAGATCTCCTTGGGTTACGCACCAGCGACAGATTTACTTTGTTGTTGAGTTTGTTCCAAGTGCGAAACCTGTGGCCCGTTCACCATACCGAGTAGCGCCAAAGGAGATGGCGGAACAAAAAGTTCAACTACAAGAATTGCTATTGCCAGGCTATATACATCCAAGTATGTCATCATAGAGTGCACCGGTCCTCTTTGTGAAGAAGAAGGACATAAGCTTGTGTCTATGCATTAACTATCGAGAATTGAACAAGCTGACGGAAAAGAAAAAGTATCTAATACCACAGATTGATGAATTATTTGATCATCTGGTGGGTTCAACTATATATTTGAAGCTAGATTTAAAATCTTGCTAGTACCAGTTACAGATTTCGAGAATGTGACATTCCCAAGATAGCGTTTGGTACACGCTATGGTAACTATGATTTCACTGTAATTCCATTTGGGCTAACAAATGCGCCATCGGTATTCATGGACTTGATGCCTCGAAATTTTTGGGAGTATTTAGATCTATTTGTGATCGTGTTCATTGAAGACATATTTGTCTACTCTCAATCAGAAGAACATCATGCAAATAACTTAAAGATGGTTTTGCATATACTAAGATGTAATAAACTCTATGCCAAGTTCTAAAAGTGTGAGTTTTGGCGGTTGTCAGTGGCTTTTCTTGGCCATGTGCTTAGTGGAGAGGGTATTGCGGTGGATCCTATGAAGATAGTTGTGATACGAGAATGGCCTATGTTGGCTACGGTAGCGAAAGTCAGGAGTTTCTTTGTACTTGTTGGCTACTACATGCGCTTCGTGAACAACTTTTCTCA
Source organism: Platanthera zijinensis (assembly GCA_039513925.1). Taxonomy (NCBI): domain Eukaryota; kingdom Viridiplantae; phylum Streptophyta; class Magnoliopsida; order Asparagales; family Orchidaceae; genus Platanthera; species Platanthera zijinensis. Next base: position 152,679,475 of record CM077081.1, read on the forward strand.
GATTGCCTTACCTCTCACTACACTGACGAGGGAAGATCAGAAGTTTGTTTGGATGCCTGAGTGCGCAAGAGCTTTTGAGGAGTTAAAGAGTCATTTGACTGCGGCGCCTATTTTGAGTTCGCCATGTGGTACAGATGGCTATGAGATATATAATGATGCTTCAGGGAGCAGCTTAGGCTACGTCATCCTGCAATTTAGAAATGTTATAGCTTATGGCTCATGCTAGTTGAAAGTTTACGAGAAAAACTATCCAGTCCACGACAAGGAATTGGCGGCTGTGATTTTTTCATTTAAGATGTGGCGTCACTACCTATATGGTGTAAAAGTTGACATATTCACGGACCATAAGAGCCTTAAGTACTTAATAGATCAGAAAGATTTGAATGTGAGACAACGGAGGTGGATGTACTTACTCGGGGACTACACCTTCGAGATACATTACACTCCCGGGAAGGGAAATGTGGTCGCAGATGACTTAAGTCATAGGACTGCCGTACGGGCAAGTTGGTTAAAAATGCATGTTGAGCATCTGATCCAGGAGTTGGAGGCTTTAGATATTTCTTTTGTGGATAAGAATACCACTGCAAATGAATGCTTGAACTGGACAGAGGTGCAATATGATCTCGCGGACAACATTCGACAAACAACGGATCTCGATGAGAGTATGATACAATATGTTGTGGATGGGTCAAATTCCAAGTTCTCCTCAGATGATGGTCTTTTGCGAAAAAACGGTCATTTGTGTATCCTAAATGTGGGAAATCTACAAGAAAGTTGATGTATGAGGTTCACTTTACTAAATAATCAATCCACCCAGGGAGCACAAAAAATATAAGGGCATGAAAAAGATGTTCTGGAGGCTGAGTTTAAAGAAGTACATAGCTTTTTATGTGGCGAAGTGCCAGACTTGCACCTTAGTAAAAGTGGAATATAAGAAGCATGGAGGTTTCCTTAAGTCGTTACCAATCTAGTATGGATGTTCAATGATATCTTTATGGATTTTGTGCATGAGTTACCGAGATCACAACGCAGGAACGATGCCATGTGGGTGATCATTGAACGATTGACAATGGTATTGCACTTCATAACGAAAAAAAAGGATGATCCAGTTTAAAATTGGCTAAGTTGTATGTTGACAACATAGTAAGGTTGCACGGTGTTCCTCGTAGCATCATCAGCGACAGAGATGGGTGCTTTACTACTAATTATTGGAGGCTAATCCACTAGTTGTTGGGTACTAAACTAAAATTCAGTATGGCCTTTCATCCTCAAACGGATGGTCAGACCTAGAGAACCAACAGGACAATGGAGGATATGCTCCGTATATGTGCCTTGGATTACTGATGCGCGTAAAATACGGCAAGCGTACCGGTCGCTCAAGTAATAAAGTTGGGAATGAATCCCCGGATGTCGGTCTCTTGAGGAATGCAATTGGCGTCGAACGATCTAGACTCTAAAACTATCGTTATGAGAGTTAATTTAAATAAACAGAAAAGAAAGGTGCTTTTGTTGGTGGTCTTACGACCGATTACACTAATGTAAACTATGCGGGTCGCAATCACCGCTTCTCAAGGCGAGATGGATGTAGCGGCCGCGATGCCGTACTTCGATTGGCGAGTGGACGGAAATCTAGCGAGTGAGGTGGTTAGTGCGGAGCAAGCTTAAGTGAAACGAACATGTGGAGTGGAGCGAGATGAAGCGAGGCGCATCAAAGAATAAATCTCAAGAGCAAGATGAAATACAACTGATAACAATAATGCTAGAAGTTGATGTCCATTACAAGCACAAACATTTCATACAACAAGAAAAAGAGAGGAAATGCACAACCATGAGATTGAAGATCCACCGCGGTTGTTGGCCGGAGGTGCGGGTTGTCAATCCGCTTCCAAGCGCAGTCCGAGGAGGGCTTCCGGTACCACCGAGCTGTCACCTCGAGGGCCTGTAACTCCGTTCTCTAGGGGTGCTTCGTCTTCTTCCTTGGTGGAAAGCTCGGAGAAGAATGCTTCAATGGCCGGGAGGATCGCCGGAAGAGGCGAAATGCTTCGGAATCACCGGAGAAGGTCCTCCCGTTGGTATGGATGAAGGTGGAGGTGAATGGGACTTGCTGGAGGGTGAAACGGCGGACTGGCGAAGGTTCCGTAATGATCGTCCTGCCCTAATTCGCGGAACAGCGTATTTATAGCTTGCAGAATAAATAGCGCGCACGACCACTGGCGCACGACCAGTGATCGTGCGCGACCAAGGTCAGCGCCCGTGCGTGAGCAACCTGCAAAACTGCATCAGAAAATCAGTAGTCGCGCATGATCAGCAGCGCACGATCAGTGATCGTGCGAGGCAAGGCTGATGATCGTGCGGAAATAGCCAGACAGACTTTGCAAAATGGGTATGACTGCGCACGATCGGCGGCGCACGAGCAGTGGTCGTGCGCGGTATGGCAAGTGCTCGTGCGGAAGGTTCAAGACAGAGTTTCACAAATGAGACCGGGCTGCGCACGATCACTGATCGTGCGCAAGGAGGTCGATGGTCGTGCGTGGGTAAAAACGCACGACCACTGACTCCTTTGCCAAAAATAGTGAAACGCCTATCCCGAATGCCCTCACGATCCCCAAACCTGCAGGAAAACTGCACGGGGCATCGATCGCGGCAGCCACAGCAAACAGTGATAAACATAGCCAGAAAGTAAATGCACACAAGCACAGAAAATGGGCAACAAAGGTGCACAGGGCGTGGAAAACCGTAGTGAAACAAAAGGAGTGCAAATGACGCTAAACGGTGTGCAAAGACAAGGAAATAAGCCCAGATGAGTCCGAAAATAGGTATATAAAGAGGACTCATCACACCCCCAGACTTAACCGTTTGCGCGTCCCGAGCAAACAGAACCTAAGCAGACGGAGAAAAATGAACTAGCTAAAAAGAGAAATTGCCAAACGGAGTACCATGCGAAGTCGCATGCTCACGTGCATAAAAATAAAGTAGAGGGAATTCTTAAGTATACAAAATATTTTATATTTTTCACAATGCGTAACAAAAATTTATTATTACTCAAAAGTGGAATCACGGTGAATCAGCAGGTCCTACGCAGGGAGAAAGTAGACAGGCCACTAAGGTGAGCATTGCCGAAGACCGGGGCTCAAGATTACCCCCAAAGGAATCCACCAATGTCGGAAACCATAAGCTTGCCCGATCGCACTCTCTCCACGGCACTAGTCAACTCAAGCGCAAGTCCGTAGGACTCCGGGTAATGATGGGGCTTGGGTTACGGTGAGGAAAACAACGATAAACATGATGGGTATGCACCTAACCCAAATGAGCAAACGTACAAAACGAGTACCCGCTGCCCACAAAATAAACACGAGTGCACCACACCCCCAGACTTAACTTTTACTAAATGGGTGTGTGCACCGCCTACTCGAAATCCAAATCATCTCAAATAAAGATTTTCAATCAAACTTTTTCTTTTCACTTTTCATTTTCACTTTTTTTTTTCTTTTTCAAATATTTTTCTTTTCACAAAACACAATTTTCAGCAAATAAAGCTTGGGAGCACTTCCACATTTTCACGAATAAAAATACCACATCACAACCCCACATGAAAATATAAAACACTAAGCTCGACTTGGGTGTGCGACTAGGATCGGCTATGGGGCTTTGGTGAAATAATGGAGCTGAATCAAAAAGAAGGGTAGGCACAAAGTGGCAGGCAAGGGCGATGTTAGGAATGGGTACAAAGCTCAACCGGGCCAAAAGGTGGCCTACATCACTCTCACGCTAGACTAACCGTGTACCAATGCTTCAAGAATAGCTTGGGGCAAGTTCTTAGCAACCGAGAAGGATAATCCTTCCTCCCGACTCAAGCAATACGAGTCTAGTGGCGGCTACACACATTCCTACGTTACCGTTTGATTCACACCGGATTCACAAACTTTTGAGTAAAATAAGAAATATGTACGCAAATAGAAAAATATAAAACTATAAGCATACAAAAAAATTAAATCTACACAAATTTCTATACAAAACGAGAACAGTTGACTAGAAACACAGCAAGGCCAACATTTTACTCCGTCGCGCAATCCTGAACTAGCACAGAAATTTTCCAAATCTAACAAAGATACAAGCTCAACTCGTGGCACGCTAACAGCTAAGCTCGCGCTCAAGTGGGTGCAGTGGTGTGCAACAGGAATCTAACATAATAAAGCGAAAAAGGAAAACTATTGGCATGCGAAATTAAATGTGCTCGTGGAGTGCACAAGCGGCTCTTCCCCCCAGACTTGAATGAAAACATAAGCAAGAAATATAAACATTCAACCAGAAAATGAAATCTGAAGCGAGAGAGAGTACCAATGCTCCAAAGAGGGGAGCATGCCAGAAGATAGCATGATGATTCGCGGGCAGTGCTGCATCGCACAAAAGATAAGCTGAACCTGCAAATTAGGCCGAACAATAGAAAATACAAAAAGATAGAAAGCATAAAATAAAATCAAACAAAAACAAGGGGACCAAAAGGTCCAAGCTTGGGTTGTCTCCCGAATAGCCCTTTTGTTTACCGTCCTTAAGGTGGACCAAATACCTGTATTAGCAGTTGTATATAATGTTTATGCATCAAAATAAAATAAAATAAATCTCAAAATGTTCCAACACAAAATAAGAGATCCGCAGCGGAAATTGGGATCAAGGCACCGCCCCGTCACCAAGTAGTGGGTCTTCGAGCAGTAAGCTTTGAGGTTCGCCGATGATAGCACCTCCATCGTACAACTTTAGTCGATGCCCATTGACCTTGAATTTGTCGCCGCTCTTCCCGGATATTTCAATAGCTCCAAAAGGGGAGACTCCGAGCACTGTAAAGGGGCCGCTCCACCGCGATTTTAACTTTCCGGGGAATAAACGGAGGCGGGAGTTGTACATTAGGACTTGATCTCCCGGTTGGAATTCTTTTGGAAGGATGTGACGGTCGTGCCATTTTTTTGTTTTTTCTTTGTAGATCCGCGCGTTTTCGTAAGCGAAATGTCGTAGTTCTTCCAGTTCATTCAGCTTGGAGCGGCGTTCGCCTGCTGCAGTCTCAATGTCCATATTCAGAAATCTGGTTGCCCATAGCGCCTTGTGTTCTAATTCGACCGGCAAATGGCAGGCCTTTCCATAGACGAGTTGGAAGGGGGTCATACCGATAGGAGTTTTGAAGGCGGTTCGGTATGCCCATAAAGCGTCGTCGACCTTCTTAGCCCACTCTTTTCGGTTGGAATTTATGGATTTTTCAATTATTCTTTTTAACTCCCTGTTGGAGACTTCAACTTGCCCACAAGTCTGAGGATGGTAGGCGAGAGAGACTTTGTGATGAACTCCAAACTTCTTCATGAGTTGTAAGAATGACTTGTTGCAAAAGTGACTCCCGCCGTCACTAATGATTGTGCGCGGAGCGCCAAATCGAGAAAAAATATTTCTATGTAAGAAAGTTAGAACAGTGCGAGCATCATTTGCAGCAACAGCTTCGGCTTCGACCCACTTGGAAACATAGTCAACCGCAACAATGATATAGAGTTTGCCGTACGACATGGGAAAGGGTCCCATGAAGTCTATCCCCCAAACATCAAATGGCTCACAAACGAGCATGTTATTGAGGGGCATTTCGTCCCTCTTAGAAATATTACCGGTCCTTTGGCATTCATTGCATTTAGTAACATAACTGTGGGCGTCTCTGAAAAGGGTTGGCCAAAATAGGCCACATTGCAGAATCTTGCGTGCCGTTCTTGTGGCGCCGAAATGTCCGCCGGCCTCCCGATCATGACAGTGGTTTAAAACGGATTGGAATTCACTCTCGGGTACGCAGCGCCTGATAACTCCATCATTGCACGTGCGAAAAAGTAGCGGGTCTTCCCAGAAATAATGTTTAGCATCAGATAGAAGTTTCCGCTTTTGCTGCGATGATAGGCTTGGGGAGACAGATTTGCATGCAAGATAGTTGGCCATGTCTGCGTACCACGGGGTCATCGAGGGGAGGGAAGCGATGGAGAATAATCGCTCATCCGGGAAGCATTCAGCAATCACATTACGCTCATCCTCTAAAACAGATCCACCGCTATTATTCTCCAATCTGGATAAGTGATCGGCGATGACATTTTCCACTCCTTTCTTATCTCGGATCTCAATGGAGTATTCTTGCAGCAGGAGAATCCATCGGATTAGCCGAGGCTTGGCATCTTTTTTTTTGAATAAATACCTCAGAGCTGCGTGATCAGTGTAGACAATGACTTTGGATAACACCAAGTACGAATGGAATTTTTCGAAAGCAAAAATCACGGCCAGAAGCTCCTTTTCTGTGGTAGTGTAATTGAGCTGGGCATCGTTGAGGGTTCGGCTCGCGTAAGAGATGGTGTGAAATACTTTGTCTCTCCTTTGACCGAGCACCGCACCAACTGCAAAATCGCTGGCATCACACATGACTTCGAAGGGCAAAGTCCAATCCGGCGCCACCAAAATGGGAGCAGAGATTAGCCGGTCCTTGAGAGTTGTGAAGGCTTGCATGCAATTTTCATCGAAGACGAACAAGGCGTCCTTAGTCAACAGATTTGTGAGAGGTTTGGATATTGATGAAAAATTGCTAATGAATCTTCGGTAAAAGCCGGCGTGTCCCAAAAAGCTGCGGATTCCCTTGACAGAAGATGGAGGAGGAAGGTTCTTGATGACACCGATTTTTGCTTGATCGACTTCGAGCCCCCGACGAGAGACCTTATGGCCTAAAACGACGCCCTCACGAACCATGAAGTGGCATTTCTCCCAATTCAGGACAAGATTGGTATCATCACAACGCTGCAGGGCCTTGGCTAAATTAGCGAGGCAGGAGTCAAAAGTGTTCCCGAAAAGAGAGAAATCGTCCATGAAGACTTCGAGAAAATCACCGATCATGTCGCCAAAAATGGCGATGACGCAACGTTGGAAGGTTGCCGGGGCGTTGCACAATCCAAACGGCATTCTCCTAAACGCGAAGGTGCCAGATGGGCAGGTGAATGTCGTCTTGTCCTGATCTTCAGGATCGACTGCGATTTGGTTGTATCCCGAATATCCATCCAGAAAGCAGTAGTACTCCTGACCAGCCAATTTTTCCAGCATTTGATCGATGAAAGGGAGCGGGTAATGATCTTTGCGTGTAGCTTCATTCAGCTTCCTGTAATCAACGCAAACTCTCCACCCAGTGACCACACGGGTAGGCAGTAATTCATTCTCGTCATTGGCCACCACAGTAATTCCGCCCTTTTTGGGCACAACTTGGACCGGGCTTACCCATTTGCTGTCACTGATGGGGTAAATTATACCGGCGTCAAGCAATTTTATGACTTCCGCCTGAACTACCGCATGCATCTTGGGATTCAGTCTTCTTTGCGGTTGTGCCGAAGGTTTGTATTGATCTTCAAGGAGGATCTTGTGCATGCAGAACGCCGGGCTAATGCCTTTAATGTCAGCCAAAGATCGTCCAAAAACATTCTTATATTTTTTTAACACATCGACCAAAGCACGTTCGTTGTCGGCAGAGAGAGTGGCGGAGATGATCACCGGACATGCTGTGCCTTCCTCCAAGAAAGCATATTTCAGGGATTCGGGCAGCGGCTTCAAGGGGACGGTAGTGGCAGTGATAGAAGAAGTGATGGTGGGTTCTTTGGTCAGATGTGGAGTCCCAGACGAGGTAGCGGTTGGTGTGTCCTCAATTTCCCATTCTGGCTCATCAGGGTCAGGAATCAATTCGCTGCTCGTTCCCGGTTCGTCAAACAAGTCAGCGCTGTCACAATTAGTGATTCTGAGTTGTTGTGGAGGTTCATGGACATTGAAGGAAATTGAGTCTTCTCCCAGGCTTAGGGTCAATTCTCCCCAGTCGACGTTGATAATAGCCCGGGCAGTGGCTAGGAAGGGCCTTCCCAGAATTATAGGGACCTTGGGATCAGCCTCCATGTCAAGGATGACAAAATCGGCCGGGAAAGCAAGGTCGTTAACCATGACGATGAGGTCTTCAACCATCCCAGCTGGCGTTTTTTATCGATCGATCGGCTAGCTGCAACCTCAGATGGGTGGGCCGGAGAATCCCAACTCCCAGCTCCTGGAAGATGGAGAGGGGCATCAGGTTAATCGACGCTCCCAAATCACAAAGTGCGTGGCCAAACCTGTGGGGACCAATTCTGCAAGGTATGGTGAAGCTGCCAGGATCTCTGCGTTTGGTAGGGGAAAAGTTGGTGAAGAGAGAGGAACACTCTTTGGTGAGGTTAATCATATTCAGACCTTCCAAGGATTGACGCCTCGAGATGAGGGTCTTGAGGAACTTGGAATATCCTGGAATCTGCGTGATAGCTTCTGTTAAAGGTATGCTAACTTGAACTCCTTTCATGATTTCCAAGAACTTCTGAAAATGCCTTTCAGTCTTTTCATTATTCAACCGATGGGGAAATGGCGGCCTCGAGGTGATCCTCACGAGTGGCGGTACTGACACGGGTTCTTGTGCGATCGGTGCAGACGGAGGTTCAATTGTCGAGTCAGAGATGGGTACACACGAAGATTGTGTAGGAGGGTCGGGCGGCAAGACTCTCTCGAGACTTTTTCCACTTCTCAACCTCATTGATTGCACTGTTTCCCATTTCTGACTGGTGGAGCTGAGCAACGTTTCCGTAAGAATCCCAATGGCCGTTTGTAGGCGCTGAATGGTGGCGGCTTGATCGTTGAACACATCCATAATTTTGCAGAAGTACGCGAAAAAACGCTCCATCACAGACACGGGAAGCTCGGCGGCTTCATTAGTGACCACCAACTTTGCCTCCGCGGAAAGGTTGGAGAAAGGTGGGGAATTCCAATGCCTGCTGGTTTGGGCAATGTTGTCGATTATTTCTCATGCATCCCGACAGGGTTTGTTAAGCAGATTTCCTCCAGCTGCAATGTCAAGTGCTGGCCGGAATCTGTCTAGGATCCCAAAATAGAAGGTTTGGAGCAGCAAAACATCTGACATTCCCTCTCTGCAGCATTCCCTCCGCAAATACTGAAAACGCTCCCAAGCTGCGAACAAGGATTCTTCATCTCCTTGGGAGAAGGTGATGAGCTCCTTGTAATCGTCCGTGGTGAGCATTTGCCGCCGGAATTTGGCCAAGAAATTTCCTTCAAGCTGCTTCCACGAATGAAACATCTCCAACCTGGTATCATTATACCATCGTTTTGCGCTGCCTTTCAAGGAAAAGGAGAAGAGTCGAATCTTCAGCTGCTCGCCGTTGGCAGTGTTCGAAGAGCATGTGTCATAAATTTCTAAAAACCTGCGCACGTGGCACAAGGCATCAGCACTTCCATCTCCGCTGAACTGACAATTTTCGATAATATATTCGATCAAATCAGAGGAAATCTCAAAACTGTCATTTCCAGTTTCCACTCGATTGGTGAGACGGGCTTGATAAATTAGCTGCTGAATAGAAGGCATTGATAGAATATTGACCCTGTATTCACTGAAACAACAAAACAAAGGGACAAAAATCAAAAAGCACTAACTCTTATACCAATACTTCCAGAAATCATGATCGTTCAACAGTTGCATTCCCCGGCAACGGCGCCAAAAACTTGATGCGCGTAAAATACGGCAAGCGTACCGGTCGCTCAAGTAATAAAGTTGGGAATGAATCCCCGGATGTCGGTCTCTTGAGGAATGCAATTGGCGTCGAACGATCTAGACTCTAAAACTATCGTTACGAGAGTTAATTTAAATAAACAGAAAAGAAAGGTGCTTTTGTTGGTGGACTTACGACCGATTACACTAATGTAAACTATGCGGGTCGCAATCACCGCTTCTCAAGGCGAGATGGATGTAGCGGCCGCGATGCCGTACTTCGATTGGCGAGTGGACGGAAATCTAGCGAGTGAGGTGGTTAGTGCGGAGCAAGCTTAAGTGAAACGAACATGTGGAGTGGAGCGAGATGAAGCGAGGCGCATCAAAGAATAAATCTCAAGAGCAAGATGAAATACAACTGATAACAATAATGCTAGAAGTTGATGTCCATTACAAGCACAAACATTTCATACAACAAGAAAAAGAGAGGAAATGCACAACCATGAGATTGAAGATCCACCGCGGTTGTTGGCCGGAGGTGCGGGTTGTCAATCCGCTTCCAAGCGCAGTCCGAGGAGGGCTTCCGGTACCACCGAGCTGTCACCTCGAGGGCCTGTAACTCCGTTCTCTAGGGGTGCTTCGTCTTCTTCCTTGGTGGAAAGCTCGGAGAAGAATGCTTCAATGGCCGGGAGGATCGCCGGAAGAGGCGAAATGCTTCGGAATCACCGGAGAAGGTCCTCCCGTTGGTATGGATGAAGGTGGAGGTGAATGGGACTTGCTGGAGGGTGAAACGGCGGACTGGCGAAGGTTCCGTAATGATCGTCCTGCCCTAATTCGCGGAACAGCGTATTTATAGTTTGCAGAATAAATAGCGCGCACGACCACTGGCGCACGACCAGTGATCGTGCGCGACCAAGGTCAGCGCCCGTGCGTGAGCAACCTGCAAAACTGCATCAGAAAATCAGTAGTCGCGCACGATCAACAGCGCACGATCAGTGATCGTGCGAGGCAAGGCTGATGATCGTGCGGAAATAGCCAGACAGACTTTGCAAAATGGGTATGACTGCGGACGATCGGCGGCGCACGAGCAGTGGTCGTGCGCGGTATGGCAAGTGCTCGTGCGGAAGGTTCAAGACAGAGTTTCACAAATGAGACCGGGCTGCGCACGATCACTGATCGTGCGCAAGGAGGTCGATGGTCGTGCGTGGGTAAAAACGCACGACCACTGACTCCTTTGCCAAAAATAGTGAAACGCCTATCCCGAATGCCCTCACGATCCCCAAACCTGCAGGAAAACTGCACGGGGCATCGATCGCGGCAGCCACAGCAAACAGTGATAAACATAGCCAGAAAGTAAATGCACACAAGCACAGAAAATGGGCAACAAAGGTGCACAGGGCGTGGAAAACCGTAGCGAAACAAAAGGAGTGCAAATGACGCTAAACGGTGTGCAAAGACAAGGAAATAAGCCCAGATGAGTCCGAAAATAGGTATATAAAGAGGACTCATCAATTACGGGAAGAGGTAGGACGACTGTCTCTATATGATTGAGTTCGCCTATAAAAATAGCTATCAAGCGAGCATTCAGATGGAGCCCTTCGAAGCATTATATGGTAGTATGTGTCATACTCCTTTAGCATGGGTGGAGATAGGCAAATCAAAGCTGTATAAGCGTAACGTGGTCGAAAATTCAAATTTTACTATACACCCTATACGAGATCAGTTATTAGTAGCCCAAGATAGGAAAGCAATGTACTGCAATGCCAAGCACTGAAACGTGGAGTTTGCGGTGGGAGATTGGGTATAAATGAAGATAAAGCCATTCAAAGGCGTATCCAAGATTCGATGCTTTAAAAGTTGAATCTGATATATCTTGGTCCATTTGAAGTGGTTGAGAGGATTGGAGAAGCTGCATATCGATCAGCTCTTTCGACGGATCAAAGTGGTTGGCATGATGTGTTGCACATATCAGTGTTATGGAAAGCTTGGAAAGAGCCGAATCCAGCGGTGGCTGATGATCAGGTAACAGTCGATGGTGGGATGATGACAAAGGTTAGACAAATTCATATCAAGGATACAGAGATCAATAAGCTACGTAACAAACCAACCGGTATGGTTAAAGTCTATTCGGATTATTTTGGTCGTGAAGAACTGATATGGGAGCATGAGCAAACAATACGAGAAGAATTTCCCGAGTTGTTTTTGTAAATTAATGTTGTAAGCTGATGTACTGATTTCCTTTCAATGAATAAAATTTTGGGACAAAATTTCTTAAAGGAGGGGAGAATTGTAATGCCCCAAAAATCCTAAAAAATGGAAGGAGTTGATTTCTGGAAGTTAACGTGCAGTGGTAGTGTTAACGCCGACGTTAGCTATTTAATTAAATCGTCTGGTGTCTCGGTTATCTACCGTGCAGCGGTTGATACGTATCGTGAGGCGCTATCACTCGACGCACTCAATGCCCTCAATGAAGCATTCAGTGACTACCACATGGCAGTAGTAATCTATCGCGTGGCGATAGCTGCTCTCAAAGCACTCAACGCACTCAATGCTCCCAAAGAAGCATTGAGTGACTACCACGAGGAAGTAGTGATCTAATGAGTGACGATAGCTAGAGGCAAAGTGCCGCTTGGCAGTAGCTTGCCACATGGCAGTAAGGTGGAGGCTACTTTGGGCGATAGAGCGTTAAGAGACGACCGCCTCAGATACCGTGCGGCGGTAGTAGCTACCGCGCGGCCGTAGCCTCAAGATATAAACTGTACATGAGAATGAGTTATCATTGTTCTCTCACTTAGTTCTTGAAGTGGTTGAGAGCAAGAGTCTGGGTCTGAGCTTTGCAAACTAGGTGAAGGAGATCCTGTGGTCAGATTTTAGAGCTAAGGCAAAATCTGTAAGGGGGAAAGCGAGGTGAGCCTTTCTATCTGGATAGAAGACATGATCATGGCTCTAAAATGACCTACAAGGGTAACGACTTTCTCCGTGGATAAGTGAAGTCCTCAATTTGCATACGTGCATGCAACCCTTCACCAAAAGGTGAAGAAAAGGGTGGTTTCTAGCAGGTAGATCGTTGTGATCCCCGATTAAACTTGTATATAGATATGAAATAGAAGTATAGAATATGCATGCTGTGTGAAGCCAATCTGGATGGGTTGGTCTAGATTGGTGATAAATTGAATTGTATATTGGAGAAGACTATGTGGATAAAACGTGTAGAATCTGGGGACTAGGGGTGTGCAGGATGCTACAATGATTGTACTGGTGGTGATCTTCAAGAAAACACAAAAAATGTGGAAGAAGTAACTTACGTCCCTTCCGCCCGGATGTAGTACTATCACCGGCAATAGCTTCCAATAAGTTATGAGGCCTGTCTCTTGGAGACCTGGGGCCAATGTTTGAAGCTAAGAGCCTTGTGTGCCCAGCAAAAAGGCTAGAGAGACAAACAAGCAAGGGGAAGCTAACCCGCGTCTTGTCATGGAGCTAGATTACTTCAGATTACGTCAATGACATGGCGATTTGAGCAATGGGAAGAGTGTTGAATCGTATCCTACGTTTTGTCACTCTAGGCTAAAATGCATAATGTAATTGGCTTTCGTCATTGGCTTAATGAGAGTCTTAGGCCATGTGCCAGAAATGACTATAATGCTCAAAAATACCATCAAGTATGGGACTGTGGATGGTGGTGAGACCAAGGATGTTTGGTACACTGATAATGCGCCCTGAGTGCAAGGGGCATGTGGAGGATCGAGCCTGTGTCTGTGGAAAATAGTGCAGGAAAGGAGAACTGCCGCCCCGAGTGACGGGTAGGGTCGTAATAATTTTGTCAGCAAATGTTGCTCGTTGCTTTGTTTGCCATATTTGGTGGTCCATGATATGCAGGTGCTGGATAGCCAAGTGGGAAGTAGCGGGCTGAAGTCCCTAATACTGTGATTGGCTAGCCATCGAAGACCTGAAGGCGAACGTTTACTATTTTCATGTGTGACCGGCCTGTGTGCCAATGTATGAAAATACCTTTTGTAAGAAAAATAAATATAAGGCCTTATGCCCCTAATAGTTGACATTGTTGATACTTGAGTTCAATTTAACCCATGAAGCTTCTGCTATAATGCTCTGAGTTAGGATTCGTTTGGTCTTTTGATATTAACATGTAACCCCACTGACTGTCTGTGGAATATGACATTGGGCCCCGGCCGGACCCTCAGTTAATTTTTTGTGACGGATGGAGATTTTACAGGATGGCTGGGAAAGGGCGCTGAAATTAGCTCCAGGTAGGGGAAATCTCGTACCTTCTCTCATTGGTGACAATGAACACACGAGCCGTCGGATCGGGCTCGATCGGATATACGCAGGCTGAAATATTTAATAAAGTATTAATTATATTTTGTCACATTATTTCCAACTATTAGTTTTAATTATTAAAAATAATTAATGGCCTCTCCTGTAGATGTACCCAACATATAAAAGTTTGCTCTTGAGGTCTAGTTTAATAGAAAATCAGAATCATCCAATTTGGCATACTAGATTTTCCTCAGCACTTATTTTTGGGAAAGGTGTCCCAAAGGTTTACCAGAGATTAAACAGAGTGCCCCTACTGGCCCACTTGATCAAATGACATAAAAACTTGACCAAAGTATGGCATGTCCAAGCCCTTCATCATATCCAAAAATCAAAATTTTAGAAGATGATTTTTCTATAGTTTTTGTAATAATTTAATAAATCATACATATTAGAAATATAGGTCTATTGACCTCTAATTTCCCCAAAACTCTGGTGGATGACCAGAGGGGTCTTTATATGGCCATGAAAAAAAACTCTCAGCCCATTTAGGGTGGATATGATGGGGTAACCTAGTGATTAAAGATGGTCACCCAGAGAAATTAAAGCCTAGTTCTTCAAAAGTGCACTTAGTGGAGTTGAGTGTTCATCCCTCAACCAAACAAGGTGAAACCATGGCCACTGCATGTTTATCACATAAGACACCCTAATGAATAATTTTTGGGGGATTTCAGGGTTGAATGCCCTGAAATCCTAGTTCAAACCTTAGGGCTGCCTATAAGGGCTAATCAAAAAAATAGGATCACACCTCCAAGGATGGATCAAATCTTTGTAGATAGTTTTCATTAGGTGGAAAACACCATGGATAATTTTATTGGAATTTTTGTGTTATTTTCCATCACTGAATACTTATTACTTAGAATGGGAAAATTTCTTTCAAATGCAAAGTGCATGACCAAAAAATTTTAGAAGATCATGAAACTTGGATAATTTGTTTATACTGATGTTTTATATCTTTGTAATTTTTATTAAGAATTTTAGTTGGGGAATTACAGTACCTCCTTTATACTTTTAGTTATTATTGTCTAGAAAAATAAATTGGTTTTAGGACTAATTCAGAGCAAAAAATTATTATACTTGACCAGTAAACTTTTTAGGGCATCATGGTGCTCTGCAAAATTTTTTATAATAATTTGAAGAAATTATGAAGCGGTTCCTTCACAAATTGCACAAGTTTTAATTTCTTTTATCCAATTAATTATATAGCTAAATGAAGTTATAAATCATGAAATTTGTTCAGAGAACCTTTCTGGTCACTATAGACCTCTGGTAATTTTATCACAATTTTTAGACAATAAATTTGGGTACTTCCTTTGTTTAATTCTATTTTGATTAAATAATCAATATTGTGATTTATGATGGAAATCATTTTGGCAAAATTATGAAATTTAAAACATGTTGTTCAACCAATATGATGTTGTAGAAATTTTATTAAGGACTTTGCATATAAGAACGATGTACCTCATGTTCAAAGTCAGAGGTGGCATGATTTTAGGAAAATTATTAAAATATCTGAATAAATTAGGAAAAACACAAGTCTCTGGATTTAAGCACAACATACATGATAGACCCCTAAAAATAATCCTAGGGTTTTTGGTGAATAATTTGGAGTATTACCTTTCACACGCTCAATCCAGTTCATTAGGTCTGCAAATAGTAATTTATGGTGTTTAACGTAGAGCTGTGCGTCTCACATGGGTAGTAATATAGTGGGTGCACCTATATTTTGTGGAGTCTAGATGAGGTCACCCATAAGGCCAATTTCTAGGTAGCATGAATACCAAGGAGACACAGTTGTGCTCAGGGCCGATGATGTATCGTCTCTCCCCTAAAAGTTATAATTCTCTAAGGGTTTGATCAAGTGTAATGTAGGGAGGGGATTGACAATAAATAGATACAATGCTTGCCATGTTCTGAATAGAGCCACTATCAACAAATACCACAGGAAGACTCCTTTTGATATTATGTAAAGCAAAAAACTTAATCTTGCCTATTTAAGAATCTTTGGAAGCAAATGTTTTGTGCTTAATAATAGGAAGTCCTACTTGACAAAGTTTCCTGCCAAGTCTTATGAGGGAATTTTTGTTGGGTACAACAACCATAACAAAGCCTATAGAGTCTACCACTTAAAGAATCAAGTTGTAGAAAAGTCTGTCAACATAGTATTTGAGAATAACAAATACTGTGTAGCATCTCCGTCTATCACATGCAATATAATAGAGGGTATGGACAAGGCCCCACACCATATTCCACAGATAGACAGTTGGATTACATGTTATTATCAAAATACTACACGTGCCTTAACTCAGAGCATTCTTGCGAAAGCTTTATGGTTGTATGAACTCATACCAATTGAATGTCCACTATATATAAACCACACCATTTATACATATAACAAGAATGTTAATTACAAATTCACAAAAGTTATGGCGTTACGACCTTACAGTTATACTTTACAAATGTGGTTTACAAATATCGGCGCGCAGGCCGGCCACACATGAAAATTGTAAAACTTCTTCACTCGGCCTTTTAGGGCCAGCATAGTAGCAAGGGCTTTAGCCCGCTATTTGCCGCTCGGCTATCCAGCACCTACACAAGGACAATCCACCACAAGGGTGGAAAATAAGGCAGCGGTCAGCATTCAGCTGACTAATTTATAACGACCCTACCCCTTTCTTGGGGCAGCGGTATTCCTTCCCTGTATGCATAACAATTTCACAATTAGATATATCATAAGAACGTGCACTCACACACAGTTAGATATATCACAAACTCTAGCCTCAACTGTCGACGCTCAGTGCACTTAGGGCATATTTTTGGTGTGCCATTTTCAAGGACTACACCACCATTCAGAGGTTCAAGACATGACGGTCAACTTTGAGCAATACTAGTTTTTACGGTGTGCAGGCCTAAGACTCTCATTATGCGCTCCAACGAGACCAATAACCTAGGTCTTCGAGTTTGTCAGACATAATACAGGTACATTTCATCCCTTGCATGTTGCTCAATTTATTAGTTCAAAAGCAATGTCTGACGCGGGTTGGCTTCCCCTTGCCTATTCGGCACGATGGACATAAGAGCTCGTAGCTCACACTAGCCACACTTTCTCCAAGAGACTAGATTTGCAATCAAAAGGCTATCTGGGAGCTATCGCCGGCGATACTCACTATCGCCAGGCGTTACTAACAGAACTCACTTTCTATATTCATACCTAGCCCAAAACCCTACAGTAACCTGCAGTGCCAGAAACACTGGTTATTTAATAGAACATAACACAAATAGCTCACTAAGATCTATCGCCGTTGGTGATACTCTCTATCACACAGCGATATACAACAGTTATTCAAACTGTAGTATTTCGTTTGTATTTTCCTGGAGTGCAACTCCAGTATATCCTGTAACTTTTAGTTCACAGGTACAATGTAAAGCCCCAAATTTTCTTATGGTATTATTTCATTTGGTATTGTCATATTCATGACTTCATGGTGTTACCTTTTTACGTCATATTGATGGAACTGCACCGTTAGCGCATTTTCACGTCCATTTGTTCTATTTGACCAGATTTTGGAGTTTTTGATGAAGATTGAATGATGTCTTGATTGGAAGAATTAAATTTGTGGCTTGTATGCTTATTGTAAACATTTGATTTTAGTGTCTAAAGAAGGGTGCGTCGGATTCTAGTGTTGTCTTCGCTGCTAAATTTGTAGAGTCGGTAATCTATTCCGGAATATTAGTCAAATCTGAATTTATGATATTTGTCCAAATTTTGTTATCGAGATGGCCAGTCTCATTTATCGAGAAGCCGAGAGCTATTCCTGAGAAGTTTATATTCCTTCTCGAGAAATGTTGTGTTGTTCCCGGGAAGTCTTACTTTGTCTCGAGAAATCCCTCCTCCAGTTCTCGAGAAATCCATTTTGAGTTCTCGAGAAGTACTTTATTGTTCTCGGGAAATGCAGCCTTGTTCTCGAGAAGTCCATTTAATTCTCGAGAAGTCCTTCTTTGTTTCCGAGAAGTCCTTATTAGTACTCAAGATCTTCCCTTATTATCGAGAAAGCCTTGTCTTATTCTCGATAAAGCCTTATTTTGTTCTCGAGAAATGTCTTGTTGTTCCCGAGTAGTGCTTCTTCCTGTTCGTGAGAAGTCTTCTTCAAATTTCAAGAAGCCTTCTTTAGTTTCTTAGAACTCTTCTTCCTCAGTACTCGAGAAGTCTTCTTCTGTTCTCGAGAAGCCTTCTTTAGTTCCCGAGAACACTTCTTCCTCAGTACTCGAGAAGTCTTCTTCTATTCTCGAGAAAACCGGTTCAGCTGACCCCTGTTCATTCTCTTAAGTGTAACGATTTTAATATTGTATTTATTATATATAAAAATATATATGTATATATATAAATACACCACTTCTTCCTCCTTAAGCCGACCGAGCTTCTGTTCATTTTCACGAACCAGAGTGAAATAAGCGAGAGAGAGAAAGTTCTTTCGTGATTCTTCTAGTGGTTGTCAACGGTGCTCCGGTGATCGAAATCTTGAACCGAACGTAGATCCAGAAAGTTCTCAGTGAGAGTTGCGTCATCGTGGTAAAGTTTTCCCCATTTCTTGAGTTTTTCTCGTTAGGGTTTTTGGCCCTAACTTCTATTTCGGCCATTTGTGTTCAGATTTTGACTTCCCCCGCCTTCTTTAGCCCCGATCTACGACAAGTAGCGATTTGGCGAGTTTCTCTGGTAAAACCAAGAAAGGTGGTGGTTTTACTCCTCTCTTCCCTTCTTTCTCCTAATCTGCTAAAATTTCTAACTTCTTTTTTTGTTATCATTAATAACCTGCTGATTATAATGCTGTCTAAATTCTTTGTTTAAATCCACTTGTACTGTCATGTTCTTTATTTTGCTAATCTGACCTTGTAAAGTGGTATATGTGTTGATGATGTGGTTGAATCTTGCACTTTTAATCGTCCCTCAACTATTATGTAGGACGTGTTAGAGTTTATTTAGGACTGTAAATCCTTCCTAAAGGTTGATCAACCATTCCTTAAATCTAGAATTGTCTAGTACAATCAAATGTGCCAAGTCTTGAGATTTTTATCATGGTTTTATTTGTTTTGGGTGTTAGTGGACGAAACCACCGCCGCAATGTTTGTTTCCTTTATTAGTACTTTGTGTAACTCTATCGGGTGTTTGGGCATTTGTAGTGAATGGTGGAGTGTATGAGTCTCGCCTACAGTTAGATGGATATTATATCTGTGAGGGTGTGTCCGGATGAGTGACCAACTCGCCTGTGTTTTTGGGTAGAGTTGACCACACATTGCTAATGAAGTTTTGAGAATTCTTTCTTATAATCTAATCATGCTTTCCACTTTTTTATCCTTGTGCATCTGGTGTAAATTGTTGTACGTGACGATTCACGTAAGTGCTCTTTTCTTATTTTGGTACTTTACCTTGTACATTACTTCAACACTTTTGGTCTTGGGTTGGTACCCCTTTTTGACCTTTGTTTACCTTTTGCTTACTTTTCTGCCACCGTTTGTACCTTCTTGCTGAGGTGTTCTATCTTTGGAATGCCCCAGGTTCGATGCTTTAGCAGGTAGTGGTGCTGGTTTTTGGAGTTCCTGAGCAGTAGTGTTTGGTGTGGCTTTCACCTCACCGTTACGAGTTAGTTTTTTATTTTGGTTTACTTTACCTAGTTCAGACATACTTTTGTTGTATGTGGGTTCATGTCAGATTGTTGACGCCCACTGGATAGTTTATTTTGGACACTTTGCTAGCTACTAGTTTGTTTACCTTATAATTATTTTGATTATTTTCTCTCTGGGATTTTTTAAGCTAGGATTACATGTTAGATATTTTCAAGTATAAAACTACTATGATTGCCTCATGCGTTGCATGTTTTAAAATTCTAAATCATTATATTTAGCGACCGTAAAAGCTATTTTTAATACTATGATAAACCTAGGGTCTTGCATACCATAAGTTGTCCTCTAGGGACATTTATACTAATGTAGGATGTCTAATCTTGTAAAAAAAGAATTTTTGACAATATATAACTATTTTTCTCGTGGACTAGATGAGCCACCAAGCCAAGGGATACAGCTAACTGTTTAGCTTAAACTGGATTTTCCTCTTAAGAACATAAAGATCTTTCTTTATGTGTAAAGTAGGAGTTTTGCCTGACCGTCCGTAGTTATCCCCTGCTAACGTGGCATCATAATGCGCATTTTACCTTACTCTGATATATCTTTAAAGGCGGTGAAAATGCGGGTTGTGATAGTTGGTATCACAGGGAGGTTGGTTTGACAAGTTGGTCAAACTAGCAAATCTGTTGTAGATTTGATTTCCTTCATTCATTTTCATACACACTGATGTGTCATCAGTACATCTTAGCCGAAGCATTGTCACTACACTCATAGCATGATAAGAAGTATACATGGCATATGATGTAGTATGGGATGCATAATATGAGTTTGTATATGGATCCACCATAGGTGGCAACGTGTGACGGTTATGTAGTATGGCATACATAACCACCATAACATGGATGCCCATTAGCACATTTTCTTTTTTCATCGCATGTGATGTTATGTAGTATGGGAAGAAAAACATTTCATGTGTACGCCGCTCCCTCTCATAGCATGCATTAAGGCCTTATCATTTTTGAATGCATAGCAGTGCATACATAGCATATCATCGCATGAGCATTCGTGCCAAGTTAAGGTTTACATGATGACACATATACACAAATGATTTTAAATAAGAATAAAGAATTTATGCATTCATATCATAGGCACATGAGTCAATAGGATGAGAAAATATCATCCTAAGTAGGACATCACATCGTTTACAAAATCCCAGAGCTGGTTTGCAGTGTAAGAAAGTGTCTTTTAAGTACGGTCTGAACTAAATTGTGTGGCCTAGTTGTAAGATAGGAATTTGAAGAGTTGTTCATTTTCCCATTTAGAAATACCGGATAAATGTCCTACGATGAGGTCGACTCCCTAGTGGGAGATTGAGTTGTCAGGTTTGAAAAGCGATGCGATGATCGAGAGTTTACGTTAGAGAAACGAGGCTCTGTCAAGACAATAAGTTGCGATGCAACTGCAAATTCAATCTTTGTTGTTTATCGCTCATGTGCAGCAACCCTTAGTGCAAGATTCTGTCATGGGTCAAGCCATACCCATTACTCCTGCTCCTTTGGTGCCCCCAGTGATGCTACCACCAAAGATGAATTTTATCTCACATTTCCAGTGATTGGGACCTCCCACTTACGATGGGAGAGCCGACTTTATGGTTTTGGATGATTGGATCATCGATATCAAGGAAATATTCTCGTATTCGTGGATTGCAGAATCCTAGAAGGTAATGATTGCAACCTATCAGCTAAAAGGACTGGCAAAAAGCTGGTGGATTCGGGAAAAGTAGAGTCTGAATGAAGGATGCTCGTGGGAATCTTTTAATAAGATGCTGCTTAAGTAGTTTCTACCCTCGGTTGAGTAGGACCGCCTTATGAATAATTTCTTGCATCTGAATATGAGACAGCTCACGGTGAGCGATTATGAGATTAAGTTTAGCAAGCTTAGTAGATTTGCTCCTAATATGGTAGCTTCAGAAGCGGGAAGAGTGAAGCGCTTCCTCAAAGGACTTAGAAGTGATGTCCAATAGTGGGCATGCACTTATAGAGCTGAAAGTTATGCTGAGGCAGCGGAAGACGTCCTGAAAGTTGAGGTGATTGAAAATTCCAATAATCGAGATGCCGCAGTGTGAAAAAATAAGAGGAAAGGTGATGAGGATGGAAGCTCGAGGGCATCTGGCCCTTCTTCAAAGAATAAAAGTGGTGATATATGTAGCTTCTGTGGTTGATCTGGCCACCCTTACGAAAGATGTTACAAGACGACTGCCACTCTGAAGCAGCAGCAAGTGATCGTCATCCAAGGTGCACCCAAAAGAGATATGGTATGTACATTCTATACAAAGAAGGGACATGATGTGAGTCATTGATGGTCAAAGTATAAGGCTTGCTTCAAGTGCGGACAAAAGGGGCAACTGAAGTCCTAATGCCACAAGGATAAATCCCCACTGTATCCTACCCCACTTCGTGCTCTTCCACCGCCACCAAACCAGGACAGAGGGAAAGGAATGCTGAATGTGGTGACCAGGGAGGAAGCTCAGACATCTACCCAAGTGATATTAGGTTAGATTCAAGGTTAACTTTTACTCTCCATTGTTTTCCCTAGTTTTTGATCGCTTAGTTAAGTATGATACGGTTTTAGGGGAGTTTAAGGTGAAGATTAGGTGGGCGCACATTCTTTTCGATTTTAGTGCTACCCATTCCTTTGTGGCATGGAGTTTCGTAGATAAAAATCGTTTGAATGTGGATCAATTAGGAGATTCCTTCAATATCAACCTTCCCTCCGAAGATCTGGTGATATCAAGTCAAGGAGTTCAGAGATGCCCTATTTTTTAGGTGATTTCCTAGCCTTTGCGGATCTGATGGTGTTGGATCTGGCGGATTTTGATGTAATTTTGGGCATGGACTTGTTGTCGAAGTATGATGCAGTCATCCAGTGCAAGGCAAAGTGACTGGAATTCAAGACAGACAATGGCCAACCTATGAGTTAATACGAATTTCAGGACATGGGTTCCCTCATTATTTCTGCGGTACGTACTTGTCGAGCTATAGAGTCTAGTTGTGAGGCGTATCCTGTATTTATTTCTTCTTTGGAAATAGCTTTTATTACAACACATCTTGAGGATATCTCGGTGGTGCAAGAGCTTTCGGATGTCTTTCCTGATAGTCTTCCAGGACATCCTTTTGAGAGAGAGGTGGAGTTTGTTATATACCTCGAGCTAGGTACTCGCACTATTGCCAAGGAATCGTACCATATGGCACCGTGTGAGTTAGAAGAGTTGCGCACTAAGCTGGATGAGTTGTTGTAGTGTAGTTTTATTAGGGTTGAGTTCTTCCCAGTGGGGTGCCCCTGTTTTGTTCGTAAACAAGAAAGACGGTTCCATGAGGCTCTGCATAGATTATCGAGAATTAAATAAGGTAACCATCAAGAATAGATATCTGTTGCCTCGGATTGATGATCTATTTGATCAGTTGTGGGGATGCGCTGTGTTCTCGAAGAATTACCTTCGATCAGGCTACCACCAGTTGAGGGTCCATGAGGCTTATATACCACGAACGGTTTTTCATTCCCGGCACCGGCATTTTGTGTTCTTGGTGATGACCTTTGGTTTTACAAATGCCCCCTCTTCTTTTATGGACTTAATGAATAGAGTGTTCAAGGATTTCTTAGACCATTTCGTTGTCGTGTTCATAGATGACGTCCTCGTGTATTCCCGTAGAGTTGCGGAGCATGCTCAACACTTGCGCTTAGTTTTTTTCAACCCTGAGGGAGCACAAACTCTATGCCAAGCTGAGTAAGTGCAAATTCTGGTTACCCCAGGTGTCTTTCTGGGCCATGTTGTGAGCAAGGATGGTATTTTCGTAGACCCGACAATGATTTTTCCTATGATGGAATGGAAGAGACCTTCTACACCTAAGGAGATTAGGAGATTCTTAGGTCTGGTTGGCTATTATAAAAGGTTCGTGGAGGGGTTCTCTTTGTTGTATGCACCTCTAAATAGACTTACACAGAAGAACACCACGTTTATTTGGAGCGATAAGTGTGAAGAAGCTTTTTAAGAGTTGAAGAAGAGATTGTGTATTGCTCCAATTTTAACTTTGCCTACTAATGGAGTCGAGTACGCTGTGTTTGTAGATGCATCACACATTGGACTTTGTTTTGTTTTGATGCAAGATGGAAAAGTGATCGCGTACGGATCAAGACAATTAAAGATTCTTGAAAGAAAATATACTACGCATGATTTGGAGTTTGCTGCTGTAATTTAGGCACTGAAGCTTTGGATACATTTACTGTATGGTGCACTGTGCAAGATCTATACAAACCATAAGAGTTTGAAGTACATCTTCACTTAGATAGACCTGAATCTGCGCCAGCATAGGTGGTTAGAATATGTGGCCGATTATGAAGTGGAGATTATTTATCATCCAGGAAAGGCTAACGTAGTAGCAGATGCCTTGAGTAGGAAGACCGCCAAAATCATCAATCTATCTGTCCAGTCCCTGGTGGAAGAATTCTTGTTGATGGACATTGTAGTTGGGAATAGTACTGTGCCTGTTAGTTTGGAAGAAGAAGAGCCCTCTTGGATTTACCTTACCAGAGGGCACCTGAAGGATAACCCTGATTTGTTGCATCTCTAGAATAGAACTTAGAAGGGAGAGCTACCTAATTTATCTTTGGATGAGTTAGATACTCTGAAATATCGGATATATTTTGAATCCCTACTTTTGGAAATATTTGGGTTAAGATTTGCAATTAAGCTCATGGTACTAGTGTTGTCTACCATCCTGGTTCCAACAAAATGTATAAAGATCTGAAGCAAATTATTTAGTGGTCGGGAATGAAGAATGATACAGAAAAGTTTGTGTCGGAATGTTACACGTGTCAGCATGGTAAGGCTGACCATGGAAGTCCTGATGGTAAACTGACACAGCTTGATATTCCAAGTTGGAAGTGGGAGAGTATTTCAATGGATTTCATCACAGGTTTACAAAGATCTCCCCGTGGGCCTGATTCTATTTGGGTGATTGTTGATAGATTGACTAAGTGTGCTCCCTTTGTGCCCTTTAAGATTGGGTATTATATAAAGAAGATAGCCGAGTTATACCTTGATGAGGTAGTCAGATTACATGGAGTGCTTGTTAGCATTGTATCAGATCGAGAGTCCAGATCTACGCCTATCATCTGGAAGAGTTTATAGGATGGGTTGGGTACCAATTTAGGGTATTCCACTGCCTATCATCTGCAGACAAATGGTCAAACGGAAAGTATAAATCAGAACGTGGAAGATATGATAAGATGTTACATATTTGCTCACGGTGGTGCTTGGGATGAGCGTCTTACACTCATGAAATTTGAATATAATAATAGCTATCAAGAGAGCCTGCAGATGGCCCAGTTTGAGGCCTTGTACGGAAGGTGTTGTAGGATTCCTTTGTTTTGGGCTAAGGTTGGTGAGAGACCGCTGCTATGTTTGGAAGCCCTTGAAGAGATGAATTGTGCGGTAACTCATATTCGGTAGAAGCTTCGTGTAGCTCAGGAGCGTTATGAAAAGTATGCAAATCGACGAACGGTCGACATGTAGTTCGTTGTTGGGGACTACGTTTTTTTTTATAAACTCTCCGATGTCATGTATTAAAAGGTTTGGAAGGAACTACAAGTTAGACCCCGGTATATGGGACCTTTTAAGATTCTTGAGCGCATCGGAGTGTCATCCTATAGACTAGATTTACCTGCTATCTTCCCTAGTGTCCATGATGTGTTCCATGTGATCCAGTTGCGGAAGTGTGTTTGTAGTGATCATCAAGTCCATGACTCGGTACCCTAGATTCAACCCAATCTTTTGTATGTGGAAGAGCATGTCCGAGTTTTGGAATCTCATTCTCGAGTGTTGCGGAGGAAGTCCATTCCCATGGTCAAGATTCTTTGGAGAAATTAAGATGTCGAGAATGCGATGTGGGAATTGGAGTCAGTGATTAGGGAATCTCATACTCACCTCTTACCTTAGTTTCTGGTATGTCTCCATGCTTTTGGATATGTTTGATTTTCTCGTTTTTGTTTGGTTTTGGAGTTGAGTTAAGTTTCGGTATGAAACTTCTTTTTAGGGGGTGACTGTAACGCTCCAGATTTTTCGATTATATTATTTGATTTGGTATTGTCATATTTATGACGTTACGGCATTGCCTATTTTACATCATGTTAACTGCGTTGCACCGTTAGTGCGTTTTCGTGTCTGTTGGGTCTGTTTGACCAGATTTTGGAGTTTTTTATTAGATTGAATGATTTCTTGATTAGAAGAAATAAATTTGTTGCATGTATGCTTATAGTAAACAATTGATGTTAGTGTCTCAAGAATGGTGCTTCGGATTCTAGTGTTGTCTTTGCTGCTAAATTCCTAGAGTCGGCAATTTATTCCAGAATATTAGTCAAATCTGAATTTCTGATATTTGTCCAAATTTTGTTCTCGAGATGGCCAGCCTCATTTCTCGAGAAGCCGGGAGCTGTTCCAGAGAAGTTTATATTCCTTCTCGAGAAATGTTGTGTTGTTCCCGGGAAGTCTTACTTTGTCTCGAGAAATCCCTCCTCTAGTTCTCGAGAAATCCATTTTGAGTTCTCGAGAAGTACTTTATTATTCTCGGGAAATGCAACCTTGTTCTCTAGAAGTCCATTTAGTTCTCGAGAAGTCCTACTTTGTTTCCAAGAAGTCCTTATTAGTACTCGCGATCTGCCCTTGTTCTCGAGAAAGCCTTGTCTTGTTCTCGAGAAAGCCTTATTTTGTTCTCGAGAAATGCCTTGTTGTTCCCGAGTAGTGCTTCTACCTGTTCCCGAGAAGTGTTATTGAGTTCTCAAGAAGCCTTCTTTAGTTCCTGATAACTCTTCTTCCTCAGTACTTGAGAAGTCTTCTTCAGTTCTCGAGAAGACTTCTTTAGTTCCCGAGAACTCTTCTTCCTCAGTACTCGAGAAGTCTTCTTCTGTTCTCGAGAAAACCGGTTCAGCCGACCCCTATTAATTCTCTTAAGTGTAATGATTTTAATATATTATTTATTATATATATATATATATATAAAAATTTATATATAAATACACCTCTTCTTCCTCCTTAAGCCGACTGAACTTCTATTCATTTTCCCGAACCAGAGCGACCTGAGCGAGAGAGGGAAAGTTCTTATGTGATTCTTCTTATGGCCTCCGACGGTGCAACGGTGCTCGATATCTTGAACTGAATGTAGATACGGAAAGCTCTCAGCCAGAGTTGCATCATTGTGGTAAAGTTTCCCCATTTCTTGAGTTTTTCTCATTAGGGTTTTTGGCCCTAACTTCTATTTCAGACATTTGTGTTCAGATTTTGACTTCCCCCGTCTTCTTTAGGCCCGATATATGACAATGAGTGATTTGGAGAGTTTCTCTGGTAAAACCAAGGCAAGTGGTGGTTTTACTCCCCTCTTCCCTTTTTCTCCCGATCAGCCGAAATTTCTAACTTCTTTTGTCGTTATCATTAATAACTTGCTAATTATAGTGCTGTCTAAATTCTTTGTTTAAATCCACTTGTACTGTCATGTTCTTGATTTTGCTAATCTGAGCATGTAAAGTGGTATATGTGTTGATGATGTGGTTGAATCGTGCTCTTTTAACCGTCGCTTAATAATTATGTAGGACGTGTTAAAGTTTATCTAGGATTATAAATCCTTCCTAAAGGTTGATCAACTGTTCCTTAAATCTAGAAATGTCTAGTAGAATCTGTTGTGCCAAGTCTTGAGATTTTTATCATTGTTTTATTTATTGCGGGTGTTAGTGGACGAAACCACCGGCGCAATGTTTATTCCGTTTATTAGTACTTTGTGGAACTCTACAGGGTGTTGGGGCGTCTGTGGTGAATGGTGGAGTGTATGAGTCTCCCCACAGTTAGACAGATTTTATACCTGTGAGGGTGTGTCTAGAGGAGTAACCACCTCGCCTGTGTTTTTGGGTAGAGTTTACCACATGTGGCTAATAAAGTTTTGAGAATTCTTTCTTATGATTTAATCAGGCTTTCCACTATTTTTAGCCTTGTGCATCTGGTGTAATTTGTTGTACGTGACGATTCACATAAGTGCTCTTTTCTAATTTTGGTACTTTACCTTGTGGTTTACTTCAGTACTTTTGGTCTTGGGTTGGTACCCTTTTTGACCTTTGTTTTCCTTTGGCTTACTTTTCTGCCACCGCTTATACCTTCTTGCTGAGGTGTTCTGTCTTTGGAATACCCCAGATTCGGAGCTTTAGTAGGTAGTGGAGCTGGTTTTTTGATTTCCTAAGTAGCAGTGTTGGCTGTGGTTTTCACCTCGCCGTTGCGAGGTAGTTTGTTGTTTTGGTTTACTTTACCTAGTTCAGACATACCTTTGTTTTATGTGGGTTCATGTCAGATTCTTGACGCCTACATGATAGTTTATTTTGGACACTTTGCTAGCTGCTAGTAAGTTTACCTTCTAATTATTTGGATTATTTGCTCTCTTGGATGTATTATGCTAGGATTGCATGTTAGATATTTTCAAGTATAAAACTACTATAATTACCTCATGCATTGCATGTTTTAAAATTCTAAATAATTATATTTAGCGATCTTAAAAGCTAGTTTTACTTCTATGATAAACCTAGGGTCTTGAATACCATGAGTTGTCCTCTGGGGACATTTATACTCATGTAGGATGTCTAATCATATAAAAGAAGTATTTTCCGTGGCGTATAACTATTTTTCTCATGGACTAGATGAGCCACCAAGATGAGGTATACGGCTAACTGTTTAGCTTAAACTGGATTTTCCTCTAAATAACTTAAAGATCTTTCTTTACATGTAAAGTAGAAGTTTTGCTTGAGCGTCTGTAGTTATCCCCTGCTAACATGGCATCATGACGCGCATTTTCCCTTACTCTGATATATCTTTAAAGGCGATCAAAATGCGGGTTGTGATAGTTGGTATCAGAGGGAGGTTTGTTTGACAAGTTAGTCGAACCAGCCAATCTATTGTAGATTTGATTTCCTTCATTCATTTTCATACACACACCGATGTGTCATCAGTACGTCTTAGCAGAAGCAAAGTCACTACACTTATAGCATGATAAGAAGTATACAAGTCATATTATATAGTATGGGATGCATAATATGTGTTTGTATATGGATCAACCATAGGTAGCAACGTATGATAGTTATGTAGTATTAGATGCATAACAACCATCACATGGATGCCCATTAGCACTTTTTCTTTTTCTTTTTTTTGCATGCGATGTTATGTAGTATGGGATGCATAATATTTCATGTGTACGCCGCTCATAGCATGCATTAAGGCCTTTTTGTTTTAGAATGCATATCACTGCATACATAGCTCTTCATGGAAAAAGTTATCGCACCGGACTTTGACCATTCCGATTGTCTTTTTTCGCAGTTTCTTGATCTCCGTATCCTCGATCTTAATGGGTCAAACTTTCATCATTAGCCAAATATTGACCGGTACATGATCATCTGTAACCACTTGAGCTAGATCTTTCATAGCATTTCGCAGCACTGATATGTAAAACACATCGTGCAAGCCACTTAGCTTCTCCGAAAGAGCTAACCGATAGGCAGCTTCTCAAATTCACTCAACCACTTCAAACAGATCAAGATACCTCAGACTCAATTTTTTCAAGCGATGAATCCTGGACACACTT
The DNA here is from genome assembly GCA_039513925.1 of Platanthera zijinensis. NCBI lineage: Eukaryota > Viridiplantae > Streptophyta > Magnoliopsida > Asparagales > Orchidaceae > Platanthera > Platanthera zijinensis. The sequence continues at coordinate 152,708,653 of CM077081.1, forward strand.
TTGAATGTTTTGATCTTCAAGTACACCAACGCGCCAACCGCAAAATCCATGTTTCGGTTCTTGGTGTTGTAGTACTTTGCTACACTATCTTAGGCTACCAATAGCCGCTCTCGTATAGTACGTATAGTCGAATTTGCATCTTCAACCTCCTTACTCTTAAATAGCTTTGACTCGCCTATTTTCGCCCATGCTAAAGGTGTGCGACACTATCTATAGTATAAAGCTTCAAAGGGTGCCATCTGTATGCTAGCTTGATAGCTATTATTGTAGGCGAACACAATCATATAGATGTGATCTTCCCACCTCTTCCTGAATTCTAGGGCGCACATACGGAGCATATCATTCATTGTTCTGTTGGTCCTCACAGTCTGACCATCCGTTTGTGGATGGAAGGTCGTACTGAACTTTAATTTGGTACCCAATAGTTGGTGGATTAGCCTCCAAACACCTGAAGTAAAATGCCCATCTCGGTCACTAACGATGCTACGGGGCATGTCGTGCAATCTTACGATGTTATCCACGTACAACTTGGCCAACATTTCCACGGAATCGTCCTTCTTGTTTGGTATGAAGTGCGACACTTTTGTTAACCGGTCAACGATCACCCACACGGCATCGTTTTCGCTCTGAGATCTCGGCAGTCCATGCACGAAATCCATAGAAATATCATCAAAAATCCATATCTGGATTAGCAATGACATCAGGAAACCTCAAGGTTTCTTATATTCAGCTCTCACTAAGGCAAAAGTTTTACATTTTGCAACATAATGGGCTATGTCTTCCGTCAGACCTTGCCACCAGAACACCTTCTTCAATTCCTTGTACATTTTCTTGCTCCCTGGGTGAATTGAGTACTTTGTAAAATGTGCTTCGTACATAAACTCCTCATGTAGTTTACCCACATCAGGGATGCACAAATGACCATCTTTCCACAAAAGGCCATCATCCATGGAGAATTAGGCATTTGACCCATCTACTGCATAGCGTTGTAGACTCTGATCGAGTTCCATTGCTCCCCGAACTATATCCGCGAGGTCATTTTGAACCTCTGTCCAGTTCAGGCATGCATTTGTAATGGCATTCTTGTCAACACAAGAAATGTCTAAGTTCTACAATTCCTGGATCAGAAGCTCATCATATATCTGCAACCATTTTCACTTGCCAGAGTCACCTGACTCAAGGCATCTACGACTACATTTCCCTTCCCGGGAGTATAGTGTATCTAGAAGGTGTAGTCCCTGAGGAACTCCATCCATCTCAGCTGTCGCATTTTTAGATCTTTCTGATCCAAGAGATACTTAAGGCTCTTATGGTCTGTGAAGATATTAACTTTCATGCCATATAAGTAATAACGCCACAGCTTAAGTGCAAAAATCACCGCTTCCAACTCCAAGTCGTGGACAGGATAGTTCCGCTCAATCACTTTCAACTAGCGTGAGCCATATGCTTTCACTTTACCAAACTGAAGAAGTACGCAGCCTAAGCCGCACCCTGATGCATCACTGTACACTTCATAGCCATCCGAACAACATAGCGATGTCAAAAGTGGCATCATGGTCAAGAGACTCTTCAACTCTTCAAAAGTTCGAGCACACTCTGTCATCCAAATGAACTTCTAATCCTTTTTATCAGTATTGCAAGAGGCAAAGAGATCTGCGAGAAGTTTTCTAGGAATGGTGTGTAGTTGCCCTCCATTCCAAAGAAACTCCGGACTTTAGCTACACTTGACAAAACAGGCCACTCCTGTATCGTACCTATCTTTGCAAGATCCACCGCAATCTCCTCTCCACTAACCACATGGCCAAGAAAGGCCACTGACGACAGACAGAACTCACACTTTGAGAACTTGGCATAGAACTTATTTCTTCTCAGGGTGTGCAACACCATCCGTAAATGGTTCGAATTATCTTCTTCAGACTGAGAGTACACTAAAATGTCATCAATAAATACAATTACAAATAAGTCCAAGTACTCTCGAAATGCAGGCTATCATCCTTCTCTTTCACAAAGAGGACAGGCACGCTCCAAGGTGATATACTTGGGCACATATATCCTTGCTATAATAGCTCTTGCAGCTGAACTTTAAGTTCCTCCATTTCCTTTGGCGCTACACGTTACGGTGAGCGGGCCACATGTTTCGCACCTGGCACCAACTCGATAGAGAAGTCAATTTACATTTGGGGAGGTAGCCTCAGAAGATCCTTCGGGAACACATCAGCGTACTCCGATACAATCAGATCATCACTCACACTGGCATTATCTAAATAGCCTTTATAAGCGTGAAGAATAACTCCACGCCCTTTCGATCATCTTTGACAACTTGAAAAGTAGACATCAGTATCTTGCTCGATCCTCGCATACCAGCGAATTTAGTCTCTAGCTCGGTATTCTGACCCAATGTGATCTCCTTGCAGTTGCAATCTATAAAGGCATGCTTCTCCGAGAGCCAGTCCATACAAAAGATTACATCAAACTCCGATAGTGGCACCACAGCTGCTTCAAATCAAAAATCTCGACTTCCTATTCGCACCTCAACACAATAAGAATTATTTTCCCACATCACGCATCTGTTAGGCAACAATATCTTTAGTCTCTCTATGAGCACACAAGTAGGCACTCTAATCCGAGACACGAAGTCCTCAGCTAGAAATGAATGTGAAGCATCTGTATCAAACAGTGCTCTCACCGGACAGCCCTGAATAAGGACAAAGCCTAATATTAATAAATCATACATAAGCAACGCACAAGGTAAGAAGTATAAAAAGAAGTAAAATTGTATCTTAACTCGTACCTATGACAACGTCACTCTGCTTTACAGCCTCCTACTTGTGAAGGTTGTACACCCTTGGCTGAGTTGGAGCATACTAGGATGCAGTGGACTCCACCTATATTCCCTTTTCAGCATATGTTGCTCCTTCCTTCTTATCACCCCTTGGAGGACCACTCCGGTAGTCACGGGCCATATGTCCCACCTTTCCATAAGTATAACATGTCTGAGGGCCTTGCCCAGATGTTACTCCAGACCCAACCGTTGAAGGAGCATGTCCCGAAGATTTGGACTTTCTACCCCATTTCTTGTGGTAGCTCGATTTTCCCAGGTGCGGTACTTTGAACTCGGGCTTTTTCACAACCAACTCCTTCTTGCCCTGCACCCTCTTCATTTCTTTCTCTAATGCACAGGCCGTATCCACCAATGCTTGAAACCCTTGATTCACTGAACTCGAGAGCAGCATCATCAGCTCATCCCGTAGTCCCACATAGAACTGATTTGTCTTACACTCTTCTTCAGCGAAGATAGACCCCGCATAGCGTCCCAATCTGGTAAACTCATGAAAATAGGTGTCAACATTACTTTTACCCTACGTCAGACGCTGAAACTCATTTTCCATGGTTATGCGATACGACGACGGCAGATGCTTCGCCAAGAATAGTCTCGAAAACTCCTCTGTTGAGACCTCCGCTAGTCGTCTGCCTGCTAAGTGGTGCAGCTCCATTTCATCCCAGCAAAGTCGAGACTCTCCTTCCAATAGGAAGGTGGCCAAGGTTACTTTCTGTCATTCCTCCACTCATATTGTTGTCATAATCATCTTTATTCACACAAGCCAGCCATCTGCCTGTGTTGGGGATTCTACCCCCGTGAACATAGGAGGACTGAAACTCATGAACTGCTTCAGTTGTCATTCTGCTGCTCATATATCTACCACAGTCTTAACAGGTTCTGTCCTCACACTAACCTATATTGGTACCATTGCAGGTTGTGCCTGCCCAGTAGGTTTTGTGTGTATCATCGCAAATAATGCCTCAGCAATTAAGCCCACTGTCTCCGCAGAAGGAGGAGGAGTGGGCACCTCAGTTGGTGCCGCACTTTCAACAAAATGCTGGGGCTCAGACTGCCCCGCACCACTTCGAATCACAAATATGTGTAAAAGACACACTTTAGCGACTTTGCAAAAAGCAACAACGACTAGTATAAATGTGCAGGTTCCTCAAAAAGGTGTATTTTCATTCCTAAGAGGACATTCTGTAGTTCATTTATGTTATAACGATACGCACTTGCACGTGCTTTCCACCCCTCAAAAGAATTCGACCATGAATTCGCAAGAGGAAGACCAAGGAAAGCTTATACCAAATTTTAGCACCTCCATCCCTCACATGGAATATAATAGAGGGTCTGGCCGGGCCCCCACATCATATTCCACAAACAGGCAATGAGATTACATGTTAATATAAAAAGACAACTCGTGCCTAACTCAGAGTATTCTAGAGGAAGCTTTAAGATTGCATGAACTCATACCAATTGAATGTCTACTCTATATAAAACACACCATTTATATATTACAGGAATGTCAATTACAAATACACAAAATTTATGGCCTTACGACCTTACATTTATATTTCATAAATGTTGTTTACAAACATCGGTGGGAGGTCAGCCACACTTAAAAACATTAAAACTTCTTCACTCGGCCTTCAGTGGCAAGCATAACAGCAAGGGCTTCAACCAGCTATTTTTCGCTCGGCTCTCCAACACCTACACAAGGACAATCCACTACAAGGGTGGAAAACAAGGCAACGGTCAGCATTCAGCTGACCAACTTATAACAAACCTACCTCTTTCTAGGGGCAGAGGTATTCCTTCCCTGTAGGCATATCAATTTCACAAGAAGATATATCATATGAACATGCACTCATACATATTTCAATATATCACAAATGCCAGCCTCAACAGGCAACGCTCCATGCACTCAGGGCACATTTTCGATGTGCCAGTTTCCCGCACTACACCGCCGTTTAAAAGTTCAATACATGACAGTCAACTTTGAGCATTACTAGTCTTTACAGCACGCGGGCCTAAGACTCTCATTATGCGCTCCAACGAGACCAATAACCTAGGTCTTCGAGTCGGTCGGACATAACGCAGGTACATTTCATCCCTTGCCCATTGCTCAATTCGTTAGTTCAGAAGAAAAGACTGACACGAGTTGGCTTCCCCTTGCCTATTCGGCACGATGTCCTTAAGAGCTCGTAGCTCACACTAACCACACTGTCTCTGAGAGACTAGTTTGGAATCATATGGCTATTTGGGTGCTATCGCCGGCGATACTCACTGTCAGCATGCATTATTAACAGAACTCACTTTCTGTATCTAGACCTAGCCCAAAAACCAATAGTAACCTACAGTGCCAGAAACACTGGTCTTTTCATAGCACACATCACAAATTGATCATCAAGAGCTATCGCCGTTGGCGATACTCACAATCGGCCGGCGATATCAAACAGTTATTCAAACTGCGGTATTTCGTGGGTATTTTCCTGGAGTGTAACTCTGGTACTTCTTGCTACTATCAGTTCACAGGTACAACCCCGCAGACTTGGTAAACTAATCATTTATACACGGAGACTTCTCCGGCACGCAAAATAAACATCACTAATCAAGACTAACCTATCCAGATTGGCTTCACACTACATGCCTATTCCGTACTACACATTTCTGGATCTATATGCAAGACTAACTATGGATTTTGCGAATCGACCCAAAGGAATTCTCTCCGCTTTTCCACCTTTTGGTGGGGGATTCCATGCGTATGGCAAAAAAAGGACATCACATGTCCAAGAAGGAAGATCATTACCCTTTTTGTTTTCTTCGGAGCCATGACCACTTTTCTATCCCATTGGAAAGGAGCACCGCACTTTCCTATTCATGGACCAAGCCTCTAATCTTGCTTCAGACCACTGGATATCCTTTACCAAGCTATTCAAGCTCAGTTGTAGCCCTTATCTCCAACCCTTAGCTCTTTCTCTCAAGAACTTGGATGAAAGAAGGAGAGGGTGAGAGAGTGAGAAGAAGAGAATGAATTATCATTCCTCTACTCCTCTACATAAGATGCCTTGGGATTAATCCCAGTGATATGATTAATTCATCAAAAGGGAGAAAAGGACACGATTATGGTTGAATAGTGAACATTAACAATATTGCCTAGCGATATCCGTTATCGCCTGGGCGATAGCGTCGATAGCCACTTTGACCTGAGTCAATAACCGCTCATCGGCCACCTACCGGCAATCTGACACGTGTATAACGTTACGTGGCACTATTGCCTGGAAATATCCACTGTCACTATTCCGATAGCTCACTCAATGCTTTATGGCATCGAGTGCGTAAAGTTCACTCAACGCTTTGTTTAAGGCGTTGAGTGTTAATTCTATCGCCTCGCGATATCTCACTCAACGCTCCCTGGCGTCGAGTGTGATGAGTTCATTCAATGCTTCATGGCATTGTGTGTTCTCGTTGTCGCCATCGGTGATACCCACTGTTGCCCAGAAATATCGACCAATGGTTCTGCTATTATTTTTGGGTGTTACATACTGTGATGTATTTGATATAGTATTTTATGTGTTTATAGTGTGCAGGTTGTACATGTTGAATGATGAGGCAAGTCCCCAGTTGTAAGACCCCTTTTTTTATTCGCCTCCGTGTCTTATGCCTAGAATCTTGGTTTTGTAGTGACACAAACACTCGTGAAGGTTGCCACTACAAAACATTGATCCTGCCAGCAGTAAAGGTCCCCAAAGAAGTAGAAGTACATAGTTTAGAACAATTAAGTCTAAGTACACAATCACATGTAGTATAAAGAAAGCTAAATCACAGCACAATACACATAAAAAATAAAACAAAAATAGAAGCAGTAAAATGACAAAGATAAAATGGGCTCATGCCTGGTCAATAATGTCCTCACTACAACACTCTCGCAGAAGCAAAGTATACTAATCACTCACGGATCCTGAGGCCGGTGCACCAATACTAGGCTGGCCCACCTCTATATGCATCATACTCTACTAGTGTTGCATCTCTTGCTGTAACTTCCTGTCTCCAATCTGGAGACCCTAAAATGTTTGGTCCACCGACCATTAGTAAAAATGACTAAGCCTTGTTTTCCCCCACCACTCCCCTAGTGGCTCCAAGGCACCGTGTCGGAGGAATGATAGGAAAGCTATTATGGTGGAGAGTGGGTAAGTAGGTGACGGTGGACTAAATCTAGCAGTTATATTATAATATTCACAGTGCTATAAAAAGAAATGCAAGCTAGTAATACTAAAGTAATAGAGCAGTAAAGAGTAGAAAGTAAAGTGCACCATAAAAGAAATGTAACACTTAACCATAGAGAAAGTAACCTTAGCATATAAGCATGCTAACACAAGCTTATAATATAAGGGGTAATTTAATAAGGCCTTACGTATAAAATGTCTCATACCAATTTATACGTTAGGGGTAAGGGTTGAAATGTGATGATGATATGATATGTTATGTTATATGGGTTTTATGATAATGATTCATACAAGTGCAATACACACACATGACTCTAAGCGTACAGACCTTTAGTTCCCCGATTTGGAGTTAGCTAAACTCTCAGGTACCTGCAGTCAAGGCAATCGGAGGACGTGGGTTGGGCCACCCCACCTCTTGGCCGGAATTCACACCACCTAAACTAGACCTTCGTACGCCTTAATGCGAAGAACACTCTGCGAAGCCTCTACGTACTCTGCTAGAAAATCCACCTGTCTTTTCCTTGGCTAAGTGTAAACCACACCCGTAGATTCATCGTATCAACGTCAGTGTGAACGATCATCAAACACCGAAGACCGAACACCTTATGCACATGTAGCAATGAATTTTCGAGCCATCGGCTCCCCGGACTAACCTGTCCATTACAACTACCTTTCAAGCCTTCGGTTCGCCAGACAAACTTGCCCATTTCCACAACCACCGAGCCTACCACTCGAGTGATCAAACCAAGCTAACCTCTCGAGTCATAAGGGTGAGTGAAAGTGAAGCCCTAGTATTTAATAATTACTCTTTGACATTTTAGTCTTAATGTTTAAGGTTAACCTTGGACTGCCTAGGGCATTTCCTGTGAAGGGCTCTCGAGGGCACTAGAAACTACGATGGGCTGATTCTCAAAGCATCCTTTCACAAGATACTTATTATTTTTGGTATCTGTCACAACCTGCATTTTCACCGCCTTTAATGATATTTTTGAGTAAGGAAAAATGCGTATCATGATGCCACGTCAACAAAGGATAATTGCAGACACTCAGGAAAAACTCCTACTTGACACATAAAGAAATATTTTAAAGTTATTTTGAGAAAAAATCCAGTTTAAGTTAAGCATTAGTTGTATCCCTCGGCTTAGTGGATCATCTAATTCACGAGGAAAACAGTTATACGCTACAGAAAATACTTCTTTTATGATGTTAAACATCCCACATGAGTGTAAATGTCCCCAGGGAACAACTCATGGTATGCAAGACTCTAGGTTTATAATAGTAGTAAAAATAGCTTTTATGGTCACTAAATATAATGAGTTAGAATTTTAAAACATGCAATGCATGAAATAATTATAGTACATTTATACTTGAAAATATTTGACATGCAATCCTAACATAAAACATTCCAGAGAGCAAGTAATCCAATTCATAATAAAGAGAACAACTAGTAGCTAGCAAAGAGTCCAAAATCAACTATCCTGTTGGCATCAACAATCTGACATGAACCCACATAAAATAAAAGTATGTATGAACTAGGTAAAAAAAACTAAAACAACAACTACCTCGCAACGGCGAGGTGAAAACCACAACCAACACTACTGCTTAGGAATTCCAAAACCAGCTCCACTACATGCTAAAGCTCCGAACCTGAGGAATTCCAAATACAGAACACTGCAACAAGAAGGTACAAGCGGTGGTAGAAAAGTAAGCAAAAAAATAAACAAAGGTCAAAAGGGGGTACCAACCCTTGACCAAAAGTGTTGAAGTAAAGTCAGAAGTAAAGTACAAAAATCAGAAAATAGAACTTACATGAATCGTCACATACAACATGTAAGACCCCTTTTTTAAAAAAAAAACCACGGGTCTTAGGCCCAAAACCGCAGCTTTGTGGTGACACCGTCACGACCGGGAAGGTTGTCACTAAAAAATGTCGATCCTGCCGGCCATATCGATCACAAAATAGTAACGAAGTTTGAGAGTACATGAAATTAGAACTCTAACACATGTCCATAATAATCACATATATAGTAATAATTCTCCACGAAGGGAGAGTCCACAGCAATTATAATAAAATTACTGGAAATAGGGCTCATACCTGATACATCAAAGTACTCACTACAAGTCACTCATCGCGGAAGCAAATCTATAACAACTACTAGCGAACGAGGCTCAATGTCCCAGCTGTCTGAACTGTGGTACTAGACTTTCCTGTCTCCAACCATGCCGACCTCCGGGGCTGCACCTCCAAGCTAGGCTCGACGATCCCCTAAAAAGATTTGGTCCGAAAATGGTTAGTCTAAAAGTCTAAGTCCTATCATCCCTTACCCCTCCCTCATTACTCCTAGGCATCGAGCGGGGAAACGAAAAGGAAAGGTAATGAAGGTGGAGAATAACAAAGGAAGCAGGTGGCGGAGGAACAAATCTAGCAGTTCCATGAAAACATGTAGCAGTACAAAAGTATGTAAGACAAATTATGAAATATGTAACCTTAACTTATATAAATGCCCAAACAAACACATAAGCTAAGAGGTCTTCTGCAAAGCTCCTATCGTATAAAAAGTTACATACCAATTTAAACAATGGGGTGTCAGTTTTCAAGCAAGCAATATATATATCCATATAATAATAACCTTAGCTTATAAGAACGCTGACGCAAGCTTATAAACTAAGGGGTCGTTTTGCAGGGCTTATTCAATAAAGAGTACCATACCAATTTATGCAATAGGTGTCAAGGGTTATATACAATTATTATGCTATGTCATGCAAGTATGCTACGATGTGAATCATTGAAGTGCAACACACCCACTCGACTCTGTGTACACAGACCTTTAGTTCCCCCTTTTTGGAGCCTAACCTCCCCGGATACGTCCGTAGTGGCAAACGGAAATGGTGGGTTGGGCCTTGCCCACCTCTAAACTTGTAATTGCACTACCAGTCAGACCTATTGTATGCCTCGACACTTGTGCACTAAGCAGAGCTCCTGCGTACTCTTTGTCGGCTGGTCCACCAGACTTAATTTGGCGAAGGGTTAAACCACACTTGCTGAGTCAACAAATTGGAGACGGTGCATCGACTCTCCAACATCGAAGACCCACCACCTTAGAATTTATGTGCCTGCAATCATGATGTATCAACCACCGAGCCAAAGATCCCCAGACAACTACGCCCGTCAGAACATAAAACCAATCAAAAGCTCCCCGGACTATCACGTCCGTCACAATTATATGTCGAGCCATCGGCTCGCCGAGCTAACCTGCCCATTACCAAAACCACCGAGCCTACCGCCCGTGTGACCCAACTTAACGTCCCGAGACACCGGGGTGTGTGAAAGTGGACCCCTAGTTATACTAGTTGCTCTTGAAGTTTATTATTCCTACAGTTTAGGTTAGCCTAAAACTACCCAAGGCATACCCGGATAAGACCTCTCGAGGGCACTAGGAACTACGATGGGCTGAAGCCCAAAACTCTCTTTCGCAAGTCACTTACTTTCATTGGTTATTACCTGATTCCTTATCCCTTTTGTTATTACTCTGGATCTAACCCTTGTTTGTTTTGACTCTATCATTACAGGAAATACGATCTTTTGTCGATCTCGTGCACCACCTGACGCCAGCCAACCTAACCCTCTACTCATCCCAACTTCCAATGATGAATTCAATTTCATTTCACCCAAATTAGCTAACTATTAACCCCAAGCCTTATGCCCAATTCAAATGCTATCACATTTTCTGTAGTTTTACTATACCCAGACCAACCTATACTATATGTTGTACATGATAAGAGATACTCAAAATTTTCATCCACAAGCCTTAAGATATTTAATGGGGGTCTATCATGACATGATTAGCCTAACTCTAGAAACTTATAATTTTCCTAATTAATTTGGTATTTAATTAATTTTCCCCAAGTTAGGCCAGGGGTAATTTGAACATGAAGTACAATATTTTCTCAAGTAATGCCAACCCAAAAAATTTGAACACTAGATAACAGAGCAATAACAGTAAATACAAAATTTTATTATTTTCCATAAATGATTTGGCCTCTAATTAATTAATCCAATAATAAGTCATTAATAATGGGTAAAGAAGAAAGTACTAAAGTTATTCATCAGAAAATTGTAGAAAAATTACTTAATCTCAAGGATGACCATAAAAGTCCTCTGACCAAAAATTACATTTTATAAAGCTTAATAAGTACCAAACTAAATTAAATTACTTTTACTTAGAAAATAACACCTTGTGAACCAACCCCTACAGATAGACTTCAAAAAATTCCATAAAATTTCACAGTGCTGTATAATGTCATTAAAGGTCTTCTTACCAAATTTCATACGTTTCCATTTAGTGGTTTGTTCAAAAGAAATTTCTAAGCAAAAGGTGCAACTTGATGGGTTGTGAATGAAATACCTCATTTACTGATCTAAAATTCATATTAAAAATTTCTAGGGCTTGTTATAATCTTAGAACATAGCTTTACTAAATATCATCCTAACCCAAGATTAGGAAGTCACATAATAAAATTCTTCAAGACAACTTATGATAGTGCACTTTTCAAAAGAACCCACTTGTAAACTCATCCAAACATTATGTAGTATATTTCAGTGGTTAATATGATTAAGAAAATGACTGATACCAAAATTTCATGTAGTTCCAAAGTCATATGAGCCACCAGACATTCCCTAAGGTGTATGGACCCAAAAACTTACCCAGTGATTTAAGTGGTGTGCATGTGTCCAAATCCCATCATATCTCTCCCTAGGGCTTCTTACCACCCTAGGATCACATGGACTGAATACCAAGTCGATACAAGGGCATATCACCTCATGCCCTTCTCAAATCCCCAAAGTCCAACCTTTGGGTTTGAACTTGGGTCTTAGGGCAAATCTACCCCAACCCACCCAGAATTCCATGTGAGTGTGTCTAGCATCATATCAAACTAGTGGGCCAATTTTCAGCCTCTGTTGGGGTGATTTTACCACTCAAACCCACAAGGAACACTTTGACCTAAATACCCCCCTTTAGGCCAAGGTTAGGGTTTACAAAAATTCAACCCAAATCATCTCTAAATGAGATGAAATTTTATACAGAGCCTTTTTATGATCCCAAGGACTACTTACCAAAATTTGGGAGGGTTTGAAGGTAATTAGGTCCCCTAATTAAATTACCCTAGGATTATTAAATAAATTCAAAAACTATAGAAAAGGTATCTCCAAAAATTCACATTTTTTGACATGACCTAGGCATATGAAAGATTGACTCCCTATCCAAATTTCAGGTCATTTAAACATGTGGTGAACTGGGACAACACATTTAAGTCTCTGACTAGCCCTTGATATAGATTCCACCAAATTGAGTGTTGAGGTCTAACCTGTACACCAAATTGACTCAAATAAATTTTAAAATAAACTAGACATCCAAACCTACAAACTTCATGTTAACCACTTTCTCTGTACAAGCCTTTAAGTATGTTTAATAAATAAAAAACATTAATAGCATTTTCTGTGACAGAATCATGAAATGAAATTAATTAAGTGCCTAAGATCTAAGTAAACGACGCACGAATCTTGGCGCAGAAATAGATGACATCTGGTTATCGTTCCCAGCACGCCAACGGCCAGGATGGTACCTTCTTGGAGCTGCTTCCAAGTTCTACTGCCGGCCACCCTGCCACTTCCTTGGCCGGCCACCGCCACCGCCACCTCCGTCGAGGTGGTGGCAGTCACTGGGCGGCGGCACAGCCTCCGGAGGGGCCTATTCCGGCGAACTCGATAAGTTGAAATTCACAAAAAAACAAGAAATTTCCTTCACCCGATAAGGATCAATTGAGCCTGATGCTTATCCCTATTGATTCCTATTATCTACCCACGGAAGAAGGAGCAAGGGAGGACCTAAGTTGCGGCCTGAGAGCGGGTGATGTGCCTCCTTGCCATTTTCGGCCACCAAGATTTGGCTCCTCTACAACTTCTACACCAACATCAAGGGAATTGAGATGTAATCGGGGGAAACGCCTGCTCTAATCCTGGTGAAGGTTCTTAAAGAAGGAATTGTGGAGAGGAGGCTTGTAAGTCCCCAATTCATCAAAGCACCATTAATGGCCATTAAACCTAATTTTCAGTTTCAGCCAAACTGAGGGGGCTGAGCCACCCCACGTGGAGGCCTCCTCCTGGAAACTCTTCCCCTTCCTCCAAGGAGTAAAAACCCCATCTAAGTGTGGGGCTATGAAACCTCCATGGCCATGATGGCCATTAATCCCCCATTTTCTCTCTCCTCCAAAGTGGGGTAACCTCCTCCCTCTCTCTCCTAGTCATCACTCTCTGAATTTGATGGGCCCAAAATGTGTCTCTCCACTCCTTAGACTAATGGGCCACACCACTTGGGCTTAGCCCACTTGAATTCGGCTAGGCTAACCTAAGTTCTCCACTTTGACACATGAGTTGACTTTGGTCAATATGACCATTTGGGTTGACCCCAAGGGGTCCTTAGTGACCCCTTAGCTTCCCCTAAGGTCTAGTAAGGGTTATGTAGGGTTGAATTGGCACCTTGGAGGTCACTTGCCCCTTAGTTAGGGCACTTTGACCATTTTAGGGCTAGTGTTGACTTGGGTCAACTTAGCCTCTAAGGTTGACCCCAATGGGTCCTTGCTGACCCATTGACCTCACCTTAGATTTGGGAAGACCTAGGTATGGTTGGTTGGGCACATTAGGGGCAATTAGTCTTAGGATGATCCTGGGTCAACTTTGGTCACCCTGGGTTGACTCCAATGGACCCTTAGGGCTCTTATGGACCTTCCAATAGGTTGGTGAGGTTGTGGTTGGGTCTTGGTGTCAAGTTGAAGCCCTAAGATCAACCTAAACTTGTTAGAGTTCTACTATTTTCAGACCATGGTGGCCTTCACCTTACTACCTAAGTTCACCTAGTCTTCTTGGACTTCCTAGGGTTTTGTCATGACCTAGTCATGACAAAACTACTCTTAGGGGTCTAGCTGGAAATGCGATGTTACACAAAAAATCACCCTAGATGCACAAATCTAAAAAGGTGGAAAGCATGATTAAATCATAAGAAAGAATTCTGAAAAACTTTATTAGCCATTTGTGGTCAACCCTACCCAAAAACACAGGCGAGGTGGTCGCTCATCCGGACACACCCTCATAGATATAATATCTGTCTAACTGCGGGAGAGACTCATTCACTCCACTGTTCACCACAGACGCCCAAACACCCGGTAGAGTTCCACATGGTACTAATAAATGGAACAAACCTTGCGGCAGTGGTTTCATCCACTAAAACCCGCAACAAAGGAAAACCATGATATTTATATAAAGACTTGGCACATCGGATTCTACTAGATATTTCTAGATTAAGAAGCGGTTGATCAACCTTCAGGTAGGGTTCACAATCCTAGATAAAACATCAAAACAATTCCTACAAAATAGTTAAGGGATGGCTAAAAGAGCAAGATCCAATCACATCATCAAAACATATAATACTTTACAAGGTTAGATTAGCAAAATCAAAAACATGATAATACAAGTGGATTTGAACAAAGAATTAATACAACACTATGATAAGCAAGTTATTAAAGATAACGACAAAAGAAGTTAGAAATTTTTGTAGATCGGGAGAAAGAAGGGAAGAAGGGAGTAAAACCACCACTTGCCTTGGTTTTGCCGGAAAAACTCTCTAAATCACTCCTTGTCGAAGATTGGGGCTAAAGAAGACGAGGAAGTAAAAATTTTACAAGAATAGACAAAAGAAGAGGTTAGGGCCTAAAACCCTAATGAGAAAAACTCATGAAATGATGAAGATTTTACCACGATGACGAAGCTCTCGCTGAGAGCATTCAAGATCTATGATCGGTTCAAGATTTCGAGCACCGGAGCACCGTCGGCGGCCACCGGAAGAATCACAGAAAAAATATCTCTCTCTCGCTCATGCCGCTCTGGTTTGGGAGGTGAACATGAATTCGGTCTAAATGAAGGCGAGAGAAGAAGTAGGTATATATATACTAAGTGTAATATTAGAATAACTGTACTTAACAAAATGAACCGGGATCGACTGAACTGGGCTTCTCAAGAAGAAGGTAAGGATTTCTCAAGAACAACCTGACATTTCTCGAGAACAAGACGAGGCCTTCTCAAGAATAGGGCAGATCTCGAGTACTAGAAAAGACTTCTCGAGTACAGAGGAAGGAGAGTTCTCGGGAACTAACTAAGACTTCTCGAGAACTAAAAGGACTTCTCGAGAACAAGGCTGCACTTAACGAGAACAACAGTAAAGTTCTTCTTGAGAACAACAAATGGATTTCTTGATAACTAGCAAGGGCTTCTCGAGAATAGCAAGACAGGACTTCTCGAGTACTATAAGGCTTCTCGAGATCTAGAGGAGGATTTCTTGAGAACTAGTAAGGGTTTCTCGAGAACTAAAGGGAAGATTTCTCGAGAACTACAGGTCTTTTCGAGAACAACTCTCGGGCCACTTGTGAAATAAAACTGGCCATCTCGAGTACAAAGCAAGCTTTTAGAGATTAAGACAGGACTTCTCGAGAACTGAGCAGGGCAAAATTTTTGAAAAATTTCAAATGTCTATTATTCCGGGATAAAATGCTGACTCCACAAATTTAGTAGTGTAGACTGAAAGTGAGGGATAAGATCAATCCTAACTCTAGAGGGGGGGGGGGTGAATAGAGTGATTTAAAATAATTTTGAAAATTAAAGCTTATGTGGAGAAAAGGCTTAGATTTACTTAGAGTATGGTGCTATAGCAATTAATCAAAGAAAGAAGAAAATCACAGCACAAAGCAAAACACAAAGAAACAAGCAACCAGAATACACAAGGAGCTATAGTGGTTCCCCAAAATCTTGGGTAGTCCACTCTTCTATCACCCTTGATAGGAATCCACTTCAAGATGAGTTGATCAGGTGTCTTGAGCACCAGAGAGTTTTTGACCAGGTTCTCACAAACCAAAGGGGCTGATTTTTGACCAGGTTTCAGCAAAACCAAAGGTAACTTTTGAAGGGAGTTAAAACCCTGTACAGAAAGAAAAAGAAAAAGCTGATGGTGTCTTCTCTATCAATAAGTAGAGAGAAGCAAAGTGGATCTGTTGATGTTGTCATAGCTCCCCCTGAGATCAAGAAGTAGTTCAGGAAGGAGAACTTTGCATAAGGGTGACAGGTCTTCAATGATCTGATCTGCTCCAGCAAAAGATGATCCAAACACGTTGGATGGTTGTGTCTGAAGCAATCAGAATTCCTGTGTGTAGGCTTGAATGAATATCACAGAGAGCAAGAGAGAGAGGTATTCTCTTGATCTCTGTTGACTGATAGATTATATCTCTGAATTCTTCTTCTGATTCTTTGATAACCGTTGGCAGCCAGCATTAAATGCTTTCCTTAAATGTCCAAGTCTCCAAAGGAAGTGTCAGGCAAACATTCCTTAGAAAATTCCTTGAGCCATGCACTAGATTTGCTGTAACGGTCAATAAATCTTCAGCATTAATTATTCTGACAGAAGGAATTTGAATTCCTATTCAAAACTGACGGGAGCCTGGAAAACGTCGAGCTCATAATAAAATGTCGATCTGAGCACGACACACGTCGGCCAGAGAGAGCTTTCAGAAAGCAAAACTGGGGTCGACGGAACGTCGAGCTTAGGTCGACTCCACGTCGAGCTGAGGTCGACTCAGCGTCGAGCTGAGTTCGACTCTGCGTCGAGCTGAAGTCGACTCTGCGTCGAGCTGAAGAAGACTCTAACTAACCTATGTGACCTTTATAACAACAAGGAGGTCACAACACAAAATCCCTATAGAAATATAGTCATCCTGACCCAAATAGTAATAGGGTGTTCCAACAATCTCCCCCTATTTGGATTAGGATTACTATTTACATGAATTTAGGGATTCAAAAAGAAGTAAAGACAAAACTGAATAAAATACAACTAGACATATGACAGAATAAAGCAACATATATATATAACACTATATAGCAGCAATAATGTTTAATGTCCTGTATCCAGCAGAGGAAGAGAAATAAAACACCTTACATTACTTTTCCTTTGGAGCTTTGTCTTGATCACTTGCCTTGAAGATGATTTCCCTGTTAGGGTTTGTAGCATCCTTCTTGGATCTGTAATCTTCAGCTGCACCTAAGGATTTCTGGCTTTTTCCACTAGCTGGTACAGCTGCAGGATGAAGCTGCATATACTTATCAGAATCAAAGAATTTCTTTGATTTGTATTTCTCCAATTCTTCTCTCCTTTGATCTGACATGGTGCTGATTTGAGAGGTGTCCAGACCTTTTTCTCTAGCTCTGTCAATCTCATTCAGAGCAGCCATCTCAGTCATCCTGGCCTTCCAGTAAGCTGGAGTTTTAGTAGGGTCTTCAAAAGGAATAGCTGGTTCATATCTATTGGCAGAGTGTTCTTGATGAGTTCTTGGAGTCAAGTCAACTCTGGGTCTGTAAGGATAGGGACCAGAGGTTGGATCAATGGGTCCTCCCCTTTGGTAAGGTTGAGATCCTGATCTTCCTCTGGACTGCCTGCCTCTATTGTTTCCTCTTTGCTGGTTTCCACTTTGCTGATTTCCCCTTTGCTGGTTATACCCTTGAGATCTTCTTGACTGATAGGTCTTGCCATGCAGAGATGATGGGGCAGGATTGGAAGAGAGGCTTGCACTTGCACCTGCATCTGGAGGAGGTGGAGGTGGAGGCTGAATGACAGGCTTGGAGGGGCCTTCATTGAACTTTCTTTTCTTCTTCATTGCCTTTCTTTGGTTTAGAGAGTATTGCATCCAGGGCTCAGTGATTTCACAGTTGTACTTGATGTAGTAGGGGATGTCATGATCTGTGGTTCTAGCCAATGGAACTCTTTTCATTACTTTGGATCTTGCTTTCCTCTTCCTTGCAATGGTTGCAGATGAGTCATTAGAATCAGTTGCAAATTCATCCTCTGAGCTTTGAGATTCATCATAAGGATCTATGTAGGTTCTCTTTGAGATAGGAAAATTGATGGGGGCTGGAGCATCTGAAGAAGTAACTGGAGGAAGGTCTGCTGACAGTGTAGAGGAGGAGTCTAACACTGCAGGAGAGGGAATAGCCTCAGGAGCCATAGAGGCTGAGGTGGCTAGTTCCTGAAGAACTTGTGAGACAATGGTCTCAACTTCATCTGGTGTCTCAATCAATTCACCTGAAGTTTCTGAGGGAACAGTCTTAGCAGCTACTACTGCTTCAACAACAATATCATCACAAGCAGGAGCCACAGCTACCACTGCTGCATCAAGGATCATGGCATCAACAGCCAAGGAGGATGGAATGATCTTCTGAAAAGGGACAATGGCCCTAGACAGGTCTTCTTGAGGAAGCAGGAGGCTGTAGTTACTGAAGTGAAGATGTGCTGGAAGGTGGAAGCTCTGGACAGAAGATGCCAAGGACTGAAAGTCTAAGGCACTGCTGATCATCTGAACTGAACCTTGAGGAGGAGCCTCAGAGGTCATCTGAACTTCTACTGTTGAGACTGTCTCTGAACAAGCCTGTACTACCTGTACTGCTTAAGGCTGCAGCTCTTCTTCTACTGACATCTCCCCCTGCCTAGAATCAGTGGCAGCTGACTCTAGGCCCCCAGAAGAAGGGCATGCCAGATAGGATGAGAGGGATGAGACTGAGGCAGAGAGAGCTCGGGGAAAGGACTAGAGGAGCCAGCTTTGCATCCAATAGAGAGGAGAGCCTAGGGGACAAAATATCAAAAAGCTTATTGGCCAGGGGAAAAAGATCCACTTGCTCAAGTGGGACTTGAGTAGAGGTAGAGGGAGCAGCAGAGAAGGTGAAGGTAGAAGATGTTGTTGGTGTTGCAGACATGGGAGGGATAGCTGATTCATGGATGGAGGATAGAAGAAGTTCTGAAAAAGTTGATGAAGGATGGAAGTCATGAGGAGAGGAGGTATAGGCATCCATGAAGGATTCATCATGAATATCAAGGGAAAGGATGTCCTCATGAGATGAGAACTCCAAGCTCATGGAAGAAGAGGTGATGAGTGGAGGAATGGAGGATGCAATAGTAGAAATGGATGAAGGGATGGGTTGAGTGGATGAGATGATTGATGTTGTTGGAATGAAAGAGGATGGGAGGATGATGGAGGAAGATGGCAAAATCCCTGCTTTTGGGCCAGTAGACTGAGGAAGAGTGACCTCTACAGTCCTGGTGTCTGCAGAAGTCCTCATTGCTGCAGCTGCCCTGGAGTTCACAATCTTCCTGTCCCACTTGCTAATTAGTGCACAAGTGAGCCTCTTAGAAGCATTGATGTACTTCTTTGAGGACACAAGCAACTGAGGGCAACAGTGGTTCAGAATCAAACCAAGAACCCTTCCAAAGTGGACAAAGTTCTTATCCATTTTCTTCTTAATCATATCAAAAACAATCCAACCCCAATTGGGATGCTTCTTATCCAAAATTGCAGCCATAATGCAAAATTGATGCCTAGTAATGGCATCGTGTGCAGTCCTCTTTGCACAGATTACCTTGCCTGTGATATCTGCTAACAGCCTAAACTCAATAGCTAGGTTAACTTTTAAAAGTTTAGAGGGGTTACCAGAATTATGCCCCATTCTGTCTAGCATCACAGCAAACTCTTCTACAGAGAGTTCTATCTCATCATCTCCAACAGCAAAACCGAAAACCTCTGAAATGATTTGAGGAGAAATGGCTACCTCATTCCCTGAAATTGTTCCAGTCATCGTACTGTTATCTGAATTCACTGCAGTAAAAATCCATTCTTTGATTTCAGCTTCTGGAAGAGGGATCCTGGTTGTCATGAAGTTAACCAGGTGCTGCTCTTTGAATAGCTCCAGAATATCCAGAAAATTCTGCGAAGATCCATCAAAGGAGTCGATGTCGATGTCAAAACCTGAATCAAACTTCATTGCCGCCAATACACCTGCAGCAATCGCCATTATCCTGCAAATAGATACCTTCCAAGATCAAGAGTAAAGGATTTGGAGGGAAAAAGCTTGAGCAGAAAAATATGAGAGCGCAACTGCGAACGACGGAGAAGAATGATTTTATACTAGGGTTCGACGCAGAATTGGAAAGAACGTCAAGCTCAGGTCGACGCTCTAAGGTTCTAGGGGAACTGAAAAGGCTCAACAGCGTGCAGCTTAGGTCGACGTTCGACGCTTGGGCTGATGCTATACGTCGAGCTCAGGTCGACGTTGAACGAAGGCGTCGACCGAAGGGAGAAAAACTCAAGAAGCCAGGGAGCTGTGAACTTAGTTCAACGCTAGAAGTTGAGGTCGACGTTCGACGCTTTTGAGGGCGACGGACCGTCGATCTTAGTTCGACGCATCGTCGAGCTTAGTTCAGAGCTCAAAGAAACCACTCAGACAGAGGAATTTTAAAATGAAATTTTTCCTATTCCTGTTAATTATGGGTTTCAAAATCTTGGAGCTTTAATTTATACTGTCTCCATCTAGCATTCCCAACTGATTGAGGAAGAAGAAGTGCTTCTTTTCAACCAAGGGCTTGGTGAAAATATCTCATCTTTGTAGTTCAGTGGAAATGTACTCTAGTGCAATTTTCTTCTTTTCTACATTATCCCTTAAGAAGTGATGTCTGATCTCTATGTGCTTAGTCCTACTATGGAGAACTGGATTTTGTGCAATGCAAATTGCACTAGTATTATCACAAAAGATTTTAGACATCTCTAAGTTGTAGCCATAGTCTAGGAGCTGGTTTTGAATCCACAAAATCTGTGAGCAACAACTGCCTGCAGCCATGTATTCAGCTACAGCAGTTGATGTGGACACAAAAGTTTGTTTCTTACAAAACCAGGAGACAAGTCTATCACCAAGGAATTGACAAGTTCCACTGGTGCTTTTCCTGTCTACTCTACATCCAGCATAATCAGAATCTGAAAATCCAGTTAGATCAAATCCTGAGTCATGTGGATACCAGAGACCTAGATTAGGACAACTTTTTACATACCTAAGAATCCTCTTAACTAATGTGAGGCGGGACTCTCTAGGGCTTACTTGGAATCTAGCACAAATGCATGTAGCAAACATTATGTCTGGTCTACTAGCTGTTAGATAAAGTAATGAGCCAATGATTGCTCTATAGTTTGTCTGATCAACTGGTTTTCCAGATTCATCAGCATCTAAAATAACATTTGTAGGCATAGGTGTTTTCATAGAGGTTGCTTCAGACATTCCAAATTTCTTAACCAGTTCTCTTGCATACTTGGTTTGAGAAATAAAAATGCCATCCACATGTTGTTTAACTTGCAGTCCTAGAAAGAAAGCAAGCTCACCCATGCTACTCATTTCAAACTTTGAATGCATAAGTTGTGAGAACTTTTTGCATAAGTTTGAATCAGTAGACCCAAATATGATATCATCTACATAAATTTGTACTAGTAGGATATGGGACCTATGTGTTCTAATAAAGAGAGTTTGGTCTACTCTACCCCTTTTAAAATCATTTTCCAATAAAAAATGAGCTAAGGTCTCATACCATGCTCTAGGAGCTTGCTTGAGACCATATAAAGCATTATGCAGTTTAAAAACATGATCAGGAGAGGTTGGAGAGATAAAACCTGGAGGTTGCTTTACATAAACCTCTTCCTTGATGTCTCCATTGAGAAAAGCACTCTTGACATCCATCTGATATACCTTGAATCTCTTGTGAGCTGCATATGCAAGAAAGATTCTTATTGCCTCCAACCTTGCAACTGGTGCAAAGGTTTGGTCATAATCAATCCCTTCTTCTTGGCAATATCCTTGTGCAACAAGTCTTGCCTTGTTTCTCACAATTATTCCTTGATCATCCAACTTGTTCCTGAATACCCATTTGGTTCCAACAATTTGCTGGTTTCTTGGTCTTGGTACTAATTCCCAAACTTTATTCCTTTCAAATTGATTCAACTCCTCTTGCATTGCAATGATCCAGTTTGGATCTTGCTCTGCATCTTGTATTGTTTGAGGCTCAATTTGAGAAAGAAAGCAAGTGTGCATAATATTGTGATTAACTTGATTCCTTGTTTGCACACCTACTGAGATATCTCCAATTACTTGTGAAATTGGGTGATCTCTTGCTGTTACTAAATCAATAAGGGGTGTTGATGGTGCATCAACCTGTGTTGTTGTTTCCTCTTGTGGAACAACAACTGGTTCTTCAATTTGTGGACCATTTGAGCTTTCCAAACCCTAAGATTCCTCTTCATTGTCACTAAGTTCAGTGTCTTGTTGAATTGTTGAAGGTAATGAATCTTTTTCTGTGATGGTAAGCTGCTTCAGATTTTCTGAGATTGAATGTTCCTGCAAATTGCTTATGGTAGAAGTCTCCTTCTCCTTATAAGACATATTAGTTTCATCAAATGTAACATGCATGGATTCTTCAATTTTATTAGAGCACTTGTTAAAAACCCTATAAGCCTTGCTAATCATGGAGTATCCTAGAAACACTCCTTCATCAGCTTTGGCTTCAAATTTAGCTAGGTATTTCTTGTCATTATTGTGAATGAAGCAAATGCAACCAAAAATTTTGAAATAATTTACTTTAGGTTTCTTCCCTTTGAGTAACTCATAGGGAGTCTTACCCTTCAGTTTATGTATCAGGCTTCTATTCAAAACATAGTTGGAGGTGTTCACAGCCTCTGCCCAAAAGGTTAGAGGAAGGTGAGCATCTGTCAACAATGTTGTGGCAGATTCAATAAGGGTTCTATTTTTCCTTTCAACTACCCCATTTTGTTGAGGAGTTCTTGGAGCTGAGAAAGTGTGCCTGATACTTTCTTTCTGACAGATCTCTAGCATAAGAAGAGAATCAAACTCTGTCCCATGATCACTTCTGATCAGGGCAATGTGAGTATTGAACTCAATCTGTATGCCTTTGAGAAAATCTGTCAAAATCTTGAAGTTATCAGACTTCTTTCTCAGAAAGAACACCCAAGTGAATCTTGAGAAGTCATCTACAACTACTAAAGCATAAGATTTCCCTCCTAGACTTTGTACATTAATTGGTCCAAAAAGGTCCATGTGTAGTAAGTACAAAATTATAGGTGAATCACTCTTATTAAGTGACTTGAAACTATTTTTAGTTTGCTTGCCTAATTGACAAGCCTTGCAAAGTCCTTCCTTCTTGTAGGGACCAGAAGGTAGTCCTCTAACAAGGTTGTCTTTGGATAACTTAGCAATGGTTCTAAGGTTCACATGACCTAATCTTTTATGCCATAGTTCATTAGGTTTACTAAGGGAGTTAAATAAACAAATATCTACTTTAGATGAATTGAAATCAACTAGATATATGTTATCTTGTCTATTACCAATTAAAACAATGTTGTTATTTAATGCAATATTACATGCTGAGTTGGTAAACCAAACCTGATAACCAGCATCACATAGCTGGCTGATGCTGATTAAGTTGTGCTTTAGTCCTTCCACATAGGCCACTTTCTTGAATGTAATTGACCCTATTTTGACTTGGCCATAGCCTTTTGTTTGTCCAAAATTTGAATCTCCAAAGATTACTTTGGGTCCATGTTTGGCTTTGAAGGACACAAGGTTCTCCTTGTTGCCAGTCATGTGCTTTGAGCACCCATTGTCCAAGTACCACTGCTGGTTCTCAATTGGATAGGTCTTTATCTGCACATACAACAAATCAATTGTTTTTGACCCAGTTTACCTTGGGCCTTTCTTGATATCCTTTAAATTCTGAAATAAAAGACATCTCAGGTTGGCTCTTATAGCCTACAGGATGATATCTCCTAGGAGGTATTATCCATTCAGCATAAGTGTTAAAGTGATGAGATGTGGAGCTGGAATTAAATCTTGAATTAACCCCTGAGAACTGACTTTTGCTCTGAACTTGGCTCGACGCACGTCGAGCTTCGGTCGACGGACTCTGGTGAGTGCGTCGAGCTCCATTCGACGGCGAAGTCTTGCTTTGTTCAGAAGGTAGAAGGCGTCGACCTGAGTTTGACGTTTTCTTGCGATTACGTCGAGCTCTGGTCGACGTCCGTCGAGCTTCGTTCGACGCTTTTTGTCCAGTTTCCTGGGTTAAGTCAGCATTCTTCCTAGCCACTATCAAGACTCCTTTACCTTTGTCACTGGTAAATTTGATTGGAGTTGTCAGCACTATGGGTTGGCTGGATGAAGCACCCAAGCCCAGTGTACCATTCAATCTTGAGTTCACTGTACTTGTGATGTCCATTAATTTGATACTTCTCCCATTAAGGGTTTCTTCAAATTGTTTGGCCTTAGATAGTTCACCTTTCAGTGAAGCTATCTCCTCCCCACATTGCTTCAACTCTTCTAAGAGTCTAAGATTATCTGAGTTAATGGATTTGCATTCACTCAATTGTTCTCTAAGAGTTATAATTAACTTTTGAGATTCAATCAAGTCAATGCACATAGATTTGAATTCAGATTTAAATTCATCAGAATTAAAATCAAATGAATCTATTACCTGATCCTCAGTAAGTTCCTGATTAGACAGGTAGTCAGCATCAAGCTCTGAATCAGTATTCTTTTGAGATGCATTGATGGCCATCATGCAGAATCCTTTTTCTTCTGCATCATCCTCATCATCACTAGAGCTGGATGATGAATCAGACTCATCTGAGTCACTCCAGGATTCAGCCACAAATCCTTTTCTGGTGTGCTTGCTGTTGCTGGAGGAAGGCTTGTCATGGTGCTTCCTTGACTCCTTATCCTTCCTTTTATCTTTTCTTTCCTTCTTGTCCCTTCTGTCCTTATCTTGATTTTCTGGACAGTTGGGGACAATGTGTCCTGGTTTCCTGCAGCCAAAACAGATAACATCTTTATTAGTAGATCTGTCATACCTTGGCTTGTCTTTGTCTTTGGATGACCATCTTCTGAAGTTCTTTTTATTCAACTTATTGAACCTTTTGACAAGTAGGCTCATAAGCTCTTCATCTCCCAACACCTTTTCTTTAGGTTGTTCTTCCTGTGCCTTGAAGGCAATGGTTTTCTCAACCTTTTCAGTTGGTGTGGATAACTTCTGCTCTTCTTCTCTCTTCTTCATGAATTGCTCATAACTCTTGAGCTTTCCTAGAAGAGCTTCTGTGGATAACTCACATACATTCCTTCCATCTTTAATTGACCAGATTCTTGAGTCCCAAGAGCTAGGGAAACAAGTCAGTATCTTGTCATTTATCTCAGTGAGAGATATGTCCTTATCTAGTGATCTAAGCTCACTGATGATTAGGCTCAGTCTGTTGTACATGTCAGCAACTGACTCAGACTCTGCCTTTTTGAAGTTCTCATACTGGGTAATGAGGTAGGATCTCCTATCCTTTCTTTCATCTGCAGAACCTGATACAATTTCTGAAAGTTTTTCCTAGATCTCTTTGGCAGTATTGCATTCAGCTACTTTCTGGAAAATGTCATCTGACATGGTTTGAGCCAAGATGTTCATGGCTTTAGCATCTGCTTCCTTCCACTTCTTTATGTCAGCATCAGTTCCTGAAGGAGGAGGAACAGCTGATGTACTTGTTTCTGTGGGAGGCCTTGGACAATCTGTCAACACAGAATTAAAGATGTCCTCATCAAATGAATTCATGTAAAGTTTAATCCTTTCTTTCCATAGTGCAAACTTAGAGAGATTGCACATAGGAGGTCTGGTGCTAGCAAAGTCCTTGTTTTGTGCCATGAGTTTTAAAGATAAGTAAAACTAAAAGAAATAACCCTTTTGAGAGAAATGATCTTATCAGAGATCTTTTGATTCAGGTGTTAGCCTGTATGAATGATCAACCTCCCTCTGATACCAATTGAAAGTGAGGGATAAGATCAATCCTAACTCTAGAGGGGGGGGGGGGGGGGGTTAATAGAGTGATTTAAAATAATTTTGAAAATTAAAGCTTATGTGGAGAAAAGGCTTAGATTTACTTAGAGTATGGTGCTATAGCAATTAATCAAAGAAAGAAGAAAATCACAGCACAAAGCAAAACACAAAGAAACAAGCAACCAGAATACACAAGGAACTATAGTGGTTCCCCAAAATCTTGGGTAGTCCACTCTTCTATCACCCTTGATAGGAATCCACTTCAAGATGAGTTGATCAGGTGTCTTGAGCACCAGAGAGTTTTTGACCAGGTTCTCACAAACCAAAGGGGCTGATTTTTGACCAGGTTTCAGCAAAACCAAAGGTAATTTTTGAAGGGAGTTAAAACCCTATACAGAAAGAAAAAGAAAAAGCTGATGGTGTCTTCTCTATCAATAAGTAGAGAGAAGCAAAGTGGATCTGTTGATGTTGTCAGAGCTCCCCCTGAGATCAAGAAGTAGTTCAGGAAGGAGAACTTTGCATAAGGGTGACAGGTCTTCAATGATCTGATCTGCTCCAGCAAAAGATGATCCAAACACGTTGGATGGTTGTGTCTGAAGCAATCAGAATTCCTGTGTGTAGGCTTGAATGAATATCACAGAGAGAAAGAAAGAGAGGTATTCTCTTGATCTCTGTTGACTGATAGATTATATCTCTGAATTCTTCTTCTGAGTCTTTGATAACCGTTGGCAGCCAGCATTAAATGCTTTCCTTAAATGTCCATGTCTCCAAAGGAAGTGTCAGGCAAACATTCCTTAGAAAATTCCTTGAGCCATGCACTAGATTTGCTGTAACGGTCAATAAATCTTCAACATTAATTGTTCTGACAGAAGGAATTTGAATTCCTATTCAAAACTGACGGGAGTCTGGAAAACGTCGAGCTCATAATAAAACGTCGATCTGAGCACGACACACGTCGGCCAGAGAGAGCTTTCAGAAAGCAAAACTGGGGTCGACGGAACGTCGAGCTTAGGTCGACTCCACGTCGAGCTGAGGTCGACTTAGCGTCGAGCTGAGTTCGACTCTGCGTCGAGCTGAAGTCGACTCTACGTCGAGCTGAAGAAGACTCTAACTAACCTATGTGACCTTTATAACAACAAGGAGGTCACAACACAAAATCCCTATAGAAATATAGTCATCCTGACTGTTGGAACACCCTATTACTATTTGGACCAGGATGACTATATTTCTATAGGGATTGTGTGCTGTGACCTCCATGTTGTTATAAAGGTCACATAGGCTAGTTAGAGTAGTCTTCAGCTCGACGCATAGTCGACTTCAGCTCGACGCAGAGTCGATCTCAGCTCGACGCAGAGTCGACCTCTGCTCGACGCAGAGTCGACCTCAGCTCGACGCAGAGTCGACATCAGCTCGACGTGGAGTCGACCTCAGCTCGACGTTCCGTCGAACCCAGTTCTGCTTACAGAAAACACTCTCTGGCCGACGTGTGTCGTGCTCAGATCGACGTTTTATTGTGAGCTCGACGCTTTTCAGACCGCCGTCAGTTTTGGATAGGAATTCAAATTCCTTCTGACAGACAATTAATGCTGAAGATTTATTGGCCGTTACAGCATATCTGGTGCATGGCTCAAGGAATTTTCTAAGGAATGTCTGCCTGTCATTTCCTTTGAGGCATGGACAGTTAAGGAAAGCAATTAATGCTGTCCTCCAACGGCTATCAAAGTGAAGGAAGAAGAAGACACAAGTATATAATTCATTTTCTTTTAATTCTACAAGCAGACAGAGAGAATATACAGAACAGAAAAAGAGAACAACAATACAAGACTTCAGATCTCTTTTCTCTCTGTGACATTGTGTTGAAAAGCTAACTCACAGAAAATCTGATTGCTTCAGACACCTCCATCCAACTCTCTTGGATCATCCTTTGCTGGAGCAAATCAGATCTTTGAAGACCTGTCACCCTTTGTGCAGAGCTCTCCTTCCTGAACCTCTTTTTGATCTCAGGGGGAGCTTTGACAACAACTTCAGATCCACTTCTGCTTCTCTTTGCTTGTTGAATAGAGAAGACAATATCATCTCTTTTTCTTTTTCTTTCTGTACAGGGTTTTAACTCCCTTCAAAAGTTACTTTTGGTTTTGCTGAAACCTGGTCAAAATCAGCTCTGTTGGTTTGTGAGAACCTGATCAAAAACTCTCTGGTGCTCAAGACGCCTGATCAACTCATCTTGAAGTGGATTCCTATCAAGGGTGATAGAAGAGTGGATATACCCCGATTTGGGGAACCACTATAGCTCCTTGTGTTGTCTGGATTGCTTGTCTTTTTGTGTTTTGCTTTGTGCTGTGAATTTCCTTTTTACTCTGATTATTTGCTATAGCACTATACACTAAGTAAATACAAATTTTCTCTACACACAAGTTTTTATTTGGAAAATTATTTTAAATAACTCTATTCACCCCCCTCTAGAGTTAGGAGTGATCTTATCCTGCACTTTCAATTGGTATCAGAGCCAGGTTGATCATTCATACAGGCTAACACCTGGATCAAAAGATCCCTGATAAGATTATTTCCCTCAAAGGGTTAGTTTCTTTAGTTTTACTTATCTTTGAAACTCATGGCACAAAACAAGGACTTTGCTAGCACCAGACCTCCTATGTGCAATCTCTCTAAGTTTGCACTATGGAAGGCAAGGATTAGACTTTACATGAACTCTTTTGATGAAGACATTTTTAATTCTGTGTTGACAGATTGTCCAAGACCTCCCACAGGAACAAGTACATCAGCTGTTCCTCCTCCTTCAGGAACTGATGCTGACATAAAGAAGTGGAAGGCAGCAGATGCTAAAGCCATGAACATCTTGGCTCAAACCATGTCAGATGACATTTTCCAGAAAGTAGCTGATTGCAATACTGCTAAAGAGATCTGGGAAAAGCTGTCAGAAATTGTATCAGGTTCTGCAGATGAAAGAAAGGATAGGAGATCCTACCTGATCACCCAGTATGAGAATTTCAAGAAGGCAGAGTCTGAATCAGTTGCTGACATGTACAACAGACTGAGTCTGATCATAAGTGAGCTTAGATCACTAGAGAAGGACATATCTCTCACTGAGATAAATGACAAAATACTGACTTGTTTCCCTAGCTCTTGGGACTCAAGAATATGGTCAATTAAAGATGGAAGAAATGTCTGTGAGTTATCCACAGAAGCCCTTCTAGGGAAGCTCAAGAGCTATGAGCAATTTATTAAGAAGAGAGAAGAAGAGCAGAAGACATCCACACCAACAGAGAAGGCTGAGAAAACTATTGCCTTCAAAGCACAGGAAGAAGAACCTAAAGAGAAGGTGTTGGGAAATGAAGAGCTTATGAGCCTACTGGTCAAAAGGTTCAATAAGCTAAACAAAAGGAACTTCAGAAGATGGTCATCCAAAGACAAAGACAAGCCAAGGTATGACAGATCTAATAATAAAGATGTTATCTGTTTTGGCTGCAGGAAACCAGGACACATTGTCCCAAACTGTCCAGAAAATCAAGACAAGGACAGAAGGGACAAGAAGGAAAGAAAGGATAAAAGGAAGGATAAGGAGTCAAGGAAATACCATGACAAGCCTTCCTCCAGCAACAGCATGCACACCAGAAAAGGATTTGTGGCTGAATCCTGGAGTGACTCTGATGAGTCTGATTCATCATCCAGCTCTAGTGATGATGAGGATGATGCAGAAGAAAAAGGATTCTGCATGATGGCCATCAGTGCATCTAAAAAGAACACTGATTCAGAGCCTGATGCTGACTACCCATCTGATCAGGAACTTACTGAGGATCAGGTAATAGATTCATTTGACTTTACTTCTGATGATTTCAAATCTGAGTTTAAATCTATGTGCATTGAATTGATTGAGTCTCAAAAGCTGATTAAAACTCTAAATGAACAATTAATTGAATGCAAATCCATTAACTCAGATAATCTTAGACTCTTAGAAGAGTTGAAGCAGTGTGGGGAGGAGATAGCTTCACTGAAAAGTGAGCTATCTAAGGCCAAACAATTTGAAGAAACCCTTAATGGGAGAAGTATCAAATTGATGGACATCACAAGTACAGTGAACTCAAGATTGAATGGTTCACTGGGCTTGGGTGCTTCATCCAGCCAACCCATTGTACTGTAAACTCCAATCAAATTTACCAGTGAGAAAGGTAAAGTAGTCTTGATAGTGGCTTGGAAGAATGCTGACTTAACCCAGGAAACTGGACAAGAAACGTCGAACGAAGCTCGACGGACGTCGACCTGAGCTCGACGTAATCACAAGAAAACGTCGAACTCAGGTCGACGCCTTCTACCCTCTGAACAAAGCAAGACCTTGCCGTCGAACGGAGCTCGACGCACTCACTTGAGTCCGTCGACCGAAGCTCGACGTGCGTCGAGCCGAGTTCAGAGCAAAACCCAGTTCTCAAGGGTTAATTCAAATTTCAATTCTAGCTCCACATCTCATTACTTTAACCCTTATGCTGAATGGATCATACCTCCTAGGAGATATCATCCTGTAGGCTATAAGAGTCAACCTGAGATGTCCTTCATTTCAGAATTTAAGGGATATCAACCTAGGCCCAAGGTTAACTGGGTCAAAAACAAATAAGCTGTTTTTGTGCAGGTGAAGACCTATCCAGCATCAAACCATCAATGGTATCTGGATAGTGGGTGCTCAAAGCACATGACAGGGGACAAGGACAACTTCACTTCCTTCAAAGCCAAGCTTGGACCCAAAGTAATTTTTGGAGACTCAAGCTTTGGAACTACAAAAGGATATAGTGCAGTCAAAATTGGCCCAGTCACATTCAAGAAGGTGGCATATGTTGAAGGACTCAAGCACAACTTGATAAGTATCAGTCAATTGTGTGATGAAGGATATCAAGTAACCTTCAACAAAGCCATATGCAAAGTCAAGTCTGTGGACAACACAACTGTGTTGACAGGTAACAGAAGAGGTAACATTTACTTAGTAGATTTTCATTCACCTGTAGTAGATATTTGCTTATTTAACTCCCTTAGTAAACCTAATGAACTTTGGCATAAAAGACTAGGACATGTGAACCTTAGAACCATTGCTAAGTTATCCCAAGACAACCTTGTTAGAGGACTACCTTCTGGTCCCTACAAGAAGGAAGGACTTTGCAAGGCCTGTCAATTAGGCAAGCAAACTAAAAACAGTTTCAAGTCACTTAATAAGAGTGACTCACCTAGAATTTTGTACTTACTGCACATGGACCTTTTTGGACCAATTAATGTACAAAGCCTAGGAGGGAAATCTTATGCTTTAGTAATTGTAGATGACTTCTCAAGATTCACTTGGGTGTTCTTTCTGAGGAAGAAGTCTGATAACTTCAAGATTTTGACAGATTTTCTCAAAGGCATACAGATTGAGTTCAATACTCACATTGCCCTGATCAGAAGTGATCATGGGGCAGAGTTTGATTCTCTTCATATGCTAGAGTTCTGCCAGAATGAAGGTATCAGGCATACTTTCTCAGCTCCCAAAATTCCTCAACAAAATGGGGTAGTTGAAAGGAAAAACAGAACCCTTATTGAATCTGCCACAACATTGTTGACAGATGCTCACCTTCCTCTAACTTTTTGGGCAGAGGCTGTGAACACCTCCAACTATGTTCTGAATAGAAGCCTGATACATAAGCTAAAGGGTAAGACTCCCTATGAGTTACTCAAAGGGAAGAAACCTAAAGTAAACTACTTCAAAATTTTTGGTTGCATTTGTTTCATTCACAATAATGACAAGAAATACCTAGCTAAATTTGAAGCCAAAGCTGATGAAGGAGTGTTTCTGGGGTACTCCTTGACTAGCAAGGCTTATAGGGTTTTTAACAAGTGCACAAATAAAATTGAAGAATCCATGCATGTTACATTTGATGAAACTAACATGTTTTATAAGGAGAAGGAGACTTCTACCATAAGCAATTTGCAGGAACACTCAATTTCAGAGAATCTGAGGCAGCTTACCATCACAGACAAAGGGTCATCACCTTCACCAATTCAACAAGTCACTGAACTTAGTGACAATGAAGAGGAATTTCAAGTTCTGGAAAGTTCAAAGGGCCAACAGAGTGAAGAACCAGTTGTTATTCCACAAGAGGAAACAACAACACAGGTTGGTGCATCATCAACACCCCTTGTTGATCTAGCAACAACAAGAGATCACCCAATCTCACAAGTAATTGGAGATATCTCAGTGGGTGTACAAACAAGGAATCAAGTCAATCAAAATATCATGCACACCTGCTTTCTTTCTCAAATTGAGCCTCAAACCATACAAGATGCAGAGCAAGATCCAAACTGGATCATTGCAATGCAAGAAGAGTTGAATCAATTTGAGAGGAATAAAGTTTGGGAATTAGTACCAAGACTAAGGAACCCGCAAATTGTTGGAACAAAATGGGTATTCAGGAACAAATTGGATGATCAAGGAATAATTGTGAGAAACAAGGCAAGACTTGTTGCACAAGGATATTGCCAAGAAGAAGGAATTGATTATGACCAAACCTTTGCACCAGTTGCAAGGTTGGAGGCCATAAGAATCTTCCTTGCATATGCAGCTCACAAGAGATTCAAATTATATCAGATGGATGTCAAGAGTGCATTCCTCAATGGAGACATCAAGGAAGAAGTCTATGTAAAGCAACCTCCAGGTTTTATCTCTCCAACTTTTCCTGATCATGTATTCAAACTGCATAAAGCTTTATATGGTCTCAAGCAAGCTCCTAGAGCATGGTATGAGACCTTAGCTTGTTTTTTGTTGGAAAACGATTTTAAAAGGGGTAGTGTAGACCAAACTCTTTTTGTTAGAACCCATAGGTCCCACACCCTACTAGTACAAATTTATGTAGACGACATCATATTTGGGTCTACTGATTCAAACTTATGCAAAAAGTTCTCACAACTTATGCACTCAAAGTTTGAAATGAGTAGCATGGGTGAGCTTGCTTTCTTTCTTGGATTGCAAGTTAAACAACATGTGGATGGCATTTTCATTTCTCAGACCAAGTATGCAAGAGAACTGGTTAAGAAATTTGGAATGTCTGAAGCATCCTCCATGAAAACACCTATGCCTACAAATGCTGTTTTAGATGCTGATGAATCTGGAAAACCAGTTGATCAGACAAACTATAGAGCAATCATTGGCTCATTACTTTATCTAACAGCTACTAGACCAGATATAATGTTTGCTACATGCATTTGTGCTAGATTCCAAGTAAGCCCTAGAGAGTCCCACCTCACATTAGTTAAGAGGATTCTTAGGTATGTAAAAAGTTGTCCTAATCTAGGTCTCTGGTATTCACATGACTCAGGATTTGATCTAACTGTATTTTCAGATTCTGATTATGCTGGATGTAGAGTAGACAGGAAAAGCACCAGTGGAACTTGTCAATTCCTTGGTGATAGACTTGTCTCCTGGTTCTGTAAGAAACAAACCTCTGTGTCCACATCAACTGTTGAAGCTGAATATATGGCTGCAGGCTGTTGTTGCTCACAGATTTTGTGGATTCAAAACCAGCTCCTAGACTATGGCTACAACTTAGAGATGTCTAAAATCTTTTTTGATAATACCAGTGCAATTTCAATTGCACAAAATCTAGTTCTCCATAGTAGGACTAAGCACATAGAAATCAGACATCACTTCTTAAGGGATAATGTAGAAAAGAAGAAAATTGCACTAGAATACATTTCCACTGAATTACAGAGAGGAGATATTTTCACCAAACCCTTGGATGAAAAGAAGCACTTCTTTTTCCTCAATCAGTTGGGAATGCTAGATGGAGACAGCTTAAAATAAAACTCCAAGATTTTGAAACACATAATTAACAGGAATAGGAAAAATTTCATTTTAAAATTTCCTGTCTGAGTGGTTGTTCTGAGCTCTGAACTAAGCTCGACGCTGCGTCGAACGGAGATCGACGGTCTGTCGCCCTCAAAAGCGTCGAACGTCGAACTCAGCTTCTAGCGTCGAACTGAGTTCACAGCTCCCTGGCTTCTTGAGTTTCTCTCTTCCCAGTCGACGTCTTCGTTCAACGTCGACCTGAGCTCGACGTATAGCTTCAGCCAAAGCGTCGAACGTCGACCTAAGCTGGACGCTGTTGAGTCGTTTCAGTTCTCCTAGAGCCCTTGAGCGTCGAACTGAGCTCGACGTTCTTTCCTTTTCTGCGTCGAACCCTAAGTATAAAATCTTTTTTTCTCCGTCGTTCGCAGTTGCGCATTCATATTCCTCTGCTCAAGCTTTCTCCCTCCAAATACTATACTTTTGATCTTGGAAGGTATTATTTCTTTTGCAGGACAATGGCAATCACAGCAGGAGCTCTGGCGGCAATGAAGTTCGACTCTGGTTTCGACATTGACTTCGACTCTTTTGATGGATCTCCACAACACCTTCTGGATATACTGAATCTTTTCAAGGAGCATCACCTAGTCCACTTTATGTCTACCAGGATACCCCTTCCAGAATCAGAAATTAAAGAATGGTGTCTTACAGCAATCGTTTCAGATAACAACTCTTTGACTGGGAAGATTTCAGGAAATGAGGTAGCCATCTCACCTCAAGTCATTACAGATGCTTTCAACTTTGCTGCTGGAGATGATGACATAGAACTATCAGTGGAAGAGTATACCTTAATGCTGGACAGGATGGGGCATGCTGCTGGTAACCCCTCTAAACTTCTTAAAATTAACCTAGCAATTGAGTATAGGTTATTAGCAGATATAACTGGAAAAGTGATCTGTGCAAAGAGGACTACACATGATGCAATAACAAGGCATCAGTTTTGCCTCATGGCTGCACTAATGGATAAGAAACATCCCAACTGGGGATTAATTGTGTTTGAAATGCTTAAGAAAAAGTTGGATAAAAACTCTGTCCATTTTGGAAGAGTTCTTGGGTTGATTCTCAACCATTGCTGCCCCCAACTGCTTGTGTCCTCAAAGAAGCACATCAATGCTTCCAAGAGGCTCACATGTGCTCTTATTGGCAAATGGGATAGGAGAATTGTGAATCCCAGGGCTGCTGCAACAATGAAATCTTCTGCAGACACCAGGACTGTCGAGGTCTCTCACCCTCAGTCCACTGGTCCAGAAGTAGGGATCATGCCAGCCCCCTCTCTCACCCTTCCATCCACCTTCATCCCCTCAACCACAATTATCTCATCCTCTCAAACTCTCCCCTCCTCCATATCTACCATTGCCTCCTCCCTTCCACCTCACACTACTTTCCTGCCCATAAACTTGGATTCCACCCCTCATGAGGATCTCTTTTCTTTTGACATGCATGAAGACTCCTTCATGGATGCCTCTACCTCCTCTCATCATGACTTCCTCCATCCCTCTACTTTTTCAGACTTACTCTTCTCCTCCATTCAGGAATCAGTTACACCTCCACTGTCTACACCACCCTCCACCTCCTCTACATTCTCAGTTTCTGCTACTCCCTCTACCTCTACTCAAGTTCCCCTTGAGCAAGTAGCTCTCCTCCCCCTAGCCAATCAAATTTTTGACCTTCTGTCTCCAAGGCTCTCCTCCCTCCTGGATGCCAAGTTGGCTCCTCTTATTCTTTCCTTGAGAAATCTTTCTGCCTCTGTCTCCTCCCTTTCCTCTCTATTGGCATGCCCTTCTTCTGGGGGCCTAGAGTCAGCTACCACTGATTCTAGGCAGGGGGAGATGTCAGCAGAAGAAGAGCTGCCTCCTTCTTCAGTTCAGATTGCTCAGACTTATTCAGAGACAGTATCAGTTGCTTGTTCAGAGACAGTGTCTGTTGCAGAAGATCAAATAGTATCTGAGGCACCTCCTCCAGCTTCTGTTCAGAGCTCCTCCCCTCCAGCCCAGCTTCAAGAAGATCTGTCCAGGGCTATTGTCCCTTTTCAGAAGGCCTTGACTTCTGATATAGCAGTGGTAGTAGTGGCTCCTTCTAGTGTTGAAATTGATTTGTTAGCTCCTATTGTGACTTCAGGTGAAGTGATTGAGACACCTGATGCTGCAGAGGCCCATATCTCCCAAGCCCTTCAGGAACCAGCCTCTTCAGCCTCTATGGCTCCTGAGGCTGTGCCCTCTCCTGCAGTGGTTGCTTCCTCCTCAGCAGCTCCAGCTTCCATCAGCTTTCCCATCTCCAAAAGAAAGTATATAGATCCATATGAAGAATCTCAAAGTTCTGAAGATGAGTTTGCTACAGATTCTGATGACTCCTCTGCAACTATTGCAAGGAAGAGGAAAGCCAGATCAAAAGCCATGAAAAGAGTACCTCCTGCCAGAGCTACAGATCATGACATTCCCTATTACATCAAATATAATTGTGAAATCACAGAACCTTGGATGCAGTACTCTCAGAATCAGAGAAAAGCTATGAAACAGAAGAGAAAATTTAATGAAGGACCATCTAAACCAGTCCATCAGCCTCCACCTCCACCTCCTCCAGATGCAGGTGCAGGTACTGGTCTATCTTCCTCTTCAGCACCTTCAGCTCTACATGGAAAGACTTATCAAGCCAGAAGACATCAAGGAGGCAGCCAGTAAAGGGGAGGTCAACAAAGAGGAAATTATAGAGGCAGGCAGTCCAGAGGAAGATCAGGCTCTCAACCTTATCAAAGGGGAGGAGCCATTGATCCAACCTCTGGGCCCTATCCTTACAGGCCTAGAGTTGACCTCACCCCAAGATCTTCTCAAGAAACATCCTCTAACAAATTTGAACCTGCAGTACCCTTTGAAGATCCTACCAAAACTCCTGCTTACTGGAAAGCTAGGATGACAGAAATGGCTGCTCTAAATGAAATTAACAAAGCCAGAGAAAGAGGACTGGATACCTCTCATATCAGTACTATGTCAGAACAAAGAAGAGAGGAATTGGAAAAGTATAGTTCAAAGAAATTTTTTGATTCAGACAGATACATGGAACTCCACCCTGCAGCTGTACCACCCAGTGCTAGAGATCAAAAGTCTTTAGGTGCAGCTGATGACTACAGATCCAAAAAGGAAGCTTCCAATCCAAACAGAGAAATCATCTTCAAAAAGAGTGATCAAGACAAAGCATCAAAGGACAAGTAAAGTAAGGTATTCTAACACTTTCTATATACTGGACTCAGGACATTTGAACAATTCTGCTGCTATATAGTGTTTTATATATGCTGCTTATTATTCTGTCATGTCTGGCTGTATTATATTGTGTTGTATATGCTTTATTTCTTTCTTTGAATCCCTAAAATTCATGTAAATAGTAATCCTAATCCAAATAGGGGGAGATTGTTGGAACACCCTATTACTATTTGGACCAGGATGACTATATTTCTATAGGGATTGTGTGCTGTGACCTCCATGTTGTTATAAAGGTCACATAGGCTAGTTAGAGTAGTCTTCAGCTCGACGCATAGTCGACTTCAGCTCGACGCAGAGTCGATCTCAGCTCGACGCAGAGTCGACCTCTGCTCGACGCAGAGTCGACCTCAGCTCGACGCAGAGTCGACCTCAGCTCGACGTGGAGTCGACCTCAGCTCGACGTTCCGTCAAACCCAGTTCTGCTTACAGAAAACACTCTCTGGCCGACGTGTGTCGTGCTCAGATCGACGTTTTATTGTGAGCTCGACGCTTTTCAGACCGCCGTCAGTTTTGGATAGGAATTCAAATTCCTTCTGACAGTCAATTAATGCTGAAGATTTATTGGCCGTTACAGCATATCTGGTGCATGGCTCAAGGAATTTTCTAAGGAATGTCTGCCTGTCATTTCCTTTGAGGCATGGACAGTTAAGGAAAGCAATTAATGCTGTCCTCCAACGGCTATCAAAGTGAAGGAAGAAGAAGACTCAAGTATATAATTCATTTTCTTTTAATTCTACAAGCAGACAGAGAGAATATACAGAACAGAAAAAGAGAACAACAATACAAGACTTCAGATCTCTTTTCTCTCTGTGACATTGTGTTGAAAAGCTAACTCACAGAAAATCTGATTGCTTCAGACACCTCCATCCAACTCTCTTGGATCATCCTTTGCTGGAGCAAATCAGATCTTTGAAGACCTGTCACCCTTGTGCAGAGCTCTCCTTCCTGAACCTCTTTTTGATCTCAGGGGGAGCTTTGACAACAACTTCAGATCCACTTCTGCTTCTCTTTGCTTGTTGAATAGAGAAGACAATATCATCTCTTTTTCTTTTTCTTTCTGTACAGGGTTTTAACTCCCTTCAAAAGTTACTTTTGGTTTTGCTAAAACCTGGTCAAAATCAGCTCTGTTGGTTTGTGAGAACCTGATCAAAAACTCTCTGGTGCTCAAGACACCTGATCAACTCATCTTGAAGTGGATTCCTATCAAGGGTGATAGAAGAGTGGATGTACCCAGATTTGGGGAACCACTATAGCTCCTTGTGTTGTCTGGATTGCTTGTCTTTTTGTGTTTTGCTTTGTGCTGTGAATTTCCTTTTTACTCTGATTATTTGCTATAGCACTATACACTAAGTAAATACAAATTTTCTCTACACACAAGTTTTTATTTGGAAAATTATTTTAAATAACTCTATTCACCCCCCTCTAGAGTTAGGAGTGATCTTATCCTGCACTTTCACTGACCCAAATAGTAATAGGGTGTTCCAACATAGACAAACCATAGAATCTGACGCACCATTCTTGAGACACTAACATTAACTGCTTACTATATACAAAAATCATCACAAAGATCCAAACACCCTCCGAGACTCCAAAATGCTTGGATCGCAATGAAACTGGACAAGTCAAAAACTTAAAAGCTTCATCCTTTCAATCAAGGAAAACATTTAGTCCAATCAAAATCTCAAAATATGGTCAAATAGACCAAACGGACGTGAAAACACATTAATGGTGCAGCGCCGTTAACATGACCCTAAAAGTAACGCCCTGACGTCATAAATATGACGATACCAAAACAAATAATATTATCAAAAAATCAGGGGCGTTATAGTCACTCCCCCTAAAAAGAAGTTTTGTCCCGAAACTTAATACAACTCAATTATCAAACCAAAACGAGAAAATCAAACACATCCAAAAACATGGATACTTACTAGAAACTAAGAGAAGAGATGCGGATGAGATTCTCTCATTGCCGACTCCAATTCCGACGTTGCGCTCTCAACGTCTTGATTTCGCCAAAGATCTTTTACCATATGAATGGACTTCCTCCGCAACACTCAATCTAGAGATTCCAAAACATGGACAGGCTCTTCCACATACGAAAGGTTAGGCTGAATTTGGGGCACCGAGTCAAGGACTTGACGGTAACTACAAACACACTTCCGCAACTAGCTCACATGGAACACATCATGGACACCAGGGAAGGTAGCAGGAAAATCAGGTGTATAAGCTGACACTCCGATGGGCTAAAAAATTTAAAAAGGTTGCACATACCGGGTGTAATACCCTGGTTTTCCAAACATTTATTTGGAATCTACCGTGCATCGATAGTCGCAATCGCCAGGAGGTAGCATTATTTCGTCGGGTGCAGCTCGACGATAGCCGTTCGGTGAGTGTCGAGTGGGCTATTGCCCATCGGAGGGTAGTTACCGCATGACGGTAACCCGGTCGACGAAAGTCGATCGTCGAGCATTGAGAGAATCGAGAGCGTTGAGTTCTCGAGAAAGGATCTACCGCACCGCATTAGACTTACCGTCGGCATTAGCGCGACATTATTTTCTGGCAGAGCACACGGAAATTACCACTCGGTGGTAGGTCGTTACCGCCCAGCGATAGTGGACGGAAGCAGCTCCGTCATTTGACTTTTTAGCCGTCCGATTTCACTTAGGTTTTGATCCTAAGGCCCAAGACTCTCCCTCCAGAATGCTTATATAGGGCTAAGAGGGATTTCTCCCTCATTTCCTTCTCTTTTTGGAGTTGAGTTAGGGTTTGGAAGAGATAGTGGGAGGAGGAAGAAGAGAGCTTTCTTCCACCATTGTCGGAGCTTCGAAGCCCCAATCGTTAATCCGAATCTAGATCCGTGGAGAGGACTTGGAGGCGCTCGTTTTTATCCATGCAAGACAAAGATTTAATGGCTAGGAAGATTATTCGAAGGGTAACGACACTTCTCCTCTCGGTCTTTAGGATCGGACATCCGATGACAATGACAAACAAGGCTATGCAAAATAAAACCCTAACTCATCACATCTAACCATCTCAAGGGGCTAGAAAAAAATTACCTCTAGAGAACAAGATATCTAGGCAGAAGAAGGGCTCCAGAGATGAGGTTGAGGATGATAAATGAATCCAAACGCTTCACCTCTTAATTCACCTTGAACCCTAACAGTCAAAGATATCCTCCCCACTAATAATGAGGATGGAAAAGGTAACTTAGACCTTCTCCTTCGATTGGCCGGAAAATCCAAGTGGCCAAGCCACACCAGTCGCCGGAAGTATGCACAGGGAATCGCGGGTCGCCGGAAAGATCCAGGATAAGCTATGGAAATCGTCGGTGAGTAGCTTTGTGTCGCCGTCCAGTCTTCCAGGAAAAACCGAGAAGCACGTCGGTGCTTCAACCTTGTGCCACCGATGAGGCACCAGAAGATCACAGGATGTCGGCACAGATGCCGGGAAGGGCTCGCGCTCTCTGGTCGTCAGGAAGCCCCAAGAAATCGCGCATGAGCCTCTCAATCCCAATGGGTTTCTACCAGGGCCGATCCACTCTCATTACAAACCCAAAACCCTGCTTTCCTATTTATACCCCTTATAATCGCATCTCAACCCTTGATTTCCTCATCTCTCCTCTATCAAAAGAATTACCTTTTAATTAGGTTATTATCTATATGTATACACTTATACATATATGTATATATATATATATATATATATATATATATATATATATAAGAGATAAAGCTAGGATTGAGATAAGAAAATGTGCCATCACACTACCAAAATTACACAATGAACCAAATCATTCTGCAAATTGATAGTCGCACAATAATAATAACTTGATAGGTATAAAAGATAAAATTCAAAACAAGGTTTTGAATGCGCGCTTACTGTGCTATCTTGATCGCATACAGTATGAAATCAAGTGCACTTGTAAGTCAAAAAGGGACTGTTCCCGTTCACTTAGTGTTACCTTATAGAGGCACCATGTTGTCATAGCATTAATATAACAACTTATATTATGGGCTATAAGAGGCTTTATCAAGGCATTATAGTCGCCACGACAACATGGTAGTAAAGGAAATAGAACATAATGACCCGTGTCTACCTTTGCCATATGATATTTGTTGGGTACATTGGAAAATGTGTACCTAGTTTGGAGAAGCCTCACTTAGCTCAATGATATACATCAAGGTGTATTTGATGTTATTTTGAGTTTATATGTGCAGGTTAAGTATTGGCTAAAATGCAGAGAAAAGTTTCTAAGTCCATGTGTCGACACTTAAGCAAGCCTGTGTCGACAGTTGGGGAAGCAGTGTCGACACCAAAAGAAACTGTATCGACACACAGAAGATTATAGTCGAAATCAACTATGTCGACACCGGGAGGCAGTGTCGACACCCATAAGCAGAGTCGACATCAACTGTATCGACACCTAGAGGCAGTGTCGACACACAAGAATTCTTAGTGTACAACAACTGTGTCGACACACAGGACTTGTGTCAACACACAGCAAAGTTTGAACATAGTTGTTTGCTGAAAAATGGAGATGTGATTGTGTCGAAACAAATAATTTGTGTCAAGAAGCTGTGTGAACATCAAGGCAGCTATGTCGACATCACCAAATCTGTGTCGACACTTAAGTCACTTGTGTCGACACATATTGACAGATTGTCTCGACACTTTATGACAGTCAGTCTCGACGCTTTGCTGACAGAGACAAAGGCTCAAGAACTGTTT
The DNA here is from genome assembly GCA_039513925.1 of Platanthera zijinensis. NCBI lineage: Eukaryota > Viridiplantae > Streptophyta > Magnoliopsida > Asparagales > Orchidaceae > Platanthera > Platanthera zijinensis. Next base: position 152,750,337 of record CM077081.1, read on the forward strand.
GAGGACTTGACAACTGTGAGTTACAACAGGTTTACTGAAGCTGTCAGACTTGTTAGAAGTTTATTAGAAACCGGATCAGCCGGTTACCATGGATGAAGTCTATATATATAGATAGATTCAAAAGAAGAAGATGATGAATTGATACACAACTTTTGTGAGATTGATCTCTGATCAAGAAAGTGCAAGTCACAAAATAATATCTTCGTGAGAAGATCTAAGAAGACATTCTGAAGTGTTCATCCACTAAGATTTTGTCTAAGGAGAATTCATTCATGAATTCAGAAGAAACTTCATAAGGTTTGGGGAGAGAGAGCTCCAGCTGTTTTGAGGTCAAGTAGGAGACAATCACAAGTCTCTCTAGAAGTAGATCCTGAACTAATCTATTAAGAAGATCACGATCAATATCTGGAATCCAAGAAGGAAGCTGCCAGTTAGTCATCTTAAGAGGAGATCAACCCTACTAAGTTAAAATTTAAGAAGCTTTGAAGAAAGCTAAGAACAGGTTGATTTCTGTCATCAGGTTCATCAAGAAGTTGTTTAAGAATTCTCTTATCCTTTCTCTCACATCAAGGGTAAGAGTCCATCAAATTACTTATCAAATTTTGTAGGATCTTATCAAAGATCTGAGTTGTAATCCTGTGTTATAAAGGATGAGTGTATGAGATTTACATCTCTGGGTGGTAAGGCTGTTTGAGCCTGAGTGTAGGAGAATTGGTTCTCTGAGTTGTAGGCCTTGTGGAAAGGCTGAGGTATGGCTTATTAGCTTGAGCTGTAGGAGTGTGGATACATTCTGAGTTGTAGGAATCCTTCAGGATTCTGAGCTGTAAGATCTGTGGATCTGAGAAGAAAAGGAAGGAGTTAGGCTGAATCTAGCTTATTGCTGGATAGGCGTAGGGGGAAAGTGGATGTACCCAGACCTTCGGGAACCACTATAAATCAGTGTGCAATCTGTGATTTGTGTTATTATAGTTTTTGTGATTGTATGTGTTGTGTTAGCTGTAGAGATATCTGATTTATATTAAAGAACTAAAGTAAAATTCTGCCTTAAGTTAAAATAAGGATAAGAACCTATTCACCCCCCCCCCTCTAGGTGTTTAGGTTGTCTTGAAGTTAAAACTATCAAGTGGTATCAGAATGAGGTTACTCAAAGAAGGACTTAACAATCTAAGTTAGATCCCTAAGGCAGAATCAAGAATCAAGAAAATGGGTTTTGGAGCAAAACACAAGGAACTAGGTTCTATAAAATTACCCATCTACAGGAAGGAGATATTTGGAATATGGAAAGAAAGGGTTACGTTGTTTATGGAGGCTTCTGACCCAAGGATCTATATTACAGTAAAAGAAGGTCCTTATGTTCCAGTGAAGGTATCTGTTCTATATGCAAACCAGAGAACTCCTAAAGACTTTTCAGAGATGACTAAGGAAGAAATCATTCTAGCAACTATGGATAAAAGAGCACGGAATATTATAGTATGTTCCATAGATGATTCAACCTTTAAGAATTTGATTCACTACAAGACCTCCAAGGAAATGTGGGACACTTTGATAGTCTATATGGAGGGTTCTGAAGAAGTTAGACAAGATAGAAAGTCTATGCTAAATCAGGAATATGAAAGCTTCAAACAAGGGAAATCAGATAGCATATCTGAGCGCTATAAGAAGTTCTATAGAATAGTTAATGAGCTGATGTCTTATGGAAGGGTCTTCAGTACATATGAACTAAATGACAAATTCCTAAGATCCTTGACAAAGGATTGGGACACCAAGATTTGTGCCATTAGGGAAGTGGCCAAACTTGCAGATATTTCTCCTCCAACTTTATTTGAAAAGTTGATGTCTTATGAAATGCAACTAATGACTAGAAAAGAGGAGGAAAGAAATGCTAAAGGGGAGCATAAAGAAAAGTCTGTGGCCTTAAAGGTTGAAGCCACTAAAAAGAATAGGAGGATGTCTCCATCATCTCCTAGGGAAGTTGCTGAAATTACCTCAGATAATTCAGACAACAAAAATTCAGATAGCAGTGATTTAGATGCAGATTTTGCTGCCTTTACAAGGCAGTTTCAGAGATTCTTGAAGAAGAAGCAGTGGAAATCTAGACCCTCAACATCACAGCAAGTTGATGACTATTATCAAAAGAGAAAGTCATCAAGGAAGGACATGAGAAGGTCAAAGCCTAGCAAATCTACAACTTCAAAGATAGTTGGCTATTGTTGTAATAAGCCTGGACATGTTGTGGCTGAGTGTCCTGACAAAAGAATGGAGTCTGCTGATAAAAGAAAGAATCAACAAAAGAGCAAGAAGAAGAAATCCTTTGTTTCTAAGAAGGAGAAGAGCTTGTCAGACCAATCAACTTCAGGGTCAGAATCTAAAGCTGAGGCATACATTGGTCTTTATGCAGCAGATGAAGAAGAAGAGTTTATGCAATTGCTGAACTCTATCTATGATCAAGAAGACCATCAATGTATGGGACTGATGGCTGTATCCGAAGAAGACAAGTGCCAGGATCAGCCTGGTCCTAGTAAGGTACAATGTATTTCTAGAAATTCTGATTGTAGCACTGGTACAGAGTAAGCTACATCTGCATCAAGTGATGTGGATGGGTCTGAATCTGAAGGAGATATTCATCAGCTGATAGATGAATATGGGGATTTGTTGCAGGCACTAAAGAAAAGCAAGAACCTTGACAAAACTCAGGCTAAGGATATTGCAAATCTTAAGATGGCTGCATCTGACTTAGAGAAAGAGTTGGATCAAAAATTGAATGAGATTGCCAAACTGAAAACTATAATTTTTATTCAGATGGGCACAATCACATACAAAAATGATCTAATTAAATGTCTGGAAGTCAAACTTCTAAAGGAGAAAGATTTGGTGGCTAGTTATTCCAAGCCAAAATCAGTATTACCCTTAATAGATGAGTTTGTGGCTCAAAAGGGTAAGGCTGGAATAGGCTTTAAGGGTAACACTAGGGCTGTCCAATTCAAGAGAAAGGACAAAGCCTCAATCCAGCCACTGAATTTTAAAGTCCCTGTAGTTTTTAGAAAGGTGCATGAGTCTTCTAATAAGTATGACTTTGAGAATACTCAATGTCATGGAAAGACTGGAGTTCTGAATGAAAAGGGTGCTTATGTCAATAAGGCAGCCCATGTCCCAATGTTTTTAAGAAAATAGTGGGTGTAGCTACAGTAGTACCAGCACAATACAAAAGAGTTGATGTATCTAAAAATAGATATAACAAGTATGAATGCTGGTGTTGTGGCAAGACAGGTCATTATGCCATAGATTGCTGGCACAACACTAGTGTAAGGAAGAACAATAGTCTGCCTATTAGAAGAGCAGCAGGTAGAGTTGGTAAGTATGAAGCTAACTTGAACCAAGGACCCAAGACTTACTTGGGTTCTAAGGGAAAGTAATTCTTTATTGTAGGTGAGTCCAAGTCACCATACCCCTATATGGTACTTGGACAGTAGATGTTCCTAGCACATGACTGGAACAAAGGGATTGTTGAAGGAGTACTTGCCTATCTTAAATGGGCCTAAAGTAATCTTTGGTGGCTCTGAAAAAGGCATCATCAAAAGATTTCGTAACATTTCTAGTAACCAGACTACTATCACTCAAGTGGCCAATGTGAAGGGTTTGAAACACAACCTTATAAGCATAAGTCAGCTGAGTGATTTAGGATATGACATTTCATTTGTTAAGAATGGATGTCATATCAATAGGTCAAGTGATCAAAAGGTCATCTTGACATGATATAGAAAAAGGAATGTGTACTGTCTTAATTTTGAGTATGAAAACAAAGGTTCTCCTATTTGTCTTATAGCTGATGAGAGAGCTTCTCATTGTGTCAAATGGTACAAGTGGCTGGCCCATCTTAACTACAAAACAATTTGCCAACTCTTTAGCAAAGAGTTAGTGAGGAATGGTCCTCAAGTTTAGTGTATAATGGATGGGATATGCTCAGCTTGTCAAAAAGGCAAGCAGACAAAATCCTCCTTTCATAGCCTTGAAAACAAGGATTCAGTGAGGTGTCTATACCTCTTACATATGGATCTTTTTGGTCCTATGCCAGTTCATAATCTAGGTAGGAAGGTCTACACTTTTGTGGTAGTAGATGACTATTCTAGATATTCCTGGGTGTTCTTTTTGAGACATAAATCAGAAACCCCAAGTGTTTTACATAGTTTTGTCAAACAAATTCAGAATGAACTGGACAGTATAGTGGTAAAAATCAGAAGTGACCATGTCACTAAATTTCAATCTGAAAGTATGACAAGACTGTGTGAAGAATTTGGGATTTTTCAAGAGTTCTCCTCATCTAGAACACCACAGCAAAATGGTATTGCTAAAAGGAAGAATAGAACATTGATTGAGGCTGGTAAAACACTATTGAGTGACACTTCTCTCCCAGAATATTTCTGGGCTGAGGCAGTAAAAACTGTATGTCATGTGATTAACAGGGCTTCTATCACCAAGTGCCACAAAAAGACTCCCTATGAGATCATGAAGGGTAGAAAACCAAATTTATCCTATTTTAGGATCTTTGGTTGCAAGTGCTATATCCTTAACAATGGCAAGTCTTATCTAACTAAGTTTGCTGCCAAATCCCAAGATGGAATATTTGTTGGGTACAGCAACAATAGTAAGGTTTATAGAGTCTACAACTTGATTACTCAGGTTGTAGAATAATCTGTACATGTTCTATTTGATGAAACTAGATTAATCAACAGTGAGTTGCCTTGTAGTTCATGCAGTCCAACATGTATAAATGATAGAATGGACAAGCTTTCCATTGCAGAAGATTCAACTGCAGATCAATAAATTGAAAAATGTGGCTACTGTCCATGGGGTGTACAGGACTTTCTAGATAATGAAGTACATCAAGAGGTATAGCATATTGAAGAGACTGGAGGTGTTCAACCAGAAGATAGTCTACCTCCAGCTGTTAGACACTTAAAGGATCATCCAGCAAATCAGATAATTAGTGATCTAAGACATGGAGTGCAAACTATAAGCAGGAACTTGAACATAGTGCTATGCTCAAGCTTCCAATCTCAACTGGAGCCAAAGAAATTTAAAGAAGCTATCCTAGACCCATATTGGATTTATGCCATGCAAGAGGAGATGAATCAGTTCAGAAGATGCAAGTTCTGGGAGTTAGTTCATAAATCAAGAGACCACAGCATCATTGGAACAAAGTGGATCTTTAGGAAGAAACTGGATGAGAATGGAATCATTGTAAAGAACAAAGCAAGACTTGTTGCAAAAGGATATAGGCAGGAAGAGGGTATTTACTTTGATCAAACCTTTGCCCCAGTAGCAAGACTAGAAGCCATTAGAATGTTCCTTGCCTATGCAGCATATCAATGATTCAAAGTATTCCAAATGGATGTAAAATCAGCATTCCTGAATGGAAATCTAAAAGAAGAAGTCTATGTAGAGCAGCCTTCAGGTTTTGTAGATTCTCTCAAACCTGATTATATTTATAGACTTAGGAAAGCTTTGTATGGGTTAAAGAAAGCCCCAAGGGCCTGGTATGAAACCCTGTCTACTTTCCTTATTGAGAACAAATTCTTAAGAGGGAAAATAGACAAAACTCTATTCCTAAGGGAATCCAAAGGTAAGATAATCTTAGTCCAGATTTATGTAGATGACATAATATTTGGGTCTACAGAAAACAACCTTTGCAAGAAGTTTGTTAAACTTATGCAAGGGAAGTTTGAAATGAGTAGTATGGGGGAACTTAAGTTCTTCTTGGGACTCAAAGTAAGACAGACTGATGATGGCTTGTCCATATCCCAGTCTAAGTTCACCAAGGAGTTAATTAAGAAGTATGGTATGGAATCATCCTCCACCATTAGAACTCCTATGGGAATAAGTATGCCTATATGCAAAGATGATGCAGGTAAACTTGTAGATGAGTCTTTGTATAGAGGAATAATTGGCTCTTTACTATATCTCACTGCTAGTAGACAGAACATTATGTATGCAACATGTGTCTGTGTTAGGTACCAAGCATGCCCTAAAGAATCTCATTACACTGCAGTTAAGAGAATTTTGAGATATCTAAAGGGCACACCTAATCTAGGCCTTTGGTACCCTAGGAATGGAGATTTTCTATTAACAGGCTTTTCAGATGCATACTTTGCAAGTTTCAAAGAAGATAGGAAAAGTACTATAGGTAAATGTCAATTTCTAAGAAGAAGATTGATATCTTGGAGCAGTAAGAAGCAGACTAGTGTGGCAATATCCACAGTTGAGTCTGAATATGTGGCAGCAGGAAGTTGCTGTGCATAGCTGTTGTGGATTCCACACTAGCTAGAAGACTATGGAATTCAGGTAAGTAGAACACCTTCGTTTTGTAATTCTACTAGTGCTATTGTTGGGTATTGTATCCAAAATGTACCTGATTTGAAGAAGCCCCTATACAAGCTAAGGTAAATAGACTATGTCTTTGATGAATTTCTTCTAGTTGTGCTTGCAGTTATTCCATGCTAAGTACACACCAATGTCAGGGTGCAGTGGGTCAATATACACAAGTCTGTGCAACGTAATCCCTCGTTGAGCAGACCAGTGTGTTGGCCTACGTGTACTCTCTCTATTGGGGTGTACTTAATTTCAAGTACAGGGCTATGATAAAGCAAGAGCAGACAAGGAGCAAGGATGGGCCAAAGACCATCTCACGGGTTGAAAGATGAGAATCGTCTAAGTGTAAATCGTCGAGAATCACTAGTGATTCTCGACGAGTCGTCGAGAATCATTAGTTGATTCTTGCCGGGTTGGGCCGGCTGTCTCGACGCAGTCAGAAAAATCATCTAAGGCAGAATCGTCGAGAATCACCAAGTGATTCTCGCTGATTCGTCGAGAATGACTTTGCATTCTCGACGAGTCGGCGAGAATCCAAGGTGATTCCCACCGATTCTCCTCGGCCTCTGTAAACCTGTGCTGCCAGAATTCTCTAAGTAGAATTCGGCGAGAATCGTAAGTGATTCTCGCCGATTCGTCGAGAATCACCCACGATTCTCGCCGAATTTGACTTAGGTGTTTTTCCAACTCTGCCTGGACCGGTCCACAACATCTGCGGGATTTTGAACCGGACTTCGGTCTTACTGATGGTGGGGCCCACAATGGTCATCTCTTGACCTAGTGTATAAATACTCTGGTATTTGTGTACAGTAAAAAAAAAACAGGAGATACGAAACAAAGCGGCCGACAAAAACTCTAATCTCGCGAACTTGCTCCGCCTCCGTCGCCACAGCCGATCATCGAAGCCGATCTCGATCTCCTCCAGATCCTCGGTGATAGAAGCCTAGTCCTGCACAGCATCTCACGTGTCTATCAAGAGATCTTTTGTCTCTTGATTTGAGATAGGGAAATCTTTCCCCGTCCGAATCGATCGAGACGATCGATCCTCGTGTGACCGTTGGTAGACCTGGCCGACTTCGCTAAGAAGATTGGATCTCCAGTGCTTTGCTGCTGTTTTTAGTTGCCGCCGCCAACACCGAGTGCCTCGTCGCCGCTCATCGCCGCCGCCGATCTCGGGGAGATTCTCTCCAAGTGAGATCTAGGGTTGTGGACTCTTCGTTGACCTCAAGAACACGTCGTCGAACGAAGAGGGACACCTTAGTCTCCATACGTTGTTTGTATTTCTTACAAACTATTTTTAATTCATTGTAAAGGACCGATTGGTCTTCAGTTGTAGGGTTGGGTTCAACCCGTGTTGTGGGAGTGTTGACTCCTACGTGTGGAAGGGTTCCTTCCGGTAGTGCAAGGATTTGATTTCAATCCTGTTGGTGAAGTGACCGAGTCGTCCCTGGTTGGGAGATAGGTCGAAGGGGGAAAGTGGACGTACCCAAATCGGGGAACCACTATAAATTGCTTGTGTACTTTTTGTGCTGTGTTGTTTTGTTTTCTTGTGCAGGTAAAACCTTAATTCCGCAAATACGCTGCAAAGACACCTATCCCCCCCCATAGGTGTAAGTAGTTGACACTAGGTGGACTTACAAGTGGTATCAGAGGGAGGTTCCTCATCAAAAAGGTTCACACCTTGAGTAAAATCCTGCCACCAGTGTCAAGAAGAAGACCGATATCTTCCATGGACGGACTCAAGCATTCCGGCAAAATCCCAGTATGCACAAGACTGAACTTTCCTATCTGGAAGGAAAGAATCAGATTCTACATGGAAGCAGTCGACCCCCGGCTCTTCATGATAGTGGAGAAGGGACCTTGCATTCCCACCAAGGCCTCCACCATTGATCCAACCAGGAAAGTGCCCAAGAAACTTTCAGAAATGGACAAGGACAAAATGGTGCTGTTCAGACTCGACAAGAAAGCTCAGAACATCCTGGTAAGCGCAGTTGATGACTCTATGATTCAGAACTTCAGCAACTGCAGGACAGCCAGGGATCTCTGGAGCTGTCTGATTGTCCTAATGGAGGGCACAGATGAAGTGAGGGACGATCGGAGATCCCTCCTCAATCAGAAATATGAGGCCTTCCGGCAAGGGCCAAAGGAGGAGATCGGAGTCACCTTCGAAAACTTCCTCAAGATCGTCAATGCACTCAAAGGATATGGAAGGGTGTTCACTGACGGTGAACTCAATGATAAGTTCCTTCGGTCCCTCACTAAGGAATGGGACACAAAGATCTGCGCCATCCGCGAGTTTGGCAGACTTGCGGAAACTGATCCACAGATTCTGTTCGGGAAGCTCATGTCCTATGAGCTTCAGTTGAACACAAGGAAGGCTGAAGAGGAAGCAGAGAAAGCCGCAGCCAAGGAAAAGACGGTGGCCCTGAAAGCCATCAAATCCAGAAAGGGCAAGGGTGCCGCCTCTTCCCGTGCATGGAAGAGGGATGAAGAGGAAGACTCTGAGCCAAGCTCCTCCGGCTCAGAGTTATCAGAGGAAGATTTATCCCTTATCACACGGGAATTCAAGAAGTTCCTCAAGCTGAGGAATCAGAGAAAGAGAAATGGCTCCTCCTCAAGGGATCAGAAGAAGAACTATTCCTCTGACAGGTATGTTTCCAAACCGAACAAACACCGCTCTTCTGACATTATATGCTTTGGTTGTAACAAGCCAGGACACGTCGTGGCCGACTGCCATCAAGGCAAGAGGGAAAAGGGAAAGGGAGACGAGCACAGGTCCTCAAAAGACAAGAAGAAGGAGAGGAGTTACATCGCAATGAAGCCAAAGACGCTGAGTGAATCTGACAAGTCAGACACCAGCGATGATGAGGAATCCTTCTTTGGGCTAATGGGTCGCTCTGACTCAGAAGGAGAATGCCCCCCATTTACTGGGAAGGTAAAAGCTCACACCCCTCTCTCCGACTCTGACTCTAATCCTGAGTCTCAGGATGATGACCCTGAGGATAGCCCTTCTGCCCTTGAAGCTGAGCTCCTCGAGAAGTATGAGCTTCTGCTCAATACATTCCTGAAATGTCGAAAGAAACTGAAGGCTGAGAAAAAGGAAGTTAAATTCCTTAAAGGTGAGAGTGTATCCCTGAGGGAAGAGATCACCAGTTTGATCTCCCTCCGATAGAAGCACTTGGACCTGACCTCAAAGAATTCAGAATCTCTTAAGCTCCTTGATCTTAAGCAGGAGGAAGTCGACAAGTTGGAAGAACTACTTGCGGCAGAAAGGAAGATCGTCAAGAGCTTCTCTTTGCCAAAAACTATTCTTCCATTAGTTGATACCTTCTCTACTCAAGCCAAAGGAGCTGGCTTGGGGCATATAGGGGTATCTAGCTCCTCATCCAGGAGAAACAGGAACAGGAGGAAGAATAAGGCTGCCAAGAAAGCCTCTACTGATGAGAAAGGAAAGGCCCCACTCAGCCATGTTGAGTTCAGAAAGCCTAGCTTTCCCTGTAACCAACATGACTTTGAGTCAACATATGGGCATCACTTCAGGCCCTCGGTTGCAAAGCCGAAGAGCCGATATGATGGGTGGACCTTTCCCCGTAGCTTTAGTGAGAGTGTCTTCAAGGCACTTTATGAGGAAATCGACTTGGGAAATTATGGTCAATTCTCTAGCAGCCATAATAGGAAGCAGGCACCTAAGGACAAGCCTGTTACACTGAAAAGCCAAGAGGTGAGGAAGTCATGTGACTGTGGTCATCATGTTGCCTCCACCTCAAGGTCTTCGACCCCAGCTGAACCCCACGTTTCAAGGGTAAAGCAGGCGCCCAAGAGGAAGTATAACAGGTTTGACTGCTGGTGCTGTGGCAAAACTGGTCACTTTGCCGTGGATTGTTGGTTTAATCCAAGGTATAAAGAGACTCCTTATGTTAGCAATGCGAGTCCGACCACTCGTAGAGTTAACCAATCGAGGGGGAGTATGCTAACAAGGAATCTAGGACCCAAGTTCGATTGGGTTCCTAAGGCAAATTAATTCTATTTTGCAGGGATGTCCAAAGGCCAACAAAACTCCTATTTGGTATTTGGACAGTGGATGCTCCCGTCACATGACCGGGACAAGAAGCCTGCTGAGGGAGTACTCTCCAGTCGAGGATGGACCCAAAGTCATATTTGGGGGATCTGATCGGGGAGTCACTAGAGGTTACGGTACGATTTCCAATGGCATACTCTCTATCACTAACGTAGCTTATGTTGAAGGGTTAAATCATAACCTGATTAGCGTAAGCCAGTTATGTGATAAAGTGTATGACGTTATATTCTGCAAGGATAAATGCCTGATAATATCATGTGACTCTTCGGAGACCGTATTAACAGGCATTAGGAGCAGAAATATTTTCTGTTTAGATTTTCTTAGTTTAGATTCTTCTACCCCAGTATGTCTCATTGCTAAAGGCAGTGCATCTCCTTGTGAACAATGGCACAAGAGATTGGCACACATTAATTACAAAACAATTAATATGCTGTTTTCCAAAGACTTAGTAAGGGATGCTCCCATTATTAGGTGCATCAAAGATAGTCCATGTCCTGCATGTCAGATGGGCAAGCAGACTCGGGCTACCTTTAAGGGCATCCCAGACAAAGATTCCTCCAGATGTCTATATCTTCTGCGCATGGACCTGTTTGGTCCAATGCAAGTTCATAGCTTAGGAGGGAAGTCGTATACGCTAGTGATTGTAGATGATCACTCTCGGTTTACATGGGTGTTCTTTTTAAAATGCAAGTCTGATACGTTTGACATCTTCACCAGTTTTGTCAAGCAGATACAGAACGAACTTAACTGCTCAGTGGTCAAAATCAGAAGTGACCACGGAACAGAGTTTGAGTCTGGGGCTATGACAGAGTTCTGTGAAGAGCTTGGTATCTTTCATGAGTTCTCCTCCCCTCGCACTCCTCAACAGAATGGAGTGGCGGAGAGGAGGAATAGAACACTCATTGAAGCGTGCACGACAATGTTGAATGATGCTTCTCTCCCAGAATACTTCTGGGCCGAGGCTGTCAATACGGCCTGTCATGTACAAAATCGGGCGTTGATTAACAAGAGCCATCGTAAGACTCCTTATGAGCTACTGAAAGGCAAGAAACCAACCATGTCCTATCTGAGGATTTTTGGCTGCAAGTGTTATGTACTGAATAATGGGAAGTACCCGCGTACTAAGTTTGGTGAAAATGCTTCGAAGGCATATTCATGGGCTATAGTAGCCACAGCCGTGCTTATAGAGTTTTCAATAAGAAAACCCTAGTGGTAGAGCAATCAATAAATGTTGTATTTGATGAAGGAAGCTTGCTTAATTGTAAGACTTCTAGTTGCCTTCCTGAAGCTGCAGGTGCCAGACTCGAAAAGCTACAACTGGATGATCCCGAGAAAGATGAAACTCCAAAGTATGTCAAGGTCTCCACATCAACGCCGATCGGAGAAGTTGAAGATCAAAATGAGGCAAATCCTTTAGAAGAAGGAGATGCCCAAGAAATAGTCGAAGCTCCTGATGCAAGACTTCTAGAGCTCAGACATGTGAGGGATAATCCCAGACATCAAATCATTGGGGATCCCCGAGACGGTGTCAGAACTCGCCGAGGTACTCTTAACGAGATCTTGCATCTTAGCTTTCTGTCGCAGGTGGAGCCAAAGAAGTTCGACGAAGCGAATAAAGACGCGTCGTGGATTTTGGCCATGCAAGAGGAGCTTCATCAATTCAAAAGATGCGAAGTCTGGACGCTGGTTCACAGACCGAAGACGCAAAATGTGATTGGCACGAAGTGGATCTTCTGAAATAAGTTGGATGAACATGGAGTCATCATAAAGAACAAAGCCAGACTGGTGGCTCAAGGATACAGACAGGATGAGGGGATTGACTTTGACCAGACGTTTGCACCAGTTGCACGGCTCGAGGCAATCCGGCTATTCCTAGCCTATGCCTCTCACAAAGGATTCACAGTCTATCAGATGGACGTGAAATCGGCTTTCTTGAATGGAGATTTGAAAGAGGAAGTATACGTTGCTCAACCTCCAGGTTTTGTCAATCCAACTTATCCTAATCATGTATATTTTCTTAATAAAGTGCTATATGTCCTAAAACAAGCTCCTCGAGCTTGGTATGAGACATTGTCTAGTTTTCTTCTTGAGAACAAGTTCTCTAGAGGAAAAATAGATAAGACATTGTTTCTCAGGGAAGTCAAAGGCAAGATTTTGCTAGTGCAAATCTATGTTGATGACATTATATTCGCCTCAACGGACAACAATCTTTGCAAAAAGTTTTCCAAACTTATGCAAGGAAAGTTTGAAATGAGCAGTATAAGAGAGCTGAAGTATTTCTTGGGACTTCAAGTGAAACAGTCTGAGGAAGGAATCTTCATTTCTCAGACGAAGTTCACAAATGAACTCCTCAAGAAATTCGGAATGGAGAATGCAACCTCTATGAGGACTCCAATGGGATCCACCATGTCTCTGGATAAGGATGAGAAAGGGAAACCTTTTGATGAAACCAAATACAGAAGCATCATTGGATCTCTGCTCTATCTTACTGCAAGTAGACCGGATATCATGTTCTCCACATGTGTTTGTGCCAGATATCAGGTGAACACTAAGGAATCTCATTATGGCGCTGCAAAGCGAATTCTCAGATACCTTAAAGGTACCCCTAATCTTGGCTTATGGTACCCGAGAAGCAATGATGTCGAGCTAATAGGGTTTTCAGATGCTGATTTTGCAAAAAGTAGGGATGACAGGAAAAGCACCTCCGGGTCGTGTCAATTCCTCGGAAGAAGGCTTATTTCATGGAACAGCAAGAAGCAGAATTGTGTCGCAACCTCCACTGCAGAGTCTGAGTACATCTCGGCTGGGAGCTGTTGCGCACAACTCCTATGGATAAGAAACCAGTTAGCCGACTATGACCTCCTGTTCAAGGAAGTACCGATGTACTGCGACTCCTCTAGTGCAATTGCTATTGCCAACAATCCGGTATCGCACAGCAGAACAAAGCATATTGAAGTGCGTTACCATTTCATTCGGGAGCACGTGGAGAACAAGGACATCTCTCTCTGCTATGTTCCCACTGACAAGCAGATTGCAGACATTTTCACAAAGCCCCTTGACGAGGCCAAGTTCATTATGTTCAAAACTGAATTGGGGATGCTAAACTACAAAGAATGAAAACTACAGGAGCTCAAGGCTCATGCGTCTAGGGGGAGCCTCTACTAGGAATTTGGTGAAAGCAAAGGTACAAGAACTGAGGGGGAGCATGGTGTCACATGCTTCAGTTCCCGATTTGCAGAAGCCGAAAATGGGGAGATTACCCTCTCGGCTAAGGCTAAGGTGGCTCCAAGTTTGCTCTCAAGAAATTGGTAATGAATATCTAATTGGTAATGAATATCTCTCTCAACTCAATTTTAAGTTTATGATTTTCATTTCTATATGCTCTATTCACCTTAGCTTGTTGGGTTTAGGCTTCTTCAAATAGGGGGAGATTGTTGGGTATTGTATCCACAATGTACCTGATTTGAAGAATCCCCTGTACAAGCTAAGGTAAATAGACTATGTATTTGATGAATTTCTTCTACTTGTGCTTGCAGTTATTCCATACTAAGTACACACCAATGTCAGGGTGCAGTGGGTCAATATACACAGGTCTGTGCAACGTAATCCCTCTTTGAGCAGATCAGTGTGTTGGCCTACGTGTACTCTCTCTATTGGGGTGTACTTAATTTCAAGTACAGGGCTATGATAAAGCAAGAGCAGACAAGGAGCAAGGATGGGCCAAAGACCATCTCACGGGTTGAAAGACGAGAATCGTCTAAGTGTAAATCATCGAGAATCACTAAGTGATTCTCACCGATTCGTCGAGAATCACCAGTGATTCTCGACGAGTCGTCGAGAATCATTAGTTGATTCTTGCCGGGTAGGGCCGGCTGTCTCGACGCAGTCAGAAAAATCATCTAAGGCAGAATCGTCGAGAATCACCAAGTGATTCTCGCCGATTCGTCGAGAATGACTTTGCATTCTCGATGAGTCGGCGAGAATCCAAGGTGATTCCCACCGATTCTCCCCGGCCTCTGTAAACCTGTGCTGCCAGAATTCTCTAAGTAGAATTCAGCGAGAATCGTAAGTGATTCTCGCCGATTCGTCGAGAATCACTCACGATTCTCGCCGAATTTGACTTAGGTATTTTTCCGACTCTGCCTGGACCGGTCCACGACATCTGCGGGATTTTGAATCGGACTTCGGTCTTACTGATGGTGGGGCCCACAACGGTCATCTCTTGACCAAGTGTATAAATATTCTGGTATTTGTGTACAGTAAAAAAAAACAGACGAGATACGAAACAAAGCGGCCGACAAAAACCCTAATCTCGCGAACTTGCTCCGCCTCCGTCGCCGCAGCCGATCACCGAAGCCGATCTCGATCGCCTCCAGATCCTCGGTGATAGAAGCCTAGTCCTACACAGTGTCTCACGTGTCTATCAAGAGATCTTTTGTCTCTTGATTTGAGATAGGGAAATCTTTCCCCATCCGAATCGATCGAGACGATCGATCCTCGTGTGACCGTTGGTAGACCTGGCCGACTTCGCTAAGAAGATTTGATCTCCAGTGCTTTGCTACTGTTTTCAGTTGCCGCCGCCAACACCGAGTGCCTCGCCGCCGCTCGTCGCCGCCGCCGGTCTCGTGGAGATTCTCTCCAAGTGAGATCTAGGGTTGTGGACTCTTCGTTGACCTCAAGAACACGTCGTCGAACGAAGAGGGACACCTTAGTCTCCATACGTTGTTTGTATTTCTTACAAACTATTTTTAATTCATTGTAAAGGACCGATTGGTCTTCAGTTGTAGGGTTGGGTTCAACCCGTGTTGTGGGAGTGTTGACTCCTACGTGTGGAAGGGTTCCTTCCGGTAGTGCAAGGATTGGATTTCAATCCTGTTGGTGAAGTGACCGAGTCGTCCCTGGTTGGGAGATAGGTCGAAGGGGGAAAGTGGACGTACCCAAATCGGGGAACCACTATAAATTGCTTGTGTACTTTTTGTGCTGTGTTGTTTTGTTTTCTTGTGCAGGTAAAACCTTAATTCCGCAAATACGCTGCAAAGACACCTATCCCCCCCATAGGTGTAAGTAGTTGACATTAGGTGGACTTATAGCTATTTCTATTGCTAATAATCCTGTTCATATAGTAGGACTAATCATATAGAAATAAGATACCATTTTCTTAGAGAACATGTAGAGAAAGAGGACATCTCACTAGAATTTGTTAAGACAGATTATCAAATTGCATATGTATTTACTAAGCCTCTAGATTAAACTAAATTCAATAGATTTAAAAATTGAATTAGGAATGGTGACCATATGTTAGATTAACATAAGTGGCTAAGAACATTGTGTTGATACATTCAGTAATAATGTGTAGACACAGAGGATGTGTGTCGACAATTCAGGGAAATTGTGTCGACACAGTATCATTGTGTCGACACCAAAGGGACAAAGTGTCGACACATCCAGAAAAGTAGTGTCGACACAACCAGAGTAATGGTGTCGACACTTCCAGAAATTGGTTCGATACTTACAATAAGAGTCGACACAGAATTTTTGATGAACTACTAAGTATGTCCAGTGTCGACATATCATCAATTTGTGTCGACACATAGTAGTCAGCGTCGTGGTCAAGACAATAGAAGTATGTGTCGACACTTTCCAACAGTGTCGACACATTTAGACAATTTTACCCGCCTTTTGACCTTCATTTGTTTAAAAGGGTATAAATAGGTTGAGAAAGTATTCTGTCGACACGCTCTCCAGATTTTCGAAACTAAACCCTTGTGTCGACAAACTCTATTCTCTTAATTCAAGATTTCTCTCCCTTCCAATGGCGCCAAAGATTGAAGATAACATTAACAAAGGCTACGAGTTGGTACACAATGCTTTTGATGATGCGGCGACAAAGATTAAAGGGGTCATTACCCTAGTTACTGATTCTGGGTTAGAGTTTCTTGTTTCTGAACCTACAAAGATCTAGAAGAAAGAAGTATTTGAATTCTATGCTGCTACAACAGTAGATTCCACTGGCCTCAAAATCAAATAAACAGTTCATAATTATAAAGTCAAACTTACTCTGAAGAGTATAAGAAAGATTATTCACCTTCCAAGAATCCAGGATGAAGAAGAGGTCCTAGCCTCAAAGACAAGGGAGGACCTTCAGTGGTGTGGATTGGATCCAGCCATGAAGATTGGCGCAGCAATCAACAGAAAAGGGATGAATCAACAAGGAAAATTTCTATCTGAAGTGGTAGGGAAGGTAATTTTGTGTAAACCAGGAGGACATGATAGGCTCTCTGCCTATATGTTCAGTCTGATGACAAGGATAATCTACAAGATTAACACAGATTGGTGTGCATTTTTGTTTGAAAAGATAAAGGAAGGAATCAAGAAGCCTAATTTGGCTATATTAATGAGCTTATAACTGGCTGGAGCTATTCTAGAGGTAATGAATCAGCTTCAAGGATCTAAAATAAATCATATGAGAAGGATGGACATTAGGATAATATCCAGATGGGATAGAGTTCTCTCCAAGGACATACCTGATTTGGATAACCAAGAGACTACAGTACAATCACCAATACCTGACAATACTGAGCATGACCAAATGCAGAAAGACACAACTAGTGCACAAGTGTAGGGGGAGCTAGATATTGTACAAGTACAGGACAATGCTGAGAATTCACAAGTGCAAGGGGAGTCAGTTATTGTACAAGGACAAGGGGAAGAAAGCATTCACTTAGCAAGTGAAATGAATTCACAATCTATTCTTGAAACACCTCATGTCAACAGTCCAGCACTAGATGTTATCCTGGAGGATACATCTATGTTTGTTGATGCTCCAGAAAAAGAAGTTCACACTCAATAAGAGTTCACCCTGGAAGAATTATTTCATGAAATAGAGCGAGCAGCAGTTGAGGGGGAGCACGTTAATATTGAGGAGATGCAGGATAGGACTGAAAAGGAGCTGCCTCCTAGTCATAAAGAAAGAGTTGATATTGCCAGTTCTTCTGATTCAGAGGATGAGGAGGTAGCAAGTGTTAAGAAAAGAAAACTAATGGTTTTAAGGGGAGAAATAAGACCTATAAGAAGGCTTTGCAAGCAACTACATCACAACAAGCCCCTGAGACTCATTACAATAAATATTTGGTTGATTTACAAGTAAAATTTGATGAGCAGAGATTGGCTCTTGAAAAATATGTGGATGAGAGCCATAAGGCTCTTCAATTTGATCTAGCCCAAGACATAAAGTCAATCATATTTGAGGTCAATCAGAATATGAAAGAGATGACAAATTGCTTCTACAAGGGGGGCAATGTTGTGGTATTTCTAGCAAAGCAACAAGCTGAATTAAAGAAACAAGTGGATGATATTGCTGTCAAACAAGGCTATGTCCTTGAAAATCAAATAAGAATGAATGACAATCTGACTGAATCTCATAATGAGATAGTCACTGAAGTAAGGAATACAGTTCTTGCACTGACTGAGGCAAGAAATAAGGATAAAGAAGACTTTGATAAAAAGCTACAGGGAGCCTTGGATTTTTTTAAAACAGCTATTACTACTTCTCAGCAAACAATTTCTGATCAACTTAAAAAGTTAAAGTCATTCTTTAAGGATTGTGTCAATTACCTAGATGGGCAAATCAGATTTCAAAAAGATGATTTGAGAGAACATGTGGCCAGAGAAGTCATAAAGGGGGAGAGGGTGATAGTATATGCTGGCTCTAATCATGCCAAATGGGTAACCAACATCATTAGAGCCACTCTGGGATATCCAACCTTATGTGATGATGATAATGTGGCTGAGTCAGGTTTGCAACCAGCTCTACTTGAAGGTGATCAACCTGAGGTTTCCCAAGTTATTTATCCCCCTGCAGATAATGAAATGATACATCAACAAGTTCAGTCCATGTACAAACCTCCATAACTCGTTAGTAATGTTATTATTGAAAAGGTAGATATGCCATAAGCTTGTTTAAAAGCTCAGCAAGATGCTCAATTATCAAAGAAGAGAATCAGAGAGTAGGCAGAGTTAAAACCTGATTTTGAGCAATGGAGCCCCACTTATAGAAATATATTTTTAACTGCCTGGAAAGCTGTAAAAGACCAAGTTCATGAAAGGGGTAAATGGTATAATGAGCAGGAGTGGCAGAAGTATAAGGCTAGGCAAGAAACCATAGTTCACTTCAGAAGAAAGGCTAAGAGTGGGAAGCTACCTCCTGATGCACAGGGGCCTAGCAAGTATTTCCCTAAGCCTTTTCATTACTTTGAAAGGCAAAGGATTAAGGCTGAAGCTCAAACGAAGGCTGATTTAAAGGGCAAGAAGCTCATTGAAGATACATAACCTTTTGTGCAGGCTCAGATTAAATCAAGAAAAGTAATATTCATCAAGGAGCCATCACAGCCTTAGTTTAGTTTTACTAGATGTTTCTAGAACTATGTAATTCTTACTTTTAAAGAAATCTATGTAATCAGTGTTAAGAGACTTTTTGATACAATAAACAAAACCACGTTCCATGTTCATTTAGATTGCATCCTTATTCTGTGATGTGATTTTGATATTTGTTTTATTTATAAGTTACCCTGTTAAATATTGCTTATATCCATCATAATGTTTATTTATCATAGGTGGTGTATATCATTGACAAAAGGATTATGACTTCTCCAAATAGGGGGAGATTGTTGGGTACATTGGAAAATGTATACCTTATTTGGAGAAGCCTCACTTAGCTTAATGATATACATCAAGGTGCATTTGATGTTATTTTGAGTTTATATGTGCAGGTCAAGGATTGGCTAAAATGCAGAGAAAAGTTTCTAATTCCATGTGTCGACACTTAAGCAAGCCTGTGTCGACACTTGGGGAAGAAGTGTCGACACCAGAAGAAACTGTGTCGACACACAGAAGATTATAGTCGACATCAACTGTGTCGACACTGGGAGGCAGTGTCGACACAAAGAAGCAGAGTCGACATCAACTGTGTCGACACCTGGAGGCAGTGTCGACACACAAGACTTGTGTCGACACACTGCAGAGTTTCAACATAGTTGTATGCTTAAAAATGGATAAGTGATTGTGTCGACACAAATAATCAGTGTCGACACATTCTTAAGATGTAGTGTCAAGAAGCTGTCTCGACATCAAGGCAGCTATGTTGACATCACCAAAGTCTGTGTCGACACTTAAGTCACTTGTGTCGACACATATTGACAGATGTCTCGACACTTTATGACAGTCAGTCTCGACACTTTGCTGACAGAGACAAAGGCTCAAGAACTGTTTGAGGACTTGATAGCTATGAGTTACAACAGGTTTACTGAAGCTGTCAGACTTGTTAGAAGTTAGTTAGAAACCGGATCAGCCGGTTACCATGGATGAAGTCTATATATATAGATGGATTCAGATGAAGATGATGATGAATTGACACATAACTAACACAACTATTGTGAGATTGATCTCTGATCAAGAATGTGCAAGTCACAGAAGAAGATCTTCATGAGAAGATCTAAGAAGACATTCTGAAGTGTTCATCCACTCAGATTTTGTCTAAGGAAAATTCATTCCTAAATTCAGAAGAAACTTCATAAGATTTGGGAAGAGAGAGCTCCAGCTGTTTTGAGGTCAAGTAGGAGACAATCACAAGTCTCTCTAGAAGTAGATCCTAAACTAATGTACTAAGAAGATCCAGATCCATATCTGGAATCCAAGAAGGAAGCTGCCAATCAGTCATCTTCAAAGGAGATCAACCCTACTAAGTTCAGATTCAAGAAGCTTTGAAGAAAGCTAAGAACAGGTTGATTTCTGTCATAAAATTCATCAAGAAGCTGATCAAGAATTCTCTTATCCTTTCTCTCTCATCAAGGGTAAGAGTCCATCAAATTACTTATCAAATTCTGTAGGATCTTATCAAAGATCTGAGTTGTAAGCCTGTGTTATAAAGGTTGAGTGTAGGAGATTTACATCTCTGAGTGGTAAGCCTGTTTGAGCCCTAGTGTAGGAGAATTGGTTCTCTGAGTTGTAGGCCTTGTGGCAAGGCTGAGGTAGGGCTTATTAGCCTGAGCTGTAGGAGTGTGGATACATTCTGAGTTGTAGGAATCCTTCAGGATTCTGAGCTGTAAGATTTGTGGATCTGAGAAGAAAAGGAAGGAGTTAGGCTAAATCTAGCTTATTGCTGGATAGGCGCTTGAGGAAAGTTGATGGAGACGACGGCCCACAACATTTCAAGGACGGCGATGACATGCTTGCGGACGACCATGCGGAGCGTCGGCATAATAGCCGTCCAGAACACAAACCCATATATTATTAATTAATAATAATAATTATTAATAAATTATTATTAATTAATAAGTCATTTTTATGTTTGGTATTTTTATGTCGCAAAGTTATTTTCATTTCATGTATGATGGGTGCTTATAACCATCATTTGTTATTTTTATTTCATGTTCTTTATTTTGTAATTGTTATGTCATGATGGGTCCAAATAGCCATCATGAGTGGTTTAATTTTCTAAGGTGGAGATTGAGTGGTGTAGCCTATATATAGGCATGTATGTTTCATATTTTAGTTAGTGAATGAATGAAAAGAAAACCAATTTAAAGAATTGAAATCCCCCTCCTCTCCAAGGCAAGTTTCGGCCCTCCTCCTTCTTCTTCCTCTTTGGCCACCGGCCACCTCTCCTCCCTTCTCAATCTTGGCCTCCCTCCTTCTTCCTTTCCTTTACTTCCTTGCAAACCCGACCCCTCCTCCAACCTCCAAGCCTCCACCTCCTCTCTCACAAAACCGGCCACCACCAAACTCCAACAACCCGAGCCCCTCCCTCCACCACAAAATATTAGCCGCCAACCACCAACACCAACAAGCCCGACCCCTTCCTCATCCCCGTCCTAAATCCAAATATCACTTTCCAAATTAAGCTCTTAGCCTACCATACTAGAAA
The DNA here is from genome assembly GCA_039513925.1 of Platanthera zijinensis. Classification (NCBI taxonomy): domain Eukaryota; kingdom Viridiplantae; phylum Streptophyta; class Magnoliopsida; order Asparagales; family Orchidaceae; genus Platanthera; species Platanthera zijinensis. The sequence goes on from CM077081.1 coordinate 152,771,702, forward strand.
TATTTCATTCCTTAAATATTTCTCAATCCACCACCTTTTCTCTCTCCTGCCTTATTTGGAGATATTTTTTTCTATATTTTGAAGATTCCGCCGGGACTTTTCCAAATACAGCGTAACACGAAGAGGGCGACGAATTTCTCTCCCTCCAGCGTATCTCTGGTGGTGCCGTTGAGGAACGATTCTAGTTGAGCGTAACCAGATTCATCCAATCCGGTTGGGTAATGAAAATCTCTACTTAACGTGTTTCTCTTCCTTAGATAAATCTTGTGGCTTTGGCAAATTGCGAATTTTGTGAAACCCTTGATTTTTTCGTGGTTTATTTTATTTTAGTTATTGTCTTGTTTATCGTATTTTCGTTTAAGTTCGTGAGGCGTGGCGGCCCTCATTTGTATTTTGTTGGGAGAGAACCACCCTTGCCCGAATCTTTTGTTTTCGGTGGTTTCTCTTTTGGTACAACACGCTCGATCGAACCGTGTGGGTTCTTTTCGCTTGAGAGGACCTTGGCCTATCGCCTTGGTACTATCTTGAAGGACTTTGCGAACCCTCCGTAATTGTTGTTTAGTAATTATATTAATTAAACCGCTGCGACGTTAAATGCTAGAGTGTAACGTGAGAATTATTCGAGAGCGTCGCGTTAATTTGTCGGCCACCAAAACGCTCGAAAGAGCGGGCCTACATCAATTTGGTATCAGAGGGAGGTTGTTGTCGATTTCCTAATCGGCACCATCCTTCTATTTTTAGGTAGGCTAAAGAAAATATAAATTTCAAATTTTAAATTTCAAATTTCAAAATTCAAATTTCAAAATTTCAAATTTCAAATTTCAAATTTCAAATTTTAAATTTCAAATTTCAAATTTCAAATTTCAAATTTTAAATTTCAAAATTTAAAATTCAAATTTCAAATTTAAAATTTCAAATTTCAAATTTCCAATTAAAATTTCAAAATTCGAAATTCAAAAATTCAAAAATTCAAAATTCAAATTTCCAATTTAAATTTCCAAATTTCAAATTTATCTCAAAATAAATAAAAAAAATAATAATATTATTTTTCATTAAGTCATTATTTTTATTAAGTTATTTTAAAATTTAATATTTGGTCTGCCAATAGCGGTCCATATTTTTATTTTTTCAGCAAAATTAAGAAAAAAAAATTAATTAATAATCTCCATATTTTTGCCAGCAAAAATATCGAAAAAAATATATATATTATTTTTAAATATTAGCGGGAACAAATCTATCTTTGAAAATTAATCAGGATCAGACTATATTTCTTTGTATTTGTGCAATTACTCCGCGTAGTCAATCCCCATTTTCCCGTTGAAAATTAAAACAAAAAAATGGCCTACGATGTTCACATTTCCCGAATGAAGTCATTAGGTTCCGTCATGAACGTTAGAAAGCCTTTCCATTGTCCGGTAGTGGAAGAGATTAAGGGGTTGATTGGCCAACTAAAGGCTAATCAAGTTGTACCGCACTCATCTAGGCATGTTAGAGTTCCAGCTCCGACCTATGATGGGCTAGGTGGAACGCAAGAGTTTTTATGCTGGGTGAAGGCTATGGAGCGCTATTTTGAGAGATATCAGATTGTGGACCCCCACAGGATCCCCAGCGCGAGACTTCAATTATTTAGTGGAGCCCAGACCTTCTGGCTCAATAAGGAGAGACGTTTTGGGACATCCCTCGAAGAGTCACCTATAGGTTGGAATATTATGAAGAATCTATTAACAGATGAGTATTACCCTCCCCACTGTCGTTCTCAGTCATCTGAAAATCTGAGTGAAATGCCAGTTATGATTATGCCTACACCGTACCAGTACGACACCCCGTACTCCCGTGCTAGGACGTCACATAAGTTTACTTCTCCCCGCCAGGGCACTAGACCCCAACTTGATTATGAGAGAGTTCCTATCCTCATGGGTAGTAAGGCGATCAAGACACGTGAGACTAGTGAAATGACTAGGTTTGGTACAATCGATCATTTTATTCTGACTACGCCCATAGTCTTCTTAGAGTCGCCCCCTGAGCCGTTAGATCTAGTTATTGACTCCCCTGATGAGTCTGAGGCTGATTCTACGATTGCGCCCTTCACCGAGGATGAGGCTATTATCACTGACGAGTGTAGCGACGTTGAGGAGATTGGTTACCCTAGTGACCTGGATGAGGATTCCACCACCGAGGAATCATCTCCACTCCCCGTCGATGACATTTTGGAGCCTACGGTTACTCCTGCTGAGATTACACCTGAGTCGGTAGGCATTTTACCTGATGATGAGAGTTTACTTAGTAGTGACACAGGAGATGATCTGTTCGGACTCGAGCTGGTTCCTCTTAGACCGAGATATTTTGAGGACTGTTCTGATGATCCTGATATATTGGACGTACCGACTGATTGGGAAGACTTACAATTAGTGAGCGAGTTATGCTTGGATGATTTTAGTGTTATGAGCCCGAACGATATTTCTTTGATGCAAACACCTTTATCTGACGTTCCTAATTTAAAGCTTCCGTTGGGCTCAATTTTACCCTTGTCTGAGACCATAATTGATTCTAAATTAAATAACTTGGATAGTGTGTTAGAAGAACTTGTAAGCAAGGAAGTTGCATTATTGGACGACTTTTTGGATTGGACCCCGGGTTTGATTTTACCGACTCGTCCCCCTGACCCGTTGATTCGACGTACTGATCATTTAGGACATAAGTGTGGTACGATTGATTTCAGGAGTTCTACAGTGCCCCCTGAGTTCATTCTGCCAGTAGCCCAGATGAGGTCCCGTTAGTGCCTCCAGCTCAAGTATTATTGTTGCCGACCTATGACCCGACGACTGATTCTGATTTACATGATATATCTAATGAATTGGTAGACATGTTGGACGAATTTTCTTTAAGGGCGAATCCATTGTTTGAATTTTCATATGACTTTAATGGCTTGCAACCGGGTGATCTTTCTTGGACGTTTAACCCGTGTTTCGACATTGAGAATGACTTAGCCCCTCCTTTAGACATGTCCCCTTTGACGGCCTATTACCCTACGAGTCCATCGTTGGTCACACCCTCAGATGTTTTAGATTTTATTTCTGTGGCAACTATTTCCTTTGTCCTAATTTTATCCTCCATGAATTTTAAAGAAAATCATTTATCGAATTATACGTTTAGGATAGGGCTGCTTATAGTGCCTCCTGATGAGATTACCTCGGCGCCACCAGATTGATGCAGCGTTACACGCGCGACACGAATATTAGACGCCGTTACGGATCTCTCTCGGTATTCCACTGAATTCGCGACTTGCACAGAAAAATTATTCCCAACCACACGTTTGCAATTTTCGTCCAATGCTATCATACGAGTAGCAAATCCGTTAGAGACCAAACAACGGTTATAGACCGAGATCCGATCAAGCTAAAGGGACGAATATTCCGTCCGAACAAGCGGAGTTGTACCAAAAGAGATCTACCCAAAAAAAAAATTACGATTCGCAAGAAAAGGTTGATCTCTCCCAATAAAAAGAAACGAGGCCCGCCAAGCCTACTCGAATTTAAATAGATCAAGATAGACGCAAAAATTATTTCAAGAAATCCACGATTAATTCAAAGCTATCAAGATTGCACACCAACGTTTTTTCCACCACAAGAAATTATCAAGAGGGAAATAATCTCAAGACAAGTAGAAGGTTTCGTTACCCCACTCGGAGATAAATCTAGATATTGATCTATGCCAAAGGTTGATCGCCCTTCAACGGTTCCACCGGTAGTATGCCGGATGGAGAGAAAACTTTCCGTCTTCCTCGCGTCAAGCCGGAACCAAGATCTTTGAAGCCCAATCTTCTTATAGAGGCCGGTCACAAGTTGGAGAGAGAAAAGGTGGTGGGGTGGGGAGGCCGATTATTATGAGAGGGAGTTGATCTTGCTCGAGAGGGGCGGCTATTATTGCGGGTGGTGGTGGAGAGATGGGCGGCCGAAGTGTGAGGAGAGGAGGAGGGAAGGTAGGCCGGCGGCTAAGAGGAGGAGAGGTGGAGGAGGGGCGGCGGTTCCTAGGTTGGCCGAACCTAAGGAGGAGGAGAAGGCCTATTTTGGCAAGAATAGGAGAAGGAAAGTGAGAGGAAGGAGGAGATTCCAAATCAAGGGGATTTTGAAATTTCAATAGCTTATCATCAATCTTCAATAATAAATCCTACAATATCATGCCTATTTATAGGCTTACAACAACTCAAGGCTATATGCAGCCCAACTCATAGAAATAATAATAAAGTCCAAACAAAACAAAAATAATTAAAACAATAACATAATATTTAATTAATACTTATAATAGAATTATTATATGTATTAATTAATTATTAGGATGTCGCGGGCGGAGATTGTAACGGCGATGGCGCTTATCAAACTTTTTGTCACGGCGACACGCGTCTTTGATTGGAGGGGCACATTCTTCCGTAACCGTACCGGTACCATCGTCATGTTGAGGGCCGTCGTCGCCATCAATCCTCCCCCGCTCGAAAGTACTCATCCCCGATGAGTTGCCTGGAATGTACTGGCGGAGACGATTTTCATCCAAAAGGGCAACCTCTGCTTCCGGGAGCCATGAATCATCAGAAGCTGGACGATCACGCCAACAAATCAAGTAGCGGTGAATGTCACCACTTGGCGAGGAGAGCACGTCATCTCGAAGAATCCTGTCAGGCAAAAAGGTGGTCCTGGGGAACCTTGGAAAAACGTTAATCAAAGAAGATGAAAAATTTTCTGCATCAACATCCAACGTACCTCCAGTGGAGACCGATGTAGAGAGCGATCCAGGAACCAACTCACCCCCAAACCCATTAGAAATTTCAGTGGACCCAAACGGGCAGACAAACAATTCAAGTGGTGGAGAAACATAAGGCGTTAAATCCGAAACATTGAAAATAGGGGAAATTCCCCAATCAGTGGGTAACTCTAATAAAAATGCGTTTTCTCCTAACTTCTTTAAGATTCGAAATGGGCCGGCTTGCCGATTCGCTAACTTTTTTATGGTGCCCGAAGGCAACCGTTCAGGGATGAGACGCACCATAACCAAATCGCCAACTTTTAAGGGAGACATTCTCTTATGTATGTTAGCATTAGATAGATAAATCGCATATTGTCTGGCTAGCGTGTCTTTAATGTGCTTATGCAAAAGGAGTTTATAATGAGTATAATCCGGGGTGAGTTTCGCCGACAAACTAGAGGGAAAATAAAGAGACGCAACAAGAGTGATTAATTCTTTTAAAGTGCGCCTAAGAATCATACTATCGTGGGGAGTGAAACCATGGGCTACGTGACTCAACCCGAATACGGAGGATATAGGGGTTAAGTCAGGGGGGACGGGAGCCTTCACATCAAAGATGACTTCAAATGGCTCCAAAGTCGCAGTTCTAATTCGAAAATTATTATGACCACACTTGGCATGCAGATATGCCAAGGGAATCTGCGCATCATAAATACTAAGAGAGTTGGACGCTCTCAGGTGTGACAAGAGGTGCGAGCGAGACGACTCATGGGGCCATACCGTGGCCACTAACAGAAATAAGTAGGGTGACACCAGCGGAACTACATCAGGTGGCACCAATATGATAGCATCAGGTGGCGCTAACGGGACTTCATCAGGGGGTAGAAAAACATGTGCAAATAGACCGATAGAGTAAGCACATCGAGACACAACTAGGATAATAGGTCTAATGGCCACAGAATCAGAATAAAAAACAGTCGTGGACATAACCATAGATGGATACGTAGTGTAACGAACCGTCAAAGGTGATATGCCCAACGGAGGGGCCCGCAAGGTTGGCCAAGTACAATGATCCAGATCAGAAATACGAAACTTGTGTTTAAATGGGTCCGCTAGTCGGATCAACCGATCAGGAGGGAGAGTCGGTAAAATTAAAACTGGGAGAGAGTCGAGATCAAATTTAATTTCATGCGACGGAGTTAGCGTCAGGGGACGCTCATCCGGGTAGACATCAATAACGTCTTCCAAAAATAGCACTCTCTCACTAGGACAAACTTCCAACACATCAATCACGACATCAGTAGCAGTACAAATCACACGAATGGGAGCATCGATAGATTCCGGAGGAGGGGCTAAGTCATTCCCCATGCCAAAATACGGATTTATCGTCCAAGTAACATACTCCGGGTGCAAGCCATCATAATCAACCGAAAAATCAAACAGAGGATTGTCTCTCAAAGAAAATTCATCTGGCTCATCACCACCTAACACACTATTAGAGAAATATTCGCCATTAGAGGACTCTATCAGCTCACTGGATACAACACCCAAATCAGACTCAATAATGGTTTCAGAAACATTGACGAGGGGAAGTGGAGATAATTCCTCAAAGGAGAAACCCTCATCCAGGTCACTAGGGTAACCGATCTCCTCATCGTCAATACAGTCGTCAGTAATATCGGCCTCATCCTCAGTGACGGGCACAGTACTAGACTCGGCCTTGGACTCATTAGGGGAGTCATCAACTAAGTCAGGCAGCTCAGGGGATAAGTCAGTCTTATAATCAGGTAGGGGTCTAGTGCCCTGGCAGGGTGGAGTAATGACATGAGACGTCGTAGTACGGGAGCACGGGGGGACGTACTGATCCGACGTAGGCAAAGTCTTAGGCGGCAACTCACTCAAATAATCAGACGACGGAGAGCGGCAGTATGGAGGGTAATACTCATCCGTTAATAAACTCTTCATAATCTGCCAACCGACATGTGAGTCGACGGAGGGCATTCCCAAACGCTTCTCCTCGTTGAGCCAGAAGGTATAGGCTCGACCAAATAGTTGAAATCTCGCAATGGGAAACCTATGGGGATCCACAATGTGATTTTGCTCAAAATAACACTCCATGTCTTCCACCCAACGTAATAACACTCGCGGTCCACCTAGCCCATCATAGGTCGGAGCAGGAATCCTAACATGCCTAGAGGTGCGCGGTGGCGGGGCTACTTGACTAGCCTTTAGTTGAGCAACTAAAACAGTAATCTCATCCACTATTGGGGAATGGATAGATTTCCCTACGAACCTATTGGGTTCTATAGTTTTTCCTCGGGAGGCGTTGACGTCATGGGCCTTTTCAGAGGGAACCGGAGAGAACACTCAACCGGAATCGGTGCACATGCAATGAAGAAAATTAGCCTGGTCCTATTTATTTTCACAAAAAAGATTTGTTCCCGCTAATTTTTCAAAATAAGATATATATATTTTTTGATATTCTTGCTAGAAAAAATATGGAGATTATTAATTAATTTTTTTTTTCTGAATTTTGCTGAAAAATAAAAATTTAGGATGCTATTGGCAGACCACCAAAAAATATATATATATATTTTTTCCCTTTTTTTTTTTGAAAAATTTTGTGCACGTGCGTATCGGCCTACTAAGATTAATTAGGATGGTGCCAATTAAGAAATCGACACAACCTCCCTCTGATACCAAATTGATGCATCGTTACGCGCGCGACACGAATATTAGACGTCGTTACGGATCTCTCTCGGTATTCCACTGAATTCGCGACTTGCACAGAAAAATTATTCCCAACCACACGTTTGCAATTTTCGTCCAATGCTATCATACGGGTAGCAAATCCGTTAGAGACCGAACAACGGTTATAGACCGAGATCCGATCAAGCTAAAGGGACGAATATTCCGTCCGAACAAGCGGAGTTGTACCAAAAGAGATCTACCCAAAAAAAAATACGATTCGCAAGAAAAGGTAGATCTCTCCCAATAAAAAGAAACGAGGCCCGCCAAGCCTACTCGAATTTAAATAGATCAAGATAGACGCAAAAATTATTTCAAGAAATCCACGATTAATTCAAAGCTATCAAGATTGCACACCAACGTTTTTTCCACCACAAGAAATTATCAAGAGGGAAATAATCTCAAGACAAGTAGAAGGTTTCGTTACCCCACTCGGAGATAGATCTAGATATTGATCTATGCCAAAGGTTGATCGCCCTTCAACGGTTCCACCGGTAGTATGCCGGATGGAGAGGAAACTTTCCGTCTTCCTCGCGTCACGCCGGAACCAAGATCTTTGAAGCCCAATCTTCTTGTAGAGGTCGGTCACAAGTTGGAGAGAGAAAAGGTGGTGGGGTGGGGAGGCCGATTATTATGAGAGGGAGTTGATCTTGCTCGAGAGGGGCGGCTATTGTTGCGGGTGGTGGTGGAGAGATGGTCGGCCGAAGTGTGAGGAGAGGAGGAGGGAAGGTAGGCCGGCGGCCAAGAGGAGGAGAGGTGGAGGAGGGGCGGCGGTTCCTAGGTTGGCCGAACTTAAGGCGGAGGAGAAGGCCTATTTCAGCAAGAATAGGAGAAGGAAAGTGAGAGGAAGGAGGAGATTCCAAATCAAGGGGATTTTGAAATTTCAATAGCTTATCATCAATCTTCAATAATAAATCCTACAATATCATGCCTATTTATAGGCTTACAACAACTCAAGGCTATATGCAGCCCAACTCATAGAAATAATAATAAAGTCCAAACAAAACAAAAATAATTAAAACAATAACATAATATTTAATTAATACTTATAATAGAATTATTATATGTATTAATTAATTATTAGGATGTCGAGGGCGGAGATTGTAACGGCGATGGCGCTTATCAAACTTTTTGTCACGGCGACACGCGTCTTTGATTGGAGGGGCACATTCTTCCGTAAGCGTACCGGTACCATCGTCATGTTGAGGGCCGTCGTCGCCATTACAGATTTAGTTCCGTTGGTGCCGCCTTATGTCGTTCCGTTTCCACCGAATGCACTAAGTACGTTTACGCATGATGATGCTCGCAATGAATTTTATTTACGTAAGCACTTTAGTGAGGCGCTGTCCACGTCACAAAATCCTTATCAATTTCTTGCTAGCTTACATAAAAGGGCGTCTTACGGTATAATTGGCGATTTTGTTTTGGTGCTTCTCATCCCTGAACGGTTGCTTTCGGGCACTATAGAAAGTTGGCGAGTTGGCGAGCTACACCTTTTGGGGACATTAATGATATTAGGAGAACACGCATTTCTTTTGAGGTTTTCCACTGATTGGGGTAATACCCCTATTTTTAATGTTTCTGATTTAACGCTGCATGTTTCTCCACCACTTGAATTATCTGCCTGTCCGTTTGGTTCCACTTCGTTCTCTTATGGTTTGGGTAGTGAGTTTGTGCTTGGATCGCTCTCTTCTTCGGTCTTCACTGGAGGTACGTTGGTAATTGATGTTGAAACTTTTCTTCCTTTATTGCCTAATGCTTTTCCAAGGGTCCCAAGGACCAACATTTTGCATGACAGGATACTCCAGGTTAAAGTGCTCTATTATCCAAGTGGTTTTGTTCGCTGCTACGTGTCTCTTGTGGATGATGCTCTCCTGCACTGGTATTCTAAGACCAACTCATCGGTGATGAGTACTTTTGAGCGGGGGAGGATTGATGGAGACGACGACCCACAACATTTCAAGGACGGCGATGGCATGCTTGCGGACGACCATGCGGAGCGTCGGCATAATAGCCGTCCAGAACGCAAACCCATATATTATTAATTAATAATAATAATTATTAATAAATTATTATTAATTAATATGTCATTTCTATGTTTGGTATTTTTATGTCGCAAAGTTATTTTCATTTCATGTATGATGGGTGCTTATAACCATCATTTGTTATTTTTATTTCATGTTCTTTATTTTGTAATTGTTATGTCATGATGGGTCCAAATAGCCATCATGAGTGGTTTAATTTTCTAAGGTGGAGATTGAGTGGTGTAGCCTATATATAGGCATGTATGTTTCATAGTTTAGTTAGTGAATGAATGAAAAGAAAACCAATTTAAAGAATTGAAATCCCCCTCCTCTCCAAGGCAAGTTTCGGCCCTCCTCCTTCTTCTTCCTCTTTGGCCGCCGGCCACCTCTCCTCCCTTCTCAATCTCGGCCTCCCTCCTTCTTCCTTTCCTCTACTCCCTTGCAAACCCGACCCCTCCTCCAACCTCCAAGCCGCCACCTCCTCTCTCCCAAAACGGCCACCACCAAACTCCAACAACCCGAGCCCCTCCCTCCACCACAAAATATTAGCCGCCAACCACCAACACCAACAAGCCCGACCCCTTCCTCATCCCCGTCCTAAATCCAAATATCACTTTCCAAATTAAGCTCTTAGCCTACCATACTAGAAATATTTCATTCCTTAAATATTTCTCAATCCACCACCTTTTCTCTCTCCTGCCTTATTTGGAGATATTTGTTTCTATATTTAGAAGATTCCGCCGGGACTTTTCCAAATACAGCGTGACACGAAGAGGGCGATGAATTTCTCTCCCTCCAGCGTATCTCTGGTGGTGCCGTTGAGGAACGATTCTAGTTGAGCGTAACCAGATTCATCCAATCCGGTTGGGTAACGAAAATCTCTACTTAACGTGTTTCTCTTCCTTAGATAAATCTTGTGGCTTTGGCAAATTGCGAATTTTGTGTAACGCTTGATTTTTTCGTGGTTTATTTTATTTTAGTTATTGTCTTGTTTATCGTATTTTCGTTTAAGTTCATGAGGCGTGGCGGCCCTCATTTGTATTCTGTTGGGAGAGAACCACCCTTGCCCGAATCTTTTGTTTTCGGTTGTTTCTCTTTTGGTACAACACGCTCGATCGAACCGTGTGGGTTCTTTTCGCTTGAGAGGACCTTGGCCTATCGCCTTAGTACTATCTTGAAGGGCTTTGCGAACCCTCCGTAATTATTGTTTAGTAATTATATTAATTAAACCGCTGCGACGTTAAATGCTAGAGTGTAACATGAGAATTATTCGAGAGCATCGCGTTAATTTGTCGGCCACCAAAACGCTCGAAAGAGCGGGCCTACATCAAAAGTGGATGTACCCAGACCTTGGGGAACCACTATAAATCAGAGACTTGTTCTCTCTTCCGAATCGGTTGAGAGGTTTGATCCGATTGAGATCGTTCGAAGACCTAGCTTGCTTCTTCAAGAAGTTTGAATTTACAAAGCATCTACTCCGCACTTGCTTGCCGCCACAGATGTTGATAAGATCCATTCCAAGTGAGAAATCTGGTTGTGGACTATTTGTACTTTTCGTGCAAGCTTCAACGAACGAAGAAGGACATAAGAATCTCCATAAAGCACTGTTTGTATTTTTATTTACATTCAATTTTGTTGTAAATAAATTTTCATTCCTATTTGTAAGGGTTGGGTTCAACCCGTTGTGGTGGAGTTGTGACTCCATTATTGGAAGGGTTCCTTCTATGGTTGGGGGAGCGTTGCTCCTAGTGTGAGGATTGGAATTCAATCCATTTGGAGAAGTTACCGAGTCATCCCTTTGTGGTAGATAGGTCGAAGGGGGAAAGTGTACGTACCCAAATCGGGGAACCACTATAATTCTTTGTGTTTTCTGTGTTTTGTTTGCTTATTTGTGCAGGTTAGTTTAATTCCGCAAAAAACTGTACGACACCTATTCCCCCCCCCATCTTCTAGGTGGATTAGGTTGACACTAGATACTTTCAAGGTGTTTGCCTGAGTTTTGTTTGTTGCACTTCGTCGTTAGATTCGTTGCATAGGTATTTAGCTACGGTGCGATTTTCGTAAGTTTCTGAGTTGTTAGGTATTTCAGATCGTTTTGGATTAATTGATATTAATTTTAATGTAATATTGTGTTATAATAATTAATTATAAATATATATATAAATGCATATAAAATAAGATATTAGGTCACGTGGTTACTATTCCTTGTCTTCCCAAAACCCGAGCGGCAGACATTTCGTGGAAGTGCGAACGGAGCGATCTTTCGGCCGGCATTATACAGAGTTTGGGTGGTCGATTCCGACGATTGAGAGGAGATTTAGAAATCACTCGGCATTGGATTCACGATCGTGGTAAGATCTTCCCGTTTCTCCAATTTTTGTGAGTTAGGGTTTGAGGTTTTGGCTTCCTTTCTCCTCCAAAAGTTTTAGGAAACATTGTTAGGTCTATTCTACGGCCAATCCTTCTTGCGGTGCGAGCGGGCGGCGTTTCTTCAAAGGTTCAAGGCAAGTGGATCTTTCCCCCCTTACATGACCATCTTTTGCTTACTTTTCTTCTCTCCCTTCCCCTCCCATAGAAAATAGGAGTAGCAAAGTTGAATCATGAAAGAATCCCTTTATGTTAGGGGTTGAGTTTTGCCCAAGCCATCAGAACTAATGTAACACCCATATCCGTCACATGGCATATATCAGTAGGTCCGGTCGGGGCCCGATGCCATATACCACCGACAGACCGAAGGGTTACAGAATGAAACCATCCTTCCAATAACACACGTCCTACACATAGCACATTCTAACAGAAGCATTTTAAATGTTGCAAAGAAAAGAACCCAAGCCACAACATGAATGTCCATTAATAACCCAAAGTTGTAATGAGCGTACAAATACACAAAGTACTTGGCCTTATGGCCTTACAAGAGTTTACTTAAATAATAAGTGTCTTCCAAACATCGGCACGCAGGCTGGTCACACATGAGTATAAAAGCAAACGTTCGCATTAGCCTTCAAGGGCCGGCTCAGCAACAAGGGCTTCATCCCGCTACTTTACACTACGCTCCACAGCACCTGCAATCAACATTCCACCGCAACAGTGGCAAACAAAAGCATCGGTCAGCTAAAGCTGACAAAATTATAACGACACCACCCCCAATTTTGGGTGGCGGTACTCCTTCCCTGCATTTTAGTTGCAAAGCCAAACAATATAGTTAAAGTACAACAACATCACACTTCACCACAGGTGTAGGAACGGACGGCCACAAACACCGTGCCCTTAGGGAACTTACTCGGGGAACCCGGTCCGAACCCAGTTCGATCCGCAGTCCACCACCGCCCCTAGGATGGCAACATCATGAGCATAAAAGTCCTTTTAGCCGAAGCATAGACTCGCTCTCCAAGCAAATGGTAAGTCCCATATACCTTAGGTCACTTTAACTGAACCACTTGTAGTGGGTAAGGTTCCACCAGCCCGTTGCGCACCTCGCCAGGGCCATTTAGGCATCAGCGCGGGACAAGCTTCACCAAATCCCAATGTATCGATCATACAACAATACATATCCCCGCTATGTACATGGATGGCTCCCAGGCCACCAAAATGGCAGAACTTCGCTTTTGCCCAGATTTCCGGGTGCACCTTGGAGTTAATACCCAAGACTCCCTGTTGCAATCTACCGCGTAGAAAACCCGAAAAGCAAATGGAACAGAGTCTTCTCCGGCACTACAAGCATAATGAAAACATCACCGATCAAGACCAACTTGTCTGGGTAGGCTTCACACACCATGCCTATATCCGTACTTCGATTCCGGACTCTATATGCAAAATAACGGGGACTATTCATGTCCACCTGAAGGAATACCTCACACACACCGCTCACTTGCGGGAGGGAGTTTTCAATGCAAAAAAGAAGAGGACTTCACATATCCAAGAAGAGAATCGTTACCCTTGCGGTTCCCTTTGGCGCTATGAAGAAGATAAGAAACTAGACGGATGAAAAGAACAGCAACGACCTCGCCTCCACAGATCTGGACTCGGCTCAATAATCGGGGCTCTGAAGCTCCACCGGCGGCCGGATTTCTCCTTCTCCTTCTTCCTTGCTCTCCCCTCTCTCTAACACTTTAGAAAGAGAAATCCTTATGAGAAATGAGGGTTTCACCCCCTATTCCCGGCCTTATAACAGCAAGGACAAATCTGGACCTTTGGATCCCATTTGAAGGAAACGAACGGCCACTATTCGCACCTAAAAATAACTTTCCTGGGCCAAACACGGCTTTTGATACGCCCGTGTCATAGGTCGTATTCCACACTCGCCATAATCCAGTAAACACATAATAGGACACAGGCTATGACATGGCTTGGGACATACCCGTATCAACCATAGAAAAACCCGTGTCATAGGTTGTGTGCCCGAATCGACGCTGAAACTGTCGCATCCTGAATAGGACACAGCCATGTGACACGCTAGTGTCATAAGCTGTGTTCCAAACACGCCTTTGGACACGCCCGTGTCCCTGACTGTGTAACTCACTCGACACAACCCATCACAACACAGAGCAGGACACGGACCTTGACACACCCGTGTCGCAGGCCGTGTGCCCGACCTAGCTTGACTTCGAGGATTGTAGACTGCATTTCATCGACCTCAGTCACGACATGGCCCTGTACATGCCCGTGTCACAGGCCTTGTGAACCTAATCAGACACAAAATTGGCCTTAGAACGCTATCCTTTCCTTAATGAGTTTTGGGGCGTTATAGTTCTCTCCCTATTAAAAGAATTTCGTCTCGAAATTCCAGAATGGAAGAGATACACAAAATTAAATGGTACTTGAGTGAAATAACTCGGGATACTCCTCAAGCATGGTCTGCTCTCGCTTTGAAGAAAGATCCTCCCGACCGCAGTTGCCCCATCGGAATTTGACCATCCTGATGTCTTTGTTACGAAGTCGCCTGACTTCAAAGTCCTCAATGTGAATGGGCTTGACCTTCGTCGTCAACCCATTATACACTGATACCTGATCGACCCCAATCACTTTCGAAGGCTCTTGCACCCGCCTTCCGCAACACTGATATATGGAATACGTCGTGTAGACCACTCAATTCCACTAATATCTTTATTCTATAAGCCGCTTCACCAATTCTCTCTATAATCTCAAACGGTCCAGGTACCTTGGGCTCAGCTTCATCAAGTGAGACTCCCATGAACGGCTTAATCTTCAAATATACCCAGTCGCCAACAACGAACTCAACGTTTCTATACTTGGTATTATAGTATTTTGCCTTCCCGTCCTGAGAGATCACCAATCATTCTCATATTTTTTTGTGCCAACGAAGTGGTGCCTTCCACTTCTTGCCATTAGTACAGCTTCGACTCACCCGTATCCAACCAAGGCAACGGCGTATGACATTTTCTACCCTAAAGGGCCTCGAAGGGCGCCATTTGAATACTCGCTTGGTAGCTATTTTTATAAGCAAACTCCACCATGTACAAGTGATCTTCCCACCTCTTTCCGAAATCCAAGACGCACATGTGAAGCATGTCCTCAATCGTCCTGTTGACCCTCTCAGTCTGACTATCCGTCTACAGATGAAAGGCTGTGCTAAAACTCAGCTTGGTTCCCAACAATTGATGCACTAACCTCAAGTAATTGGACGTGAAGCGCCCATCTTGGTCACTCACGATGCTGCGGGGCACACCGTGCATTCGAATAATGTTATCCACGTAAAGTTTTGCAAGTTTATCCACCGAATCATCCTTCCTATTCGGAATGAAGTGCGACACTTTCTTAAATCTATCTACGATCACCCCGATAACGTCATTTCCCTTCTGCGATCTTGGAAACCCATTCACAATATCCATTGAAATATCGTCGAACTTCCACATCGGGATAGGTAAGGACTTCAATAAACCTCCGGTCTTCTGACACTCCGCCTTCACCAAGGCGCACGTTGGACACTTCGCCACATAAAGTTCCACGTCCTTCTTAAGTCCTGGCCACCAGAACAACTTTTTCATATCTCTATACATCTTTGTGCTCCCCAGGTGAATCGAGTACTTAGTATGATGAGCCTCGTACATCAATTTCTCCCATAGTTTACTCACACTTGGGACGCACAGACGGCTGTCCTTCCATAACAGTCCATCCTTAACATTAAATTGGGAATTTGAACCATCCAAATCCTCATGCATAAACTACTTCATACTATTATCCCCATCCAGAGCTAGCCGAATCCTATCAATAAGGTCATACTGTACCTCTGTCAAGTTCATTTGTGCTTCAGCACTAGTCTGCTTATCAACACAAGAGATCTCCAATGCCTCCAAATCACGAATCAAATGCTCATCATATATCGACAACTAGTTGGCCTGCGCGGGAGCCCTGCGACTCAACGCATCAGAACCTGCATTGTCTTTCCCAGGAACATAGTGTATCTTGAAGGTGTAGTCACCAAGGAAATCAATCCACCTCCGCTGCCGCGTGTTTAGGTCCTTTTGATCAAATAAGTACTTTAGGCTCTTGTGGTCGGTATAGATATCGACCTTTAAATAGTATAGGTAGTGCCTCCACAGCTTCAGGGAAAATTTCACGGCCGGTAACTCTAAGTCATGGACCGTATAATTCCTCTCGTGTACCTTCAGCTGATGCAAGCCATAAGCTATTACACTCCCATGCTGTAGTAGAACACAACCCAAACCACTGCCCAAAGCATCACTATAAATCTTAAATCCTTCAGTCCCACTCGGCGAACATAGAATTGGCGCCGTGATCAACCAACTTTTCAGCTCTTCGAAAGCTTGTTTGCACTCAGGTGTCCAAACAAACTTTTGATCATTCCTCGTTAATGTCGTGATGGGTAATACTATCCGCGATAAGTTTTCTATGAAGCACCTGTAGAAGCTGGCAATTCCCAGAAAACAACAGACTTCCGCTACCATAGACAAAACAGGCCACTCCCGTATAGCAACTATCTTATCTAGATCCACTGCAATTCCCTATCCACTAACTATATGACCAAGGAAAGCTACCGAGGATAACCAAAACTCGCATTTGATGAACTTGGCATACAATTACTTCTTCCTCAACATCTCCAACACCAAATGCAGATGCTTAAAGTGATCCTCCTCACACTGCGAGTACACCAGTATATCGTCGATAAAGACTATCACGAAGTGGTCCAGGTACTCTCTAAACATTTTGTTCATCAGATCCATAAACACGGACGGTGCATTAGTCAGCCCAAACTACATGACGGTGAACTCATAATGCCCATACCACATGCTAAAAGCTATCTTGGGGATGTCACTTCCTCTTATCCTCAGTTGGTAATATCCGATTTAAGATCCAATTTCGAGTACACTGATGACCCAACTAACTGATCAAACAGATCATCAATCCTTGGGATCGGATACTTATTCTTCTCCATTAACTTATTCAGCTCTCGGTAATCAATACAGAGTCACAATCTTCCGTCCTTCTTCTTAACAAAGAGGACCGGTGCGCAATAAGCTGACGAACTTGGACGCACATAACCCTGTGTAAGACCCCTCCTCTTTCCAAGGAGGCTCCCAGTCTTATGCCTAGAACCGCTGCCTTATGGTGACACTAACTCACGGGATAGTCGACACCGCAAGACGCTGATCCTGTCGGCAAGTATGATGTTGGAACACCCTATTACTAATATGGGTAAGGATCACTATGTGATTAGGATTCACTTTTGACCTTGTTGTATTGTCTGATAGGTCAATTAGAATGAGTCTTAGGGTTAGTACTTAGGTTTGAAAGCTGCCCTCAAGACCTTCTAAATATCAAGATTCAAGTGTTGAAGACTAGGACAATTCTCATCGAGCTCAGGTCGACGAAACGTCGAACTCAGGTCGATGATCTCTTAGCGCAGTTCAATGAGGCGTCGAACTCAGATCGACGATCGTCGAACGGAGCTCAGAGCTTTGAATATTCTTTCAGAGGTAAATCTAAAATCAATCCTAGAAGTCCCTCATCCCAAAGCTTCAACCCTTATACTGAATGGATAATGCCTCCTAGGAGATACCATCCTGAAGGATATAAGAGTCAGCCAGGGATGTCTTTTATTTCTGTGTTTAAAGGTTATCAACCTAGACCAAAGGTAAACTGGGTCAAAAACATATAAATTATTTATGTGCAGGTGAAGACCTATCCAGCAATGAACCAACAATGGTGTCTGGATAGTGGGTGCTCAAAGCACATGACAGGGAGCAAGGAGAATCTAACATCCTTCAGAACCAAACTTGGACCCAAAGTAATATTTGGAGATCAAACTTTGGTCAAACCAAAGGATATGGTGCTATTCAGATTGGCTCAGTCACATTCAAGAAGGTGGCTTATGTGGAAGGACTGAAGCACAACCTAATCAGCATCAATCAACTCTGTGATGAAGGCTATCAAGTGATATTCAACAAATCCTTATGCAAGATCAAGTCATAGGATAACACAACAGTGTTAACAGGTAAAAGGAAAGGTAACATTTATCTAGTAGATTTCCTTTCAACCAATATAAATATCTGTTTATTTAATTCAGTTTGCAAACAAAATGATCTTTGCTATAAGAGACTAGGGCATATAAAACTTAGAACCATTGCTAGGCTATCCAAGGACAACCTTGTTAGATGACTACCTTCTGGCCCCTATAAGAAGGAAGGACTTTGCAGGGCTTGTCAATTAGGCAAGCAAACTAAAAATAGTTTTAAGTCACTTAATAAGAATGATTCACCTAGGATCTTGTATTTGTTACACATGGATCTTTTTGGACCCATTACAGTACAAAGCTTAGGAGGGAAATCTTACACTTTTGTGATTGTAGATGACTCCTCTAGATTCACATGGGTATTCTTCCTGAGGAAGAAGTCTGATAACTTTAAGTGTTTGACAGATTTTCTCAAATGCATATAGATTGAGTTCAATACTCACATTGCCCTGATCAGAAGTGATCATGAGACAGAGTTTTATTCTCTTCTTATGCAAGAGTTTTGTCAGAGTGAAGGGATCATGCATACTTTCTAAGCTCCTAGAACTCCTCAACAAAATGGCATAGCTAAAAGGAGAAATAGAACCCTAATTGAATCTGCTACTACATTGTTGACAGATTCTCACCTTCCTCTATCTTTTTGGGCAGAGGCAGTGAGCACCTCCAACCATGTGTTGAACAAGAAGTTTGATACATAAACTGAAGGGCAAGACTCCCTATGAATTGCTCAAAGGGAAGAAACCTGAAGTAGACTATTTCAAAAATTTTGGTTGCATTTGTTATATTCACAATAATGACAAGAGGTATTTAGCAAAATTCCAAGCTAAAGCTGATGAAGGAGTGTTTCTGGGATACTCCATGATCAGTAAAGCTTATAGGGTTTATAACAAAACTTCTCTTAAAATTGAAGAATCTGTTCATGTATCTTTTGATGAGACTAACATGTTTTATAAGGAGAAGTCTACTTCTACCAAAAAACCCTTGCAGGTAAACTCCCTGTCAGAAAATTTGGACAGATTGCATATTACAGAGAAGGATTCAGTATATTCACCTAACCAACATAAGGATGAAATCAGTGAAGATGAATAAGATGTTCAACATCTTGGAGAGAACCATCTTGAAGAGCTAGTTGTTATTCCACTAGAGGAAACAACAACACAGGTTGGTGAACAATCAACACCCCCTGTTGATTTAGTAACAATAAGAGATCATCCAATCTCCCAAGTTATTGGAAACATCTCAGATGGTGTGCGAACAAGAAATCAGGTAACCAGAACCTGATGTACACTTGCTTTCTGTCTCAAGTTGATCCTCAATCCATTCAAGATGCAGAACAAGATCCACAATGGATCATTGCTATGCAAGAGGAACTACATCAATTTGAGAGAAACAAAGTCTGGGAGCTAGTACCAAGGCCTAAGGATGACTCAATTATTAGAACAAAGTGGGTGTTCAGAAATAAGTTGGATGATCAAGGAGTTATTGTAAGGAACAAGGCAAGGCTAGTTGCTTAAGGCTATTCTCAAGAAGAAGGAATAGACTATGACAAGACCTTTGCACCAGTTGCAAGGTTAGAGGCCTTAAGAATATTCCTAACTTATGCAGCTCACAAAAGTTTCAAGGTCTACCAAATGGATGTGAAGAGTGCATTTCTCAATGGAGACATCAAAGAAGAAGTCTATTTTAGACAACCTCCAGGTTTTATCTCTTCAACTTATCCTGACCACATTTTCAAATTGCATACAGAATTATATAGTCTCAAGCCAGCTCCTAAAGCATGGTATGAGACCTTAGCATGCTTTTTTCTTGAAAAATGTTTTTATAATGGGTAGAGTAGACCAAACTCTATTTATTAGAACTCATAAGTCCCATACCCTACTAGTACAAATATATATAGATGATATCATATTTTTGTCTACTGATTCATATTTGTGCAAAAGATTTTCCAATCTGATGCATTCTAAATTTTAAATGAGTAGCATGGGAGAGCTTTCCTTCTTTCTAGGATTGCAAGTCAAACAACATGCTGAAGGCATATTTATTTCTCAAACCAAGTATGCAAAAGAACTGGTTAAGAAATTTTGTATGTCTGAAGCATCCTGTATGAAAATATCTATGCCTACCAATGATGTATTAGATGCTGATGAACATGGAAAACATGTTGATCAGACAACATATAGAGCAATGATTGGCTCTCTATTGTACCTTACAGCCAGTAGACCTGATATAATGTTTGCTACATGTATATGTGCTAGGTTTCAAGTAAGCCCTAGAGAGTCACACCTAACATTAGTTAAGAGGATTCTTTGGTATGTAAAAAGTTATCCAAATCTAGGCCTCTGGTATCCAAAAGACTCAGAATTTGAATTAACTGGATTTTCAGATGCTGATTATGCTGGATGTAGAGTAGACAGGAAAATCACTAGTGGAACTTGCCAGTTCCTTGGTGACAGACTTGTCTCCTGGTTCTGTAAGAAACAAACATCTGTATCCACTTCAACTGCTGAAGCTGAATATATGGCAGCAGGCAATTGTTGCTCATAGATTTTGTGGATTCAAAACCAGCTCCTAGACTATGATGATAATACGTTTTGAAGCCTAAACTATTATCGTATTTTCTATTTTATATTATACAAATCATGTCTATTATTAGTTTATTTTTTTATCATTTTTATGTAAATATTATTTCCACTAACATTTTCTTGACCTTTTGCAGGTTTTCAGAAAATTGGTCAAAAATGACCTAACACGCCCCCCTATCACGCCCTCCCAAGGCGTGACCAAGGGCGTGTCACTTGATCCAGAGGACTCCTGCTGGAAGGGAAAGAAAAGTGAACAAAACCGCTGTCACGCCCCTTGACACGCCCTCCCCGGGCATGTCACCAGGCGTGACCATGGGCGTGTCGCCCTCTGCCGCAAAGCCTGCCGCCGCATTAAATGTCCTTTCTCCATAAAACGCAAATAGTACTGTCACGCCCCATGTCACGCCCATGACATGGGCGTGACACCCTCCTTTTTCGGCGACTGACGGATTTCCGACCAATGATTTGGACATGACGTGCCTGTCACGCCCCCCCCTACACGGGCGTGACCTAGGGCGTGACAACCGACATACCGAAGCAATGATCCTTCCCGCCAGTGTCCAGAGCCCGAGGTCAATATAGTACTGTCATGCCCCCGGACACGCCCCCCCTAGGGCGTGTCGGAGGGCGTGACCAACCCGTGAAAAAATCTTTAAATTGAGACCCCCCCTCTTCAATTCAGCAAGCTTTGGTTGAGTGGGGGAGGTGCTGCCCCTTTGGTTCTTGATATTTTTCATGCATTTTCTCTCTCTCTCTCTCTCTCTGTCTCTCTCTGTCTTGGTAATTTTTGTTTAACCATAGTTTAGTTTTAGTTTGCCTTAGCTCTTGTTGGCATCTTGCTTTTTTTTATTGCTTAATATAGGGCTAGAATAGGACTTTAATTCATGCACTTGTAATTTCAATTTCATTAGTGTAACTTGCTCATTTTAATTAAAATAAGTGCTCTTCCTTTACTAGTGTTCCTTTTATATGCTTTACTACTCATCCCCCCTCCTCCACTCCATTCTGATTATCTAATCCTCCTTGTACTCGATCTTGATGATCCGAGGTTAGAGCGATTTAGTTATGATGTTTTAATTAATCTTTTCTTTTTAGGTTAGGGCCTTGAATTACTCTTGATTAATCATGGGTTGGAGGTATATTATCGATATATACTCTCCACCTTTGCTTTCATTCTGGGCTAGCCGAGTGGCCGATAGAATGAAGTGAGAATTCAAGAGTAAAGGGAGTTGTACGCACCCCTCGAGAGAGGCAGACGTCCAAATCTCCCAGATTGGAGTAAAATCCAATAGTGGGGTTCACCGCGTAAAGCGAGTTTTAGGCCTCCGATTTAGACGAGAGTCGGTCGGACCTTCCTAAACTCAGTTGGGCAGGACTTCGAGAGAAGCGTGTTCAAGCTTTAGGAACCTCCACGGTCAAGGACCTTTGTCCTATTAAGTTTTGATTTTTATCGCATTTTCTTAATCGTCTTTAGCCGAGGTGAATCTTGATCGAGTGCATTTCCATTTCATATTTTCTATCCTTCGTAGTAATCGTTTTACTTAATAGCACTTTACTTAATTTCAATAGCTCTCATTCTAGCATTAGTTTTATTTCCTTAATCTAAATTAGATTCTCTAAATCCTAGTTTTTCCGTCGATAAGATAATAGCATTCGTGTGAGTAAGCATAGCCAACAGTTCCCGGATTTCAATACGACACTTGTGTCCCCTAGTTACAATTTGATAGGTATACTTGCCTCATCAGGTTGCTAGTTCGGTTGCATTTATTTTCTTCGAACCCTAGCGCGCAACATATGGCTACAACTTAGAAGGGTCAAAAATATTTTGTGATAACACCAATGCTATTTCTATAGCACAAAATCCAATCCTCCATAGTAGGACAAAACATATAGAGATTAGGCATCACTTTTTAAGGGATATTATTGAGAAAAATAAAATTGAACTTCAGTATATCCCAACTGATTTGCAAAGGGGAGATATTTTCACCAAAACTTTCGATGAAAAGAAAAATACCTTCTTCCTAAATCAGTTAGGAATATTAGATGGAGGAAGTCTAAAATATGTCCCAAGATTTTAAAACTCTAAAAACAGACCAAGACTAGGCTAAAAACTTTAATTTTCTAGTGTCTGTAGGCTTTTTTTTGTCTCTGAACTGCGCTCGACGTTTTTCCCAAAAAGCATCGAATGGAGATCGACGCTTTCCAATAGCATCGACCGGAGTTCAGCGTTTTCTAGATAGCGCTAGGCTATCTTCCTTCTGTTCAGCGATCGTCGATCGGAGATCGATGCTCTCCAATATCGTCGAACGGAGATTGACATTATTGAAGACTCTTCAGATTCCTTTAGAAGCCCATATCGTCGAACGGAGTTCAACGATCTTTCCTTTCCGAAGTCGAACCCTATTATAAAATCATTCTTTCAGCCATCGTTCTTCTTTTGCGCTTTCATACTCTCTGCAAACTTTTTCTTTCCCTCCAAACTCTACTGCACTTGGTCGTGTTTGTTCAACTTTGCAGGTATATAATGGTTGTGTCTGTTGCCGCCCTCGCCAAGATGAAATTTGACACAGGCTTTGACATAGATATGGACTCTTTTGATGGAAGCGATCAGGTTTTAAAAGATATTCTGGACCTATTCAGAGAACAGCAGCTAGTGCAAATCATGACAATGAGAATGAAGATTGCAGCCGATGAGATCAAATAATGGGTCTACACAACGAACAATCTGGATCAGAATAAATTGGTTGGTACTATAGCCAGGACACAGGTATCCCTAACACCTACTCTCCTGACTGAAGTGTTTCAATTAAGTACTGGAGATGATTCTATTGAGTTATTTAGAGAAGAATCTGCGAATATGTTAGATAGAATGGGACATTCTGCCGCTAACCCTAGCAAGTTGTTGAAAAAGAACTTATCTATTGAGTATAGATTTCTTGCTGATGTTGTGGGGGAAAGTGCTGTTGGCAAAGAACTCAGCACGTGATACCATCTCTAGGTATCAGTTCTGCTTGATGGGAGCACTTGTGGATAAGAAACATTTGAACTGGGGAGAGCTCTTCTTTGACTTGATTAAGAAGAAAGTGAACAAAAGTTTGGTAAACATTGGGAGGATAATAGGGTTATTCCTGCACTCTAGGTGCCCTAAACTGCAGGTATCAAGTGGGATGCACATCAATGCATCAAAGAGGCTGACCTGTGCCCTGTTTGGGAAATTTGACAGGCAGATAGTCAAGCCAACCAGGAATACTACTGCTTCAGGCACAAGGACTGTTGCAGTCTCTTCCCCTCAGGCCCCTGCCCTCATTAAAGAATTTCCTTCCTCCTCCTTTTCTCAACCTTCTCCAGTTCTTCCCTCAAACATTTCCTCAACCATCTCTACCTCCATCTCCACCTCAACCATCTCCACATCAATCTCCCCCCATTACAATTTCAACTCCTCTGTCCACTCCTTCACCTCCTCTAGCCACCACAAAATAACAATTCCATCAACTTCATTATTATCCACCTCTTGACATTCCATCTTTCAACATCATGGAAATTCCTTTATAGATGATTCCCCCTCCTCACCTACTGAGCTTCCCTCCACTTCCTCATACCAAAAACTCCTCCATAATATTCTCACCCAACCATCCTTCACTCCATCCATCTCCACACCCATAACCTCTATCTCCACCATCCCAATCTCTCAACCCAACATCCTAGCATACCCACCCACACATCCTGCAGCCCATCCATCTCCAACCATAGTCATTTCTTCCTCTACTTCCACTCAAGTCCCACTTGAGCAAGTGGATCTCTCAGCACTGGCAGATAAGCTCTATGGGATACTGGCTCCCAAGCTAGAAGCCATGCTGGACACCTCCATGGCTCCACTCCTAAAGACCATCATGGAGTTATCTGACAGGCTCTCCTCTATATCTACTCCACAGGCAATCCATTCTATGGGGTGCCTTGATCTAGTTCTCACTGAATCAAGGCAGGGGGAGATGCCCTATCAAGCTGTTGTAGTGCCTGCTGTTTCAGAGTAATTGCTGCCAGAAATTACTGTTGATGCTTCAGTTCCAGCCCCAGTACCAGTACTAGCAGTTGACCTTAGGTCACTGTTATCTGATTTTTACTTTCTTCACTTCAGCTACTTTCCAGCTCAGGGAGTTGAAGACTTTACTAAGGCAATTGTGCCTATTGCTGTCTTTGATCCCAGCCTAATTACTTCTTATATCAGTTCTCTTAAGACTGAGGAAGTTATTGTTTTTGTTGATGCTGCTGTTGAAGTTGTTGAATCTGCTGATATTGATATGTTGCCTGTTGTTTATGTTGATGATGCTGCTGCTGATGAACTTGCTGTTTACTTAGAAGAACCTATTGTTTCTGAGGCTCCTGCTGCTCTAAAAGTTCCTGTCTCTGCTCCTGCTGCTACTCAAATAGTTTCTGCACCTACTGCTGCTCCTGAGAAGTCAAAACAAAGAGAAGAGTATATCAAAAGTATTGATGATTTATATGACAGACCCCAGAGTTCAGATAGTGATCAATTCAACATTGACTCTGATGATTCTTCTGGCACCATTGCCAAGAAAAGGAAAGCAAGAAGTAAGGCCATGATGAGAGTACCTTCTGCAAAAGCCAAAGATGACAATGATATACCCTATTACATTCTTCATGACTGCCAAATCACTGAACCATGGATGCAATATTCTAAGAACCAGCTTAAGGCCATGAAGAAAAGGAGAAAGCTTGACAAGTATGAAAAAGGATCATCTCAATTTCATCCTCCTCCTCCTCCTCCAGATTCAGGATCTGGTGGAGGCTCAGCTTTTCAGTCATCTGCTACAAAGCATAGCTCCTCTCAATCCTCACAAAGATATCAACCCAAAGGACAACATCAAAGAGGTTATCAGTCTAGAAGAGGCAAGCATAGAGGAAGTCAAAGAGATTACAGAACTTACTCCAGACAACATCCTTACCAAAGGGAAAGACAAGGACCTACTGATTCTACATCAGGTCCTTTCCCTTATAAGCTCAGAGATACAGTTGTCACCAGGGCTCCTCAAAATGATTCAGAGTCAATCAATAGATATGAACCCCCAGTTCCTTTTGAGGACCCTGAGAACAACCCTTTATCATGGACAGCTAGAATGAAAGAACTTGCTGCATTGGATAAGATTAAGAAGGCTAAAGAGCAAGGCAGAGATACTTCCAACATCACAACCTTATCAGAACATAGAAAGAAAGAATTAGAGAGATATGCTTCAAGGAAATTCTTTAATCCAGAAGACTATATGAAGCTGCATCCTGAGGCTGTAGTTCCAAGGCCAAGATCTCAAACCTCCTTAGGTGCAGAAGATGATAGAAGATCCAAGAAGGAAGCCCTATATCCCAACAGAGAAATTATTTTCAAAAAGGGTAATGAGTAACTTGTGTAAGCTGATACTCATACTAATTTTCTGACTAATTCTGTGGCTATTGCTGTGTTTCTACAATGCTCAACATATATTATCTGCATTGTTGTTTCTGTTTGTTTTATTTAATCTGATGTATGTTTATTATTTCATATTCTGTCATGTAAATAGTAATCCTAACCCAAATAGGGGGAGATTGTTGGAACACCCTATTACTAATTTGGGTAAGGATCACTATGTGATTAGGATTCTGTTTTGACCTTGCTGTATTGTCTGATAGGTCAATTAGAATGAGTCTTAGGGTTAGTACTTAGGTTTGAAAGCTGCCCTCAATACCTTCTACATATCAGGATTCAAGTGCTGAAGAATAGGACAATTCTCGTCGAGCAAAGATCAATGAAACGTCGAACTCAGGTCGACGATCTCTGAGCACAGTTCAATGAGGCGTCGAACTCCGTTCAACGATCTTCGAGCTCAGATCGAAGCTCTGTCTCTAGTTATTTTCCAAGTCGCTGAGCTCAGGTCGACGATCGTAGATCTCAGGTCGACGTTTTCTGTCTCTAGTATAAATCCAATATCTGAGCTCAGGTCGACTATAGCTGAGCTCAGATCGACAATTTTCTGAGAGGTCGACATTTTAAGAATTCAAATTCAGGACAGTTATGGAATTCATTAAGAATTTTTTTCAGCATTTATGACAAAGGATTCTGTAGCCATTTCAAGCAATCTGGAATAAGTTCTAAGGAAGAATAATTGGAATGTTACTTAGGACTTTCCCTAGAGACAGTTATCAATTATGGAAGTCATTTATGATTGAGTAACGGCCATCTAAAATCAGAATCTGATATACTCCTTAGAGTATAATTTTCAAAAGAGAACAGACAGATTTGAAAAAAGATATACAGAAGAGAGAAAAAAAATTCAATCATCACGAATTCATCTTCTGAGAATAGATTCAGTAGACCAAAGCTTACAGAATTACTGAGTCAGAATTCTTCAAGAACACAAGGAACATTATTGTGAAGGAGATCATCTGCTGTTCTACTCCTTCAAGCTTCAAGTGTTCAAAAGCTTCATTATCAAGAACTCCAGACAACACACATTTCAGCATCTGCTGAAATCATCTATTAAAGGAGATCTTAAGCAACTGAAGGCCTATCACCCTAAGCAAAGCTTATCTTCTTGAACCCTTACAGATCTCAGGGGGAGCTTTGACAACATCTTCCACTTGTCTTCTCTCAGATTGTTGACGAAGAAGAACAACTCAACTCATTTCCTTTTTCCTTTCTCTCCTGTAAAAAGGTTTCTCAAAACTCCCTTCAAAAGTTTTGTGGCTGGTTTCTTAGACCTTGTCAAAACTCAGTGGTGGCAAGACACCTTACCAAAAAAATCTAGTTTTTGTTTTTGAGCACCTTATCAAAAGCTCATTGGTGCCCAGGACACCTGATCAACTATTCCTGCAGTGGATTCCTACCTAGGGTGGTAGAAGAGTGGATGTACCAAGGTTGTTAGGGAACCACTATGGCTCCTTGTGTCATCTGGTTTGCTGTGCTTTTTTACTTTACTGTGTGCTGTGTGATTTCCTATTTCTTGCTTACCTAGTTTTTGTTTTTGCAAGCACCTTACACATATACATAAATCAAGTCTTCCACTGCTTTACAGTTTTTGAATTGTAAATTATTTTAAAATACTCTATTCACCCACCCTCTAGAGTTAAGGTAGATCTTTCACTCACTTTCAATTAGTCTTATGCCTAGAACCGCCGCCTTATGGTGACACTAACTCACGGGATAGTCGACACCGCAAGACGCTGATCTTGCCGGCAAGTACGATCATATAACCTGTTCGGCCAATTGAGAAAAAAAATATAAAAGCAGTGTATAAAACAGCTAGTCCACAAGTCACAACACTATCATTTATAATAAGAAATGAAAGTACAATAAGTACAAAATTAGTACACAAAAGAGAAAGGGGATTATGCCCTATACATGATATCAAATCTCTTTCTATCTCTCTCTCAAATAACAACAAGCGGAAGCTAAACTATCATCAGTAAACTCATCCCACCTGACGAAAAACTGCAGTAGTAGTAGAAGGAGGTGGTGGTGGTATCAGCTCCTCACGTCCTGCCACCTCATCCTGATGGCTATGTTGTTGCTCCATCTCCTCGAGCTCCTAAAATGATTTGATCACAACCGACGATTAGTCATAAAGACTAAGCCATTTCCTCCACACTTCTCCCCCACAACTCCTAGGTACCGAGCGGGAGGACAAAGAGGAGGAGAACAAGGGGTGTAGAAAGTATAGTAGGTGATAGTTGAACTAGTCTATTAGATTGATATAATAGCAGTTATAAATCACTACTCTAGCAGTTCTATAAGGTACAAAAATAATAAGTAAAGGAAGTACTGTAATGAAGTGTTGTAAGTAAAGTAATTAGAGAATCGTAAGTAAACTATGCCACTACTAAACTACCATCACAGAAGTACGTTAACTTATATGAATGCCCATACAAACTTATAAGTTAAGGTTTCCAAACATTACTTATCATATAAAAGAGCCCATACTAATTAATATGATAAGGATCTATGGTGCGTATGGCCTAAATATGAATGTATGTTATATATGCAATTTATGATTCAGGAAAGTGCAACTCACACACACGACTCTATGATCACAGACCTTTGGTTCCCACTTTTTGGAGCTAGCATCATTCTCTCATACTACCATATAGGCTACGACAATAGCGGAACGGGGGCTTCCGCTTCCTAGGCAGGTTTACACACTACAAAGCCCAGACCCTTCGTACACCTCTGTACACATCCTAGGTGTACTCTAGAGTCTCTGCGTACTAATGCTGGCCAACTTCCAAACTTTTTGGTCGGGTGTGTGTTTTCTAGAATTGTCCATCAAACCGTAGTATAAATAACCTACTGACCCCTCAAACCTCACACCTCACCATAGTAACTGTACTTCCATTGGTGTGACAATTGGCCCAGTACCGCATGACTCCCCACTAGTTTTGTTTCTATACACATGCAAGGTATCTCAACCTGAGCCTCCAGCTCGCAGGACCAAACCGTCCTGAAGTCAAACTCTCGAGCCTCAAGCTCGTAGGACTAATTGTCCCGAAAATCATCCAACCCTTTACGGGTAAAATTGTTATAACATTCTCTTAGCCTATTAGACTACTCTTTTCTAATGTTTATTATACTTAGCAACTTAGGGTTAATCCCGAGACTGCCCAGGGTATGCCCATTGAAGGGGTCTCGGAGGGCACTAGGAACAAAGATGGGATGAGAGCCCAAAGTTCCCTTTCATAAGGATATTTATTGTTATTAATATCTACCCCTGATTCATGCCAAACTCTCCTTGTTACTCTGTGATAAACCTAATAACTTAGGATGTTATTGGGAGAGCGGCGGTCTTCCGCTGAGCCATGTTCTAGCCACTATCCTTAGGATTTTGCACTCTACCACTCGTTGTCTAGGAGTGACCTATTGGACACCAACCAGAGTTTATCATCCCAACATAAATCCCATCTCATTTGTTAATCTTATCCCCTGTGGTCCTAGAAGTATATACTACTTATGCTACGCGTAACTCATGACTTAAAGTTAACTCATATGATGTGACTTTCAAACCCTTAGGCCAATTGCTTAAAATAATTATCCTAGGTTTGTATGGTGGGTGATATTGATCATTCAAGATCTTGCTATTTTTCTAAGTGATTAAGAGCCTAAATTTAAATCTTTTAATTGGGTGACCTAGGTCACATTGCACATGATGCACTACTTTTATTGGTCCAGACCACCTAAGGAATTTATCATGTATTCCATGAAGTTAAATATTACTGTCCACTAGATTTCATAATTTTCCCATATGAATTTCTATTTAATTTCCATTTAACATTGAAATCATAATTTGACCACTTTCCAAATGAAGTACATGAAATACATAACTATAAATTCTAGGAAAATTATTGCAGATCCATATTGATGTAATGAAACTATATACAGAAATTCAAAGTCCAAAACAGTGATTTGATCTAACATATACCCTAATGAAAATATTACCAAAATGCCATTATTAGGGTTTTCAACATATTGAGACATCCAAAAATTCTCAGATAATTTCAAAAGGATTAGATCATACAAATAAACCTCCGTAAATTTTGCCATAATATTCCAATAATAGTTTCCTTTTTTTAAATTAATTTGCATACTGGGCAAAATAATAATTCTACTTAAAATCCAAGATAAAACTACCTAACAGCCCCATAAATTTTTCTAGAGTTAAAAAATGATCCATTAAGGCTTGTGACAAAATTTGAGAATTTAATAACATCATTAGCCCTAGTTTCAAATTTTTATTTCTAAATGGGCATAATTTTCAAAAATTCCAATTGATGGGATTTTTGATCCCAGAAATCCCATTCTTCCCGTGGGAGGTATATTGTACCCCTATAAACATCTATCCAGGGTTTCACGGACATGCAATGTTCTAAATGGGCTAAATTCTCATTTTTGCTAATTTTTACTACAAGCACCCCAAACCTAAACCTACCTATTTCATACAAGTGGGATTACCCAACATGCAGGAGTCAACAGAAACCTAAATTTCTACCTTGGACTTATAGCCTTATAATGACATAATGGATATGCCATCAAAATTTGGGGTCATTTGGAGTTGTATTTCTCCAAATATTTAATTAATTTAAATATATGTATTTTACCAAATACTATGGAAAATATTTTTCCAAAAATTCCCATTTTTGGTCCGTACCTAAGTATGACCTAGTTACATGCATGACCCAAATTTTAGGTCATTTGGACTTAGGATTTGTCTTGGGCACTCAATTGAAATTCTGCCCGAGCCTAGGACCAGTCTTGGTAGAATGGCCCTACAGGGAGCTGTACTACTCCAAATGAAAACATTAGGGTGCAAAATTAAAGTTAAGACCTATATATATATACCTTTTTTAGGTTGGTGAGTATTTCTATAAATACCTCTAAGAGGGCTATATTCAGCAAGCAATTGACAGTAAAAACAGGGACAAAAATATACATTAATGCAACCCGAATCTTAAAGCAGAAATGGAGGGCATCGGTTCATCTTCTCCATGGAGCCAAGGGTCGAGATTTGCCCGACCTGAAGCTCCTTCCCAGGCCATTTCCAAGCCACGCAACCACCTCCCTGGCTGGCTACCACCACAACCACCTCAGTTGAGGTCGTGGCCATCGATTGGCAATGACTTGGCCGCCAGAGACGGCGATTTCCGGCGAACACGAACACCTTCATTTTCATGGATTTTTCTTGATTTTCTCTCAAGGGATCAGGCTCAATTGAGCCCGATATCACTCCTAATGGATCTAGAAAACTAGCACGGGGTGAGGGGAGGTGAAACGGACCTGTAGCTGGGCTTAGCGGCGAGTTCGGTGGTGGTGCGCCATGGAAATAGCTTGCTCCTGCGATCTAGCTAAAATCCCCGATTCTCCACAGTTTGCCTCAATCCAGGTATCGATTTCAACTCCTTTGGACCTTCTGAAGCTAATGGGTTGGTTGAAATGAGGTGGGGGAGGCTGCATAAAGAGATGCCTTTAAGGGAATTTCGGCCACCACCATAGATGCTCCTCCTTGGCTCCAAGTGGCATCTCCACTGCTGTAGTTATGCTAGGAATTCATTTGTGGGCTCAGATATTGACTTGGGAAGAGAGGAAGAGGGCCACATGGCCACCATCTCTCATTTCCCTCCTTTTCTCTTTCTTCCTTTTCACCACAATTCAAAAACTACCCCCATGCATGTAATCTCTCTCCAAATTAAGGAGGGTAGGGACTTACATTAACCTCTTGGGTTTGTCATGGGCCTTGACTCATGGGCTTAGCCCATGAGGGATGGGCTTTGTTTTTTCTTTTTTCTTTAAGGCCACTTTGTTGACTTGTTGACTTTTAGGTAGACTTGGTCAACATGGTGAGTGGGCTGACCCCACCTAAGGGTCATGGACCCTATGGCACCACCTAACTTAGGTTGGGCCAAGGTGTGCCCTACTTGAGCTAATTGGTGCTTTAAGCATGGGTTTGACCAAATTAGGGTTAGAGTTGACGTTGGTCAACTTGGGTCAATAGGTGACCCAATGATGTGGCAAAGGATTCATTTAGATTCTTTTTGGGGTTAGGACATAGTGGTGGGGTTAAGGTGTGGCTAAGGTTCCATTTTAGACTAGTTTGACCTAAGTTGACTTGGGCCCTATAGTGGGCCCCATGTGGCTACACCCTATCCCCATGGGTCAAACCTAGCCTAAACCCATGCCCCCACCACATGTCCAAACCCAATCTAAGTAAAGGGGTCTAATAGGAAATAGGATGTTACACCATGTTCTAATAGCTCTTGAAGTTGAACTTTCAGTTCCGCCATCTCCTTAGGAGCTAACCGATACGGAGAGCGTGACATAGGTTTGGCACCTGTCACTAGCTCAATAGAGAAGTCAATCTCTCGCTGAAGTGGGGATCTAAGGTGATTGTCAGGGAACACGTCAGGATACTCGGATACAACTAGGATACTGTCCAAACTAGGATTAGGCTTCGAAGCCTCCACTAGTGTGAAAAACATCTCTGCACCAGCACAATTTGCCTTAACCACTTGAAGAGTAGACATCAAAGTCTTGCTCGACCCTTTCAAGCATACAAATGGCGTCTCACGATCTATCCCCAATTTGACCTCCTTGCGATTGCAATCAATGTATGCTTGCTGCTCCGAGATCCAGTCCATACAAATTATCACGTCGAACTTAACTAACGTCAATAACGACGCTTGTAAGTCGAACTCCTTACTCCCAATCATTATCTTTACGCAACAAACTCTATCCGCGCGCATTAAGCACCCATTAGGCCACCACACATCCAATTTGTCCTTGGCCATCGAAGAAGGTACTCTGATGCACGATATAAACTCTTCAGACAAAAAGGACTGCGAAGCTGCCGTATCGAACAGTGCTCTCACCGGATTATCGAAAATCAAAACAAAGCCTAGCACAAGAAGTAATAATCTAACATGCGCAAGATAACAAGTATTTAATGATAAACTGCTATAAATTTAAACAGTACCTATCACCATGTCAGCTTGCTTTATGGCCTCCTGCTGGCCAAGGTTGTAAATCTAGGTTGGGATGGAGCATAGTGTGATGCAGTTGATTCCACTGCCTTGCCCTTCTCCTCATAAGTTACTCTAGGCTTCCTCTCGAACTTTGGGCGTCTGCTCCAACAAACTTTGGCAAAGTGTCCCGGATTCCCATAGTTATAACATGTGCCCGGGGTTCAGCATGTAGTCGCCCCAGTTGCAACAGAAGAAGGGGTTTGACCCGAAGTACTAGCCTTCTTATTAAACATACAGAAACTATGCTTCGAGGAGTTCTGCACCTTGAACTCCATCCTCTTTTCACTAGAGTCTTTCTTTGCTTTTACATTCCTCAGATCTTTCTCCAACGACCGGGTCGTATTGACCAGGGTTAGGAAGCCCTGCGTCATAGGCCCTGAGAGTAGTAGCCTTAGGTCATCCCGCAGACCCTCATAGAACAGGTTTATCTTACACTCCTAATCAGCGAATGTTGAGCTAGCATACCGACCCAACCATGTAAATTCGTGGAAGTACTCATCCACGCTACTGTCTCCTTGCATCAACTTCTAGAACTAATTATCCATCGTGATCCTTTGACCCGAGGGAAGAAACATTGCAAAAAATAGTCTGAAAAATTCCTCCATCAAGACGTTTGTGAGTTGCCTTCCACCCAAGTAATGTAGCTCTAAACCTTCCCACCACAACCTTTCCTCTCCATCCAGTAGGAAAGTGGCTATGGTGGTATTCTGCTACTCCTCCGTTTCCATAATTATGAAGACTCTCTTTACTTGGGAGAGCCAATCCTCAGCTTGGGATGGGGTTCTAGTCCCCGAGAACACCGCAGGATTAAAGCACATAACATGTTTGAGCTGCTTTTCAGTCGCTCTTCTAGGTATCAACGTCTCTACCACCACTTGTTTAACCCTTCTAGGTCTTGCTGCTTGAAGCGGTACCTGCTCCCCTGTAGGGCAGGCTGCTACATTTGCCTTCCTGGTCTGGAATTTATCATTACGAACACATCTTTAGCCACCAATCTTATAGTTTCTGCCGAAGGAGGGGTTGTAGGCACGTCATTCGGTGTGCTACATGTTGGGTATTGAATCCACAATAACTCAGATCTGCATGAAGTCACCCTTGAACTCAGATGAATTTAGTTGTATTTAATATCCTTGTTCTAGTTGAATGTTTGCAGATTCTAGGTGCTAAGTGTAGACCAATGTCATTCTACTGTGGGTCAGGAACACAGGACCATACAGTGTAATCCCTCACTGTGTGATCTAAAGTGTTGACTCATGTGTAGCCTCTCAATTGGGATAAACATCATGTTCAAACATTGGGAGCATGGGATGAAGATAGGACCAGAAGAAAACATTCTCTAAAATTTTTGAAAATTATCTAAGTCAAGTGCTCGAGAAGCAACTTCAGAGTTCTCGAGAAGTGTAGTTTATTTCTGGAGAAGCTGTCATAGTTCTCGAGAAGCTTAACAACTTAGTTCATGAAAAGTCTGGACATATTCAAGAAATTTTCTAAGTTAGAGTTCTCAAGAAGTCCTCTTTGCTCTTGAGAAGTCTTGGTCAGTTTTTGAGAAGCCTAAGGTTTAGTTCTCGAGAAGTATTATTTGTTCTCGAGAAGCCTGGCTTAAGTTCTCGAGAACTGCCAGCTCAATTTCTTGAATAGTCGGGATTTGCCTCAGAAATTTTTCTAAGTTAAGTTCTCGAGAAGTCTTATTTAGTTCTCGAGAAGTCCTCCCTCAGTTGTTGAGAAGTCTTCCTCTTTGTTCTCGAGAAGTTAAGAAAAATTGTCTAAGTGCTTGTTCTCGAGAAGTTCAGGAATTTTTCTAAGACTAGTTCTCGAGAAGTCAATTAGTTCTCGAGAACTAAATCTTGTGTTCTCGAGAAGTCCAAATCTTTTCGAAAGAACTTAGTTCCCGAGAAGTCTTGACAATTCTCGAGAACTCAGTTCCCAGTTCTCGAGAACTATAGCCACTTCTCGAGAACTAAGTTGATTTTCGAGAAATTTTTGTTCTAAGTCCAGAACGGCCGAAATTTCCAATAACTCGACCTGATTGGTCCACGTATCATCATTAATGTCTTTTCTAGCCGTTAAGGGTAATCCTATATAAAGTCTTTTCCCTAAGACATAACCCTAAGTAGAAAAGAAAAGGAAGAATCTTTTAAGAGCGGATTCCGTACTTTCCTAAATTACTGGTTCGACGGACTTTTCTCAAGAACGACATCAGAAGCCGTCGCTCTCGTCAAGATCGATCTCTCTGCATTCAATCGAGAAGATCTGATTATTAAGGAATCATTTTTCTCTCCTAATCATGTAGATTCAAGCCTTCTCAGGTCAGATTTTCAAAGGATCTTCTTCTACAAATTCTGATCAAGCCGCAACGTTCAAGAAGAAGACCTAGAGACAAATTCTTTCAAATCTGAGAATATTTCTGTTTGTGTTTTCAAACTCTATTTGTAAATCTTGTAGGAGATTAATCTCCGAGTGTAGGAGCATTGTTCTCCGAGTAGTAGGAAGTTTTTATCTTCCGGGTGTAGATCCAGTTGGATCAAGTTTTGTAGGAACGTGGTTCTGAGGTGTAGGATTGGTTTGCAATCCGAGATAGTGGAGTAGCCGAGTCTAGTGATTTTCTAGATCGGTGAGGAAAGTGGACGTACCCAAGATCGGGGAACCACTATAAATCTCTTGTCATCTGTGTGATTGCTTGCTTACTTATTTGTTCTAGTTGCTAAATTTTTTATTCCACATTAGACGCACATCTCACCTATTCACCCCCCTCGAGGTGATTTAGGTAGACAACTTACATCTTTCAATTGGTATCAGAGGGAGGTTTATCGTTAAAAGGTTAACACCTTTATCTGATCCTTCCCAAGTTATCTTTAGAGAAGTATCAAGCATGAGTATGACCAAGGATTTTGTTAAGCTCCCTATGTGCACCAAGAACAATTTTCCTATGTGGAAGGAAAGAGTTAAACTCTTCACGGAAGCAGTGGACCCTCAGATCTTCATGATTGTTGAAGAAGGTTTGTATGTTCCTATGATTGCATCTACAATAGATCCAACAAGACAAGTCCCAAAGAAGTTGATGGACTTGTATAAGGACGAGATTGCACTTGTCTCCCTAGATAAGAAAGCTAAAAATATTATAGCAGGTGCAGTCGAAGACTCGATGCTGCAAAATCTGATTCATTGCCAGTCTGCCAAGGAGATTTGGAAATCCCTGGTGACTCTAATGGAAGGCACTGAAGAAGTTAGGTATGATCGGAGATCCCTTCTAAATCAGAAGTATGAAGCTTTCAGGCAAGGTCACAAGGAAGCCATAGCTGATAACTTTGAGAACTTATTCAAGATAGTCAATGGCCTAAGAGTTTATGGCCGAGTCTTCACAAATGGGGAACTTAATGACAAATTCTTAAGATCCATGACCAAGGAATGGGATAATAAGGTATGCGCCATTCGGAAGTTCGGAAGGTAAGCCGAGACGGACCCGCAGAATCTATTCGGAAAGCTTATGTCTTACGAGCTCCAAATCAACTCAAGAAAAGCTGAAGAATAGATGAGCAGGTCTGCATCCAAGGAGAAGTTTGTCGCTCTGAATGCAGATAGCTCAAGGAAGACAAAGGATGGCTCTCCTGCCCCAGCTCCTGAAGCTGATGAAGAAGAATCATCTAAGCCAAGCTCCTCTAGCTCAGAGCTATCTGATGGAGAGTTCTCTCTACTCTCAAGGCAGTTCAAGAAATTCTTGAGAAAGAAGATGCAATGGAAAGGCAAGGATGCCTCCTATAGAAGATCATGCCATGATGGTGATCGCCATAGAAAAGGCTCAAGCAACCACGACAGGTATGGTTCTAAACCGAATAAACATTATGAGACTGATATCGTTTGTTATTACTGTAATAAGCCAGGTCACGTCATTGCGGATTGCCCCCACAAGAAGAAAGAGGGTGGCAAAAGAGAAGAGAAGAAGTCCTATAGTAAAAAGAGGACAGAAAAGAGCCTGTTGTCCAAAAAGGGCAAAACCCTCAGTGACTCCGACTCATTTGAGTCGAGTGCAGAAGAGGAAGAAGCCTACTTTGGGCTAATGGCTCAAACTGATGATGAATAAGTCCCCCAGTTCACTGGGGAGGTAAAATCTCACACCCCTCTTTCAGAATCTAATGATGATAATGAGCAAGAGGGCTATCACTCTGAGGATGAATCTTAACTAATGTGACAATATAAGGAGTTACTCGAGGCTTACGACAAATGTCTCCGAGTCTTGAAAACTCAAGCTAAAGAGATAAAGTCTCTAAAAGCTACAGAGAGCACCTTAAGAGAAGAAGTCTTAAAGACTGACTCTCTCAAGGAAGACTTCAATAAATCTATTGAAGAATATAATAAGGCTCTTGAGCACCTTTACCTTAATGAGAAAATCATCAAGGAGTTGGAAGAACAACTCTCAACTGAAAAGAAACTTGTAGAAGGTTTCTCTAAGCCTAAGACTGTACTTCCTCTGATTGCTGAATTCTCAGCTAAGGCCAAGGGTGCTGGTCAAGGCCAAAAAGGTGCTCCTAGTAAATCCTCTAGGAGAAGGAAGGCCAAGAGAAAGAATAAGGATGCCAAGACGGCCTTGGCCGAGAAAAAAGGGAAAGCTCCTTTGGAGCCATTCTCGTTCAAGAAAGTTATCTTTCGTGCGAACGAATTTGACTATGAGTCCACCTATGGACACTTCACTAGGCCGATCCCGGAGAAGCCTAAGTCAAGGTACCAAGGTTGGACTCGCCCTCATAACTTTGGAGAGAGTGTCTTCAAGGCACCTTATGAAGAAATTCAACTTCAGAGCTATGGAACTTGTGCTCATGGTCATAACATCAAGAAGGCACCAAAGGTAAACCTGTTGTGCAAAAGCCTATGAAGGAGAAGACTTCATGCAGTTGCAATCATCATGAAGCTTCTTACTCCAAGGAAGGTACCCCTGCTGGACCTCCTCTCAAGAATGTCAAGCATGAGATTATAAGGCAAAGATACAACAGATTCGACTATTGGTGTTGTGGTAGAGTTGGTCACTTTGCCATAGATTATTGGTTCAATCCTAAAAATGCTGCAACTCCTTAAGTTAGCAACGTGAGAATGACCACTCATGAGGCTAATACTCGTAAGGGGAGTATTCTAACTCGAGACCAAGGACCCAAACGAGTTTGGGTTCCTAAGGCTAAGTTATTATAATTGCAGGTACGTCCAAAGGCCATTAAAATGCCAATCTGGTATTTGGATAGTGGATTTTCTCGGCATATGACCGGGACAAGGAGCCTACTCTAGAACTTTTCACCGGTGTTGAACGGACCAAAGGTCATCTTTGGAGGTTCAGACCGAGGAATTACCAAAGGCTACGGTATGATTACTAACGGTAACATATCTTTTTCGGATGTAGCCTATGTTGAAGGATTGGAACACAATCTCATCAGCATAAGCCAACTATGCGACAAAGGATACGTTGTTGAATTCCATGCTGACAAGTTTTTGATAAAATCGGTTGACAACATGGAAACTATTTTATCAGGCACTCGAAGCAGAAATATTTTCTGTTTAAATTTCATCTGTATTTACTCCTCTAAACCAGTATGTCTTTTAGCAAAAAGTAGTGCATCTCTTACTGACCAATTACACAAGATACTAGCACATATTAATTTCAAAACTATTAATAGACTATTCTCTCAGAACTTAGTATGTGATGCCCCTAATGTAAAGTTCGTTAAGGACAGCCCTTGTCTTGCATGTATAAAAGGCAAGCAAATAAGGAGTTCATTTAAAAGCATTATTGGCAAGGATTCTAATAGAAGCTTACAACTTCTTCATATGGACTTGTTCGGTCCACAGCAAGTTAGAAGTTTGGGAGGTAAGGAATATACGTTGGTTATTGTAGATGATTACTCGCGCTTCGCGTGGGTGTTCTATCTGAAACACAAGTCAGATACCTTCAATATTTTCACTAATTTTGTTAGGCAAGTCCAGAATGAATACAACTTCTCCGTAGTCAAAATCAGAAGTGACAATAGAACGGAATTCAAGTCTGGGGCCATGATAGAATACTGCGAAAGTCAAGTTATCTTTCATGAGTTTTCCTCTCCTCGAACTCCACAGCAAAATGGAGTAGCTGAGAGAAGGAACAGAACACTCATAGAGGCTTGCCGGACTATATTGAGTGATGCCGCACTTCCAGAGTACTTCTGGGCTGAAGCCATAAACACCTCTTGTCACGTGCAAAATCGAGCACTCATCAATAAGAACCATGATAAGACTCCTTACGAACTTCTAAAAGGCAGGAAACCAACCATTTCATATTTTAGAATCTTTGGTTGTAAGTGCTTCGTACTTAACAATGACAAGTATCACACTATCAAGTTTAGCGAGAAAAGCTTTGAAGTTATTTTGTAGGGTATAGTGGCCATAGTAAGGCATATAGAGTATTTAATAGAAAAACTCTGGTGGTAGAAGAATCAGTACACATAGTTTTTGATGAGACGAGTTTGCTGCAAAGCAACTCTTCTAGTGTGCTTATTGAAGATGCATGTACAAAGATAAAGGAACTCAGCCTGAATGAACCTACTGAAGATAAAGATGAAAATTTCATCAAGATCACCTCAACAACCCCGATTGGTGAGGTAGATGATCAAGATGAAGAATTCATCCCAACTGAAGATGCAACTCCAGTGGCTAAATAAATCCCAGATGCAAGGACTCTAGAGTTGAGACACATGAAGGATCATCCCTTGGACCAGATCATAGGAGATCCCCAGGATGGTGTCAAAACTCGGAGAGGTATAACTAACGAGAATTTATTCTTAAGTTTTCTATCACAGGTTGAACTTAAGAAGTTCGAGGAAGCAAACTCGGATGCATCCTGGATTCTAGCCATGGAAGAAGAGTTAAATCAGTTCAAACGCTGCAAAGTTTGGACACTTGTTCCTAGACCCAAGAGAAAGAACGTCATCAGGACAAAATGGGTCTACCAGAATAAGATGGACGAAGATGGAACTATTATAAAGAACAAAGCCAGACTCGTTTCCAAGGGCTATCGTCAAGAAGAAGGAATCGACTTCGATCAAACGATGCTCTAGTGGCAAGACTGGAGGCGATCAGGTTATTCCTTTCTTATGCTGCACTTAAGGTATTTATCGTCTATCAGATGGATATAAAATCTGCCTTCCTGAATGGTGACATAAAGGAAGAAGTGTATGTAGAGCTACCGCTAGGTTTTGTTGACTCAACTTTTCCTAATCATGTTTATTTACTGTAGAAAGCATTATATGGTCTTTAATAAGCTCCTCGAGCTTGGTATGAGATGTTGTCTAGCTTTCTTCTTGAGAACAAGTTCACAAGAGGAAAGATAGACAAGACATTATTTCTTAGGGAAATAAATGGCAAGATTTTATTAGTGCAAATCTATGTCGATGACATTATTTTTGGCTCTATGGATAACAACCTCTGCAAGAAGTTTTCTAAACTTATGCAAGGGAAGTTTGAAATGAGTAGTATGGGAGAGCTAAAGTATTTCTTAGGGCTTCAGGTGAAACAATCTGAGGATGGAATTTTCATCTCACAGACCAAGTTCACCAAAGAGCTACTTAAGAAATTCGGAATGGAGAATAAAACCTCTATGAGGACTCCAATGGCCTCAGCTATGTCTCTGGACAAGAATGAGAAAGGGAAACCTTTTGATGAAACCAAGTACAGAAGCATAATTGGGTCCTTGCTCTACTTTACCGCAAGTAGACCAGATATAATGTTTTAAACATGTGTATGTGCTAGATTCCAGGTGAACTCAAAGGAATCTCACTATATTGCTGCGAAGCGAATTTTGAGATACCTTAAAGGTACATCAAATCTTGGCTTATGGTACCCAAGAAGAAATGATAGTGAACTGATTGGATTTTCAGATGCAGATTTTGTAGGAAGCAAAGACGACAGGAAAAGCACTTCTGGGACTTGCCAATTCCTAGGAAGAAGGCTTATCTCTTGGAGCAGCAAAAAGAAAAACTGTGTCGCAATCTCAACAGTCGAGTCAGAATACATTTCTGCCGGTAGTTGTTGTGCACAGTTGCTTTGGCTAAAGAACCAGCTAGAGGATTACAATATGAAGGTCAAGGACATTCCATTGTTCTGTGACTCCTCAAGCGCAATCGCAATCGCAAACAACCCAGTATCACACAGCCGGACGAAGAGCATCGAGCTGAGATACCACTTCATCCGGGAGCATGTGGAGCAAGGGGATGTGGATCTGCAGTACGTGCCAATAGATCGGTAGGTTGCATATATTTTCACAAAGCTGCTGGACGAGACCAATTTCAATTTCTTCAAAACTGAACTTGGGCTACTGAACAAGGAAGATTAGGACATGGTGATCAGTTCAAAGGCTCAATAATCGAGGAATCTCCAAAAAGGTCAAAATTTCTCAAGTAGAAGGATAGCTCTCGAGAACCATAACTTACTTCCCGAGAACTATAAGCCAGTTCTCGAGAACTAAATCTTGCTTCCCGAGAACTATCTGCAAGTTCTCGAGAACTAAATCTTGCGTCTCGAGAACTATCTGCCAGTTCTCGAGAATAAAAGCTTGCCTCTCGAGAACTATCTGCCAGTTCTCGAGAACTAAATCTTGCTTCTTTAGAACTATCTGCCACTTCTCGAGAACTAAAACTTGCCTCTCGAGAAATGGCCCGTCCTTTTGCCGATTTCTGCTAACTCTTCTATTTCGAAAACCTCTTGATTTTTGTCCTAATCCAAGATTAATTAGACACATAATTGACATTACTAGGATTCTATATATATATAATATTTTAGAAATCTTAAATCAACCGCCATTTCAAAATCATTCTCTCAAACTCTTCGTCTTCCACCGTAAGAAACCTCTATCTCCGCCACAGTCTCGCGCTCAGTCCGTCGCCACCGTCAGCTTTCATGGCCCAGGTTTCATAGATTGGAGTCGGCAGCGAACTGGTAGTCGCAGGAATTGCAGAGATTTCAGACGATTTCCAGAACCTTCTCATTCTTCTCGAAACCACCGGCCACATGTTCATTTAGACAGAACCATGCAAGATTCTTTTTCCTGATGTCGAGGAGTTCTTCAAGAATCCTAAGGTGAAAAGCAATGGTAAGATTCTGAAAACTCAAGTCAGAGGGCTCAAGATAAAGTTGAACAAGATGAGAGTTTCCCAGCTTCTGAGAATGCCCGTTGTAGATGAGGAAGATGACCTAACTTTGGAAGACTATGACAGGACCTACTCTTTCTGTGGAGTTTTTGAGGAATTTAACTCCTTCAGGAGACACCTTTTCAATGATGTAGGGAAATTTCTTGTAGACATTATTAAAAAAATACTATGGTGCAAAACAGGGTCAATTAGTTTCATTACTAATGATCTATTTGGAGTAATGACTCCATTGTCTCAAGGAAGAAATTTCTGTTTGGCATGATGGTGTTTGAGTTGATCAGGGACAGCATTCAAGCTCCAAAATTTGCAAGGATAATCTCATTGATTTTGCGAGAGATTGATCCCGTTACCTTCAAAACCTCCAAAGGTAGCACGATTCACCACCTTAAGAAGATTTCCTTAGCCTCCATCTAGAGATAGGAGTTAAAGCTGAAGAACCCAAGGCAGACAGCTAAAGAAGTTGGAGCTTCTGTCTTAGAGGTGAGGACCCCATCTCCTCCTCTACATCATGTTGCTGAACCATCTGGTGCAGCAATTGAGGGGGAGCCTGCACCTCAGATATCAGAATTCCTACTCCTCCAGCCAAATCTCCTCTAAGAAGCCCAGTGATATCTCCAGTCAGGAGCCCTGTGGCAGTCTCTCCAGTGCCAAACTTATCAGATGTTCCAGCCCAAGAAATTCTCAAAGACACAAATGAAGCTATAGACAAGATGATAGAACATCTTACCTCAGAAGAACCTCCTTCCCCCCTTTCCAAAGATCTCCCTGAAGACCCATCCAGAGATCCCTCACCCCAAGCTACTCCTTCTCCCTCTCCAAGAAAAGAATAAACTCCACTAGAGACCACCCTTCTATCTGAAGAGGATGTGCAAGCCCCTGAGGAGGTGGAAGCCCCTCTCAGGAATCTTGATTTATCCCTTCCTAGATTTGTTGATGAGCAGGGAGATATAGTATCTCATACTGTAAGAGCCCAGAGCTCTGTAATACTGGAAGAAATCCCACCATGGAAAGCTCCTCCACCACCTCAGAATGATTCTACCACCCCTAATCCTGCTGCTGCTGCTGTAATTGCAAATTCAGATATTCTATCAAAGATTGAAGAAATGTTAGCTAACCAGAGGAAATATTTTGATGAATCTCTTCAGATTGTCAAAGATCGGGTTACTGCCCTTGAGAAAGAAATGAGCAGAGGCTTTGCAGAGATTCAAGCCAACACTGATTCTCTCAAAGGATTGTTCGGAATTGGAGGAAAAGCCATAGATCACACCATCATAAGCATTGGTCAAGTAATGGACCAATGTATAACCCTGGAAAACAATCAAATTCAGTTGGACAAGAGAGCTGAAGAGAATGTCATGAAGATATGCAATGAAGTTGGTACTTTCAAAGAAGACTCCATAGACCGGCTATCTGTAGAAATTAGAAAGGGGGAAACAATAGTGAAAGAACAGGTAGAAAAGCTTACTACAAATGCCAAAACTATCTAGGATGAGAAACTAACTGCAATCAGTAAGGATGTCTTAGAACAGATTCAATCAGTAAAATTCCATACAAATGACACAGCTGTCTGGATACACAACCAGATCTTCCCTGATTTT
This sequence comes from Platanthera zijinensis, assembly GCA_039513925.1. Classification (NCBI taxonomy): domain Eukaryota; kingdom Viridiplantae; phylum Streptophyta; class Magnoliopsida; order Asparagales; family Orchidaceae; genus Platanthera; species Platanthera zijinensis. Next base: position 152,815,592 of record CM077081.1, read on the forward strand.
CAGGCTGACCCCAACATTATTCCTCATCACTTAAATCCTCTTGCACAAGGTGAGTCCAGCCAAGTGCCTCAACCTCAAATGCCTACATTCTCCCCTAGACCAGAAGATCAGGCACCTCCTCCAGCTTCCTATTCCCAAGTTTGGGATGACATTATTCTTCAAGATCTACCATAGGTTCACATCCCTAAGAAAAGGAAGTATGGGTAAGGTCCTTCTACTAGCAATTATGTTCACCAGCCAGAGGCAGAAAGAAGAAAAGCAAAGGAATTTGCTGAAGTTTGGAGCCCTACTTCCAAAGCTCTAATTCTTCATACTCTTAAACTTGTCATGGACTTTAATGAGAATAGACATCTTCACTAAAGCTCAGTTGAGTGGGAGTTATATGAAAAGTCCATGACCAAAAGGAGGATATATGATAGAGAGTATGGAAAGAATAATCCTAAAGCTCCTCCCAAGCGCCCAAGGTACTATCCTAAGCCTTTTAGTTATCAAAGGAGATAGCAGGAAAAGCAAGAAAGGCAACAACAAAGCAAAGACTGATTCATGATGATTTGTTTTTGAGAATATAGAGGAAATGGATTGATTGTGTTCGAACCAACAAAGTCCGTTCCTTCTAAATATCGGATCTAAAGTTGCAGCCTACACCTACTCTCTTTGGACCACGCTCCCAATAGGAATCTCGGAAAAACAGACCGTGGGCTTCAGCTCGGAGGTCCCACCTCTTACCCGGAAGAATTAGAAATTCTCCCCCTCCCTATCCAATGCTGAGCTAGGTGCCTGAGTGAGAGAGAAAGAGAAGGGTTCAACGCCTTTCTCTCAGACACCTTACCGGTCTATTTATAGGCCTCGAGATTTGAACTGCAAATAACCAAATTGAATCACTCGTGAAATTACCAGGATACCCTTGCTCGGGTTTGCCAACAGCCAAACTCTGCTATTATGGAGGGCTATAGGCAGACCTCTAAGGGTAAAGGAGTAAAAAGCTCTGAAGCTAGGAAAAGTTAACCATTTGCCAACTGAACCGGTCTTTGCCCATTTATTGAACCGGCCCTCCAGCTTCCTGCCGAACCGGTGCTCGGCGAGAGCACCACCTCGCTGGTGAAAGCACCACTTGGGTTCGTATCGCCCAGCGCGAATGGATCCTCACTTGGGTCTGTCTCGCCCAGTATGAATTGATCCCCATATGGATTCGTCTCACCCAGCGCGAATGGATCCTCACTTGGGTCCGTCTCGCCCAGCGCAAATGGATCCCCACTTGGATTTGTCTCGCCCAGCGCCTTATCTTCTCCTAGGGTCCTTCTAGTCTCCTCTTTTCTGAGTCTTCTCCTCGCCCGAGGTTGTACACAATCCCCGCTCTTTTCGGGGTTGTCCAAGCTCAAAAAGAAAGTCCAACCGAGGTTTGTGTCACCATAGCGACTTTATGACAGAATCTTTTTCTGGTGGGGGCCCTCCCCCCTTTAGTCTATAAATACGGGGTTCCTTCCCGTACACAGAGAATCTCTTCTTTCCACATTTCACCCCGTCCATTTCCGCTGTCATGTCTCTTAGTAAGAGCTTCCGTGATCGCATCGTGCTGGTGCGCCAAAGAAACAAGGCTAGCGCGGCGGCCCTGAACTTAATTCCCATTCGCACTTCCTCCTCCCTACCGCCCTCTTCCTCTAACCTGAAGAAGACGAGGACAACTGACCTTGCTCCCTTAGTGGAGGAGCCCTCTCGCGACCCTCCAGAGGGGCGCATCCCTCCTACTTCCTCCTCTCCCAGAGAAAAGGATGTGAAACTCTCGCTTACCTTTCTTCTTCTCTATCCTCTCCTCATTGCTCCCTTTTCTTTTTCATTTATTTTCAAAAAATCTCCGCGCCTCTTCATCGTCCTGGTAGCACCCAAATTCGTCTCGCAGACAACCGCCCAGACTCTGTCTCACCTCCACCATCCACCCCTCCTTCTACTCCTGAAGCGAAGAAGGGCCACCCTTCCCATGTCGCCGGTACCTCTCGCCACTCTGGTAAGGGCCCCACTGCCTTTGGCCTCGGCCCTGCTCGCTGTCAACATTCCCTTGAAGGCCCTCCTTATTCTGTTCTTTGCTTTGTAGATGTACGGGTGGACTAATCTGTTGAGGATTCGCCTGCTGAGGAGCGCTCAAGACATTTAGTCTTCTCGCCTCTTACTCCTATAGGCGAGATCAAAGACTATCTGGGTGATCCCATGGATCCGCTGGAGATGAAGCGTAGAGTGGCCGAGATGTTCTGGAAGCAAGCGCTCATGATTCATGAGTTAGAGAATGATAAGCACGCGGCTGATCGGCGGATTGACTGGCTGGAGGTGGAGTGTGATCGCCTGACTTCCGAAATTGATGCGGACATTGGGATAGACGAGACCGATCCCCAGGCGATCATGAGCGAGGTCGACCAGCAACTCTGTCTCGCGCGTCACGGTATAGATGCGGTTCGTTCCTTTCATCTCCACAACCGGCTTCCTTGCGCGAGATCTCGCAGCGGCGGACGCTGGAGATGGCATAAGAACTAAAGAATTTCCTTCTAGTCTCGTGTCCCGCTTCCTTTTTATTCCTGGCTCTGTAATAATAATTTCTACGCGTCTCTCGCTAAAACATCCAAGTCCTGCGAACGTGTCGCCAGCCTTGCACGGGATGAAATATTTTAATAATTATCTGCTTTAATAATTTCCTGCTCCAATAATTATCAGCTTTATTTTTCCTAGCTTATTCTATCCATTATGATACATGGCTCTTATTTGTCACACATTTAATTAAAGGGGCTCTATTTGCTAATCTGTTTTTCTTGCCTCGTACCGCCCTGCCCAGGCTAGGAGCTCATGTTGGGCTACGCCATTCGAGGTCCGGAGAGAGAAAAAAGGTCGGCCGCCTCTTCCCCTTCCTCTGCATGATTTTCCCCGCCCGTTCATATTTTCTCCACTTATCCTATTTGCTATAAATACACCCTCCTACCTCGGGTAAGGGTCACGCTGCTTTTTTTATATTCTAGTGCACTAATCCTTATCCTCCTTTCTTCCTTACCTCGCGTGCTGCTCTCGCCTTTGCTTTGTCTCACCTATTCTTCTTGAGTCTCTCTTTTGCCCTCTCGGTTGGAAATGGGGAAGAAGAAAGTTGAAGAGGGCGAAGGGGGTAGCCGGTGCAGGAGGCGATTCACTGATAATGATTTTCCTCTCGGCCGCATTTCTGAGGAAGAGTACAACGCCTTCACTCGCGATTTCTTTACCGACGGGTTCGAATCGTGTCCTCCCAAAGTGGGCGAGTCAATTAACACCTTCTACCCTGGAGAACTCGCCTTCCCTGTCTCGCACTTCGAGGCGGGGTTCAGACTTCCCCTCTAGCCGGAGGTTAAACAGGTCTTAAAATATTTTGGAGCAGTCCCTGCGCCATTGAATCCAAACACAATCTCAGTGCTTGTCGCCTTTGCAGGCTACATGCGCCGGGAGCGAATCGAGTTTATTTTAACCGTCTTCCGCAAGCTGTTTATCTACCGTGCTAATCACGATGGAGTGTCCTACTTCACTGGGCAAGGTCTCAAGGTTTGTGAGATGCCCAACAAAAACCTTTACTGGCTCACCCGCTTCGCCTTCATCTGCGGTAATTTGGGAGGCATCCCGCTTGAAAGTGAGGGTAAGATCTATCATAACTCTAGAGGGGGGGTTAATAGAGTATTTTAAAGTAAATTTACAATTTTAAAATGCACAGCAGTAAAGGCTTAATTTATGTATAGGTGTAAGTTGCTTTGATGTAGAAAATAAAACTAAAGTAGTAAGAATAAAAACCACAGCACACAGCAAAGAATATCCACAAGAAAACAGAAGACATAAGGAACTATAGTGTGTTGGAATACCCTATTACTATTTGGACCAGGATGACTATATTTCTATAGGGATTGTGTGCTGTGACCTCCATGTTGTTATAAAGGTCACATAGGCTAGTTAGAGTAGTCTTCAGCTCGACGCATAGTCGACTTCAGCTCGACGCAGAGTCGATCTCAGCTCGACGCAGAGTCGACCTCTGCTCGACGCAGAGTCGACCTCAGCTCGACGCAGAGTCGACCTCAGCTCGACGTGGAGTCGACCTCAGCTCGACGTTCCGTCGAACCCAGTTCTGCTTACAGAAAACACTCTCTGGCCGACGTGTGTCGTGCTCAGATCGACGTTTTTCTATGAGCTCGACGCCTTCCAGACTTCCGTCGATTTTGGATAGGAATTCAAATTCCTTCTGACAGACAATTAATGCTGAAGATTTATCGGCCGTTACAGCATATCTGGTGCATGGCTCAAGGAATTTTCTAAGGAATGTCTGCCTGTCATTTCCTTTGAGGCATGGACAGTTAAGGAAAGCAATTAATGCTGTCTTCCAACGGCTATCAAAGTAAAAGGAAGAAGAAGACTCAAGTATATAATTCTTTTTCTTTCAATTCTACAAAGAGACACAGAGAATATACAGAACAAAAAAGGAGAATAACAATACAAGAATTCAGATCTCTTTTCTCTCTGTGACATTGTGTTGAAAAGCTAACTCACAGAAAATCTGATTGCTTCAGACACCTCCATCCAACTCTCTTGGATCATCCTTTGCTGGAGCAAATCAGATCTTTGAAGACCTGTCACCCTTGTGCAGAGCTCTCCTTCCTGAACCTCATCTTGATCTCAGGGGGAGCTTTGACAACAACTTCAGATCCACTTCTGCTTCTCTTTGCTTGTTGAATAGAGAAGACAACATCATCTCTTTTTCTTTTTCTTTCTGTACAGGGTTTTAACTCCCTTCAAAAGTTACTTTTGGTTTTGCTGAAACATGGTCAAAATCAGCTCTGTTGGTTTGTGAGAACCTGATCAAAAACTCTCTGGTGCTCAAGACACCTGATCAACTCATCTTGAAGTGGATTCCTATCAAGGGTGATAGAAGAGTGGATGTACCCAGATTTGGGGAACCACTATAGCTCCTTGTGTCGTCTGGATTGCTTGTCTTTTTGTGTTTTGCTTTGTGCTGTGAATACCTTTTTACTCTGATTATTTACTCTAGCACCTTACACTAAGTAAATTCAAACCTTCTCTACACACAAGTTTTATTTGGAAAATTATTTTAAATAACTCTATTCACCCCCCTCTAGAGTTAGGAGTGATCTTATCCTGCACTTTCAATTAGTATCAGAGGCAGGTTGATCATTTATACAGGCTAACCCCTGGATCAAAAGATCCCTGATAAGATCATTTCTCTCAAAGGATTATTTTCTTTAGTTTTACTTCTCTTTAAAACTCATGGCACAAAACAAGGACCTTGCTAGCACCAGACCTCCTATGTGTAATCTATCTAAGTTTGCACTATGGAAGGCAAGGATTAGGCTTTACATGAACTCTTTTGATGAAGACATTTTTAACTCTGTGTTGACAGATTGTCCAAGACCTCCCACAGGAACAAGCACATCAGCTGTTCCTCCTCCTTCAGGAACTGATGCTGACATAAAGAAGTGGAAGGCAGCAGATGCTAAAGCCATGAACATCTTGGCTCAAACCATGTCAGATGACATTTTCCAGAAGGTAGTTGAATGCACTACTGCCAAAGCAATCTGGGAAAAGCTGTCAGAAATTGTATCAGGTTCTGCAGATGAAAGAAAGGATAGGAGATCCTACCTGATCACCCAGTATGAGAATTTCAAGAAGGCAGAGTCTGAGTCAGTTGCTGACATGTACAACAGACTGAGTCTGATCATAAGTGAGCTTAGATCACTAGAGAAGGACATATCTCTCACTGAGATAAATGACAAAATACTGACTTGTTTCCCTAGCTCTTGGGACTCAAGAATATGGTCAATTAAAGATGGAAGAAATGTCTGTGAGTTATCCACAGAAGCTCTTCTAGGAAAGCTCAAGAGTTATGAGCAATTTATTAAGAAGAGAGAAGAAGAGCAGAAGACATCCACACCAACAGAGAAGGCTGAGAAAACTATTGCCTTCAAAGCACAGGAAGAAGAACCTAAAGAAAAGGTGTTGGGAAATGAAGAGCTTATGAGCCTACTGGTCAAAAGGTTCAATAAGCTAAATAAAAGGAACTTCAGAAGATGGTCATCCAAAGACAAAGACAAGCCAAGGTATGACAGATCTAATAATAAAGATATTATCTGCTTTGGCTGCAGGAAACTAGGACACATCTTCCCAAACTGTCCAGAAAATCAAGACAAGGACAGAAGGGACAAGAAGGAAAGAAAAGATAAAAGGAAGGATAAGGAGTCAAGGAAGCACCATGACAAGCCTTCCTCCAGCAACAGCAAGCACACCAGAAAAGGATTTGTGGCTGAATCCTGGAGTGACTCTGATGAGTCTGATTCATCATCCAGTTCTAGTGATGATGAGGATGATGCAGAAGAAAAGGGATTCTGCATGATGGCCATCAGTGCATCTCAAAAGAACACTGATTCAGAGCCTGATGCTGACTACCCATCTGATCAGGAACTTACTGAGGATCAGATAAAGACCTATCCAATTGAGAATCAGCAGTGGTACTTGGATAGTGGGTGCTCAAAGCACATGACTGGCAACAAGGAAAACCTTGTGTTCTTCAAAGCCAAACATGGACCCAAAGTAATCTTTGGAGATTCAAATTTTGGACAAACAAAAGGCTATGGCCAAGTCAAGATAGGGTCAATCACATTTAAGAAAGTGGCCTATGTGGAAGGACTGAAGCACAACTTAATCAGCATCAGCCAGCTATGTGATGCTGGTTATCAGGTTTGGTTTACCAACTCAGCATGCAATATTACATTAAATAACAACATTGTCTTAATTGGTAATAGACAAGATAACATATATTTAGTTGACTTCAATTCATCTAAAGTAGATATTTGCTTATTTAATTCCCTTAGCAAACCCAATGAACTTTGGCATAAAAGACTAGGACATGTGAACCTTAGAACCATTGCTAAGTTATCCCAAGACAACCTTGTTAGAGGACTACCTTCTGGTCCCTACAAGAAGGAAGGACTTTGCAAGGCTTGTCAGTTAGGCAAGCAAACTAAAAACAGTTTCAAGTCACTTAATAAGAGTGACTCACCTAGAATTTTGTACTTACTGCACATGGACCTTTTTGGACCAATTAATGAACAAAGCCTAGGAGGGAAATCTTATGCTTTAGTAATTGTAGATGACTTCTCAAGATTCACTTGGGTGTTCTTTCTGAGGAAGAAGTCTGATAACTTCAAGATTTTGACAGATTTTCTCAAAGGCATACAGATTGAGTTCAATACTCACATTGCCCTGATCAGAAGTGATCATGGGACAGAGTTTGATTCTCTTCTTATGCTAGAGTTCTGCCAGAATGAAGGTATCAGGCATACTTTCTCAGCTCCCAGAACTCCTCAACAAAATGGGGTAGTTGAAAGGAAAAACAGAACCCTTATTGAATCTGCCACAACATTGTTGACAGATGCTCACCTTCCTCTAACCTTTTGGGCAGAGGCTGTGAACACCTCCAACTATGTTCTGAATAGAAGCCTGATACATAAGCTAAAGGGTAAGACTCCCTATGAGTTACTCAAAGGGAAGAAACCTAAAGTAAATTACTTCAAAATTTTTGGTTGCATTTGTTTCATTCACAATAATGACAAGAAATACCTAGCTAAATTTGAAGCCAAAGCTGATGAAGGAGTGTTTCTGGGGTACTCCTTGACTAGCAAGGCTTATAGGGTTTTTAACAAGTGCACAAATAAAATTGAAGAATCCATGCATGTTACATTTGATGAAACTAACATGTTTTATAAGGAGAAGGAGACTTCTACCATAAGCAATTTGCAGGAACATTCAATTTCAGAAAATCTGAAGCAGCTTACCATCACAGACAAAGGGTCATCACCTTCACCAGTTCAACAAGTCACTGAACTTAGTGACAATGAAGAGGAATTTCAAGTTCTGGAAAGTTCAAAGGGCCAACAGAGTGAAGAACCAGTTGTTGTTCCACAAGAGGAAACAACAACACAGGTTGGTGCATCATCAACACCCCTTGTTGATCTAGCAACAACAAGAGATCACCCAATCTCACAAGTAATTGGAGATATCTCAGTGGGTGTGCAAACAAGGAATCAAGTCAATCAAAATATTATGCACACCTGCTTTCTTTCTCAAATTGAGCCTCAAACCATACAAGATGCAGAGCAAGATCCAAACTGGATCATTGCAATGCTAGAAGAGTTGAATCAATTTGAGAGGAATAAAGTTTGGGAATTAGTACCAAGACCAAGGAACCAGCAAATTGTTGGAACAAAATGGGTATTCAGGAACAAATTGGATGATCAAGGAATAATTGTGAGAAACAAGGCAAGACTTGTTGCACAAGGATATTGCCAAGAAGAAGGAATTGATTATGACCAAACCTTTGCACCTGTTGCAAGGTTGGAGGCCATAAGAATCTTCCTTGCATATGCAGCTCACAAGAGATTCAAAGTATATCAGATGGATGTCAAGAGTGCTTTCCTCAATGGAGACATCAAGGAAGAAGTCTATGTAAAGCAACCTCCAGGTTTTATCTCTCCAACTTTTCCTGATCATGTATTCAAACTGCATAAAGCTTTATATGGTCTCAAGCAAGCTCCTAGAGCATGGTATGAGACCTTAGCTTGTTTTTTGTTGGAAAATGATTTTAAAAGGGGTAGAGTAGACCAAACTCTTTTTGTTAGAACCCATAGGTCCCACACCCTACTAGTACAAGTTTATGTAGACGACATCATATTTGGGTCTACTGATTCAAACTTATGCAAAAAGTTCTCACAACTTATGCACTCAAAGTTTGAAATGAGTAGCATGGGTGAGCTTGCTTTCTTTCTTGGATTGCAAGTTAAACAACATGTGGATGGCATTTTCATTTCTCAAACCAAGTATGCAAGAGAACTGGTTAAGAAATTTGGAATGTCTGAAGCATCCTCCATGAAAACACCTATGCCTACAAATGCTGTTTTAGATGCTGATGAATCTGGAAAACCAGTTGATCAGACAAACTATAGAGCAATCATTGGCTCATTACTTTATCTAACAGCTACTAGACCAGATATAATGTTTGCTACATGCATTTGTGCTAGATTCCAAGTAAGCCCTAGAGAGTCCCACCTCACATTAGTTAAGAGGATTCTTAGGTATGTAAAAAGTTGTCCTAATCTAGGTCTCTGGTATTCACATGACTCAGGATTTGATCTAACTGGATTTTCAGATTCTGATTATGCTGGATGTAGAGTAGACAGGAAAAGCACCAGTGGAACTTGTCAATTCCTTGGTGATAGACTTGTCTCCTGGTTCTGTAAGAAACAAACCTCTGTGTCCACATCAACTGCTGAAGCTGAGTATATGGCTGCAGGCAGTTGTTGCTCACAGATTTTGTGGATTCAAAACCAGCTCCTAGACTATGGCTACAACTTAGAGATGTCTAAAATCTTTTGTGATAATACCAGTGCAATATCAATTGCACAAAATCCAGTTCTCCATAGTAGGACTAAGCACATAGAAATCAGACATCACTTCTTAAGGGATAATGTAGAAAAGAAGAAAATTGCACTAGAATACATTTCCACTGAATTACAGAGAGGAGATATTTTCACCAAACCCTTGGATGAAAAGAAGCACTTCTTTTTCCTCAATCAGTTGGGAATGCTAGATGGAGACAGCTTAAAATAAAACTCCAAGATTTTGAAACCCATAACAAACAGGAATAGGAAAAATTTCACTTCAAAATTTCCTGTCTGAGTGGTTGTTCTGAGCTCTGAACTAAGCTCGGCGCGGCATCGAACGGAGATCGACGGTCCGTCGCCCTCAAAAGCGTCGAACGTCGAACTCAGCTTCCAGCGTCGAACTAAGTTCACAGCTCCCTGGCTTCTTGAGTTTCTCTCTCCCCGGTCGACGTCTTCGTTCAACGTCGACCTGAGCTTGACGTATAGCATCAGCCCAAGCGTCGAACGTCGACCTAAGCTGGACGCGGTTGAGTCATTTCAGTTCTCCTAGAGCCCTTGAGCGTCGAACTGAGCTCGACGTTCTTTCCTTTTCTGCGTCGAACCCTAAGTATAAAATCATTTTTTCTCCGTCGTTCGCAGTTGCGCTTTCATATTTCTCTGCTCAAGCTTTCTCCCTCCAAATACTATACTTTTGATCTTGGAAGGTATTCTTTCTTTTGCAGGACAATGGCAATCACAGCAGGAGCTCTGGCGGCCATGAAGTTCGACTCTGGTTTCGACATTGACTTCGATTCTTTTGATGGATCTCCACAACACTTTCTGGATATACTGAATCTTTTCAAGGAGCAGCAACTAGTCCACTTTATGTCTACCAGGATACCCCTTCCAGAATCAGAAATTAAAGAATGATGTCTTACAGCAATCGTTTCAGATAACAACTCTTTGACTGGGAAGATTTCAGGAAATGAGGTAGCCATATCATCTCAAGTCATTACAGAAGCTTTCAACTTTGCTGCTGGAGATGATGACATAGAACTATCAGTGGAAGAGTATACTTTGATGTTGGACAGGATGGGGCATGCTGCTGGTAACCCCTCTAAACTCCTTAAAATTAACCTAGCAATTGAGTATAGGTTATTAGCAGATATAACTGGAAAAGTGATCTGTGCAAAGAGGACTGCACATGATGCAATAACAAGGCATCAGTTTTGCCTTATGGCTGCACTAATGGATCAGAAACATCCCAACTGGGGATTAATTGTGTTTGAAATGCTTAAGAAAAAGTTGGATAAAAACTCTGTCCATTTTGGAAGAGTTCTTGGGTTGATTCTCAACCACTGCTGCCCCCAACTGCTTGTGTCCTCAAAGAAGCACATCAATGCTTCCAAGAGGCTCACATGTGCTCTAATTGGCAAATGGGACAGGAGGATTGTGAATCCCAGGGCTGCTGCAGCAATGAAATCCTCTGCAGACACCAGGACTGTAGAGGTCTCTCACCCTCAGTCCACTGGTCCAGAAGTAGGGACCATGCCAGCCCCCTCTCTCACCCTTCCATCCATCTTCATCCCCTCAACCACAATTATCTCATCCACTTAAACTCTCCCCTCCTCCATATCTATCATTGCCTCCTCTCTTCCACCTCTCACTACTTTCCTCCCCATAAACTTGGATTCCACCCCTCATGAGGATCTCTTTTCTTTTGACATGCATGAAGACTCCTTCATGGATGCCTCTACCTCCTCTCCTCATGACTTCCTCCATCCCTCTACTTTTTCAGACTTACTCTTCTCCTCCATTCAGGAACCAGTTATACCTCCACTGTCTACACCACCCTCCACCTCCTCTACATTCTCAGTTTCTGCTACTCCCTCTACCTCTACTCAAGTTCCCCTTGAGCAAGTAGCTCTCCTCCCCCTAGCCAATCAAATTTTTGACCTTCTGTCTCCTAGGCTCTCCTCCCTCCTGGATGCCAAGCTGGCTCCTCTCATTCTTTCCCTGAGCACTCTTTCTGCCTCTGTATCCTCCCTCTCCTCTCAGTTGGCATGCCCTTCTTCTGGGTGCCTCGAGTCAGCTACCACTGATTCTAGGCAGGGGGAGATGTCAGCAGAAGAAGAGCTGCCTCCTTCTTCAGTTCAGCTTGCTCAGACTTATTCAGAGACAGTATCAGTTGCTTGTTCAGAGACAGTGTCTGTTGCAGAAGATCAAACAGTTTCAGCTCAGCAAATCAGCAGTGCCTTAGACATTCAGTCTTTGGCAGCTTCTGTTCAGAGCTTCTCTCCTCCAGCTTCAATACAAGAAGATCTGTCCAGGGCTATTGTCCCTTTTCAGAAGGCCTTGACTTCTGATATAGCAGTGGTAGCAGTGGCTCCTGCTAGTGTTGAAATTGATTTGTTAGCTCATGTTGAGACTTCAGGTGAAGTGATTGAGACACCTGATGCTGCAGAGGCCCATATCTCCCAAGCCCTTCAGGAACCAGCCTCTTCAGCCTCTATGGCTCCTGAGGCTGTGCTCTCTCCTGCAGTGGTTGCTTCCTCCTCCCCACTGACAGCAGAGCTTCCCTCAGTCTCCTCCTCAGTAGCTCCAGCCTCCATCAGCTTTCCCATCTCCAAAAGAAAATATATAGATCCATATGAAGAATCACAAAGTTCTGAAGATGAGTTTGCTACAGATTCTGATGACTCCTCTGCAACTATTGCAAGGAAGAGGAAAGCCAGATCAAAAGCCATGAAAAGAGTACCTCCTGCCAGAGCTACAGATCATGACATTCCCTATTACATCAAATATAATTGTGAAATCACAGAGCCATGGATGCAGTACTCTCAGAATCAGAGAAAAGCTATGAAACAGAAGAGAAAATTCAATGAGGGACCAACTAAACCAGTCCATCAGCCTCCACCTCCACCTCCTCCAGATGCAGGTGCAGGTACTGGTCTATCTTCCTCTTCAGCACCTTCAGCTCTACATGGAAAGACTTATCAAGCCAGAAGACATCAAGGAGATAGCCAGCAAAGGGGAGGTCAACAAAGAGGAAATTATAGAGGCAGGCAGTCCAGAGGAAGATCAAGCTCTCAACCTTATCAAAGGGGAGGAGCCATTGATCCAACCTCTGGGCCCTATCCTTACAGGCCTAGAGTTGACCTCACCCCAAGAACTTCTCAAGAAACATCCTCTAACAAATTTGAACCTGCAGTACCCTTTGAAGATCCTACCAAAACTCCTGCTTACTGGAAAGCTAGGATGACAGAGATGGCTGCTCTAAATGAAATTAACAAAGCCAGAGAAAGAGGACTGGACACCTCTCATATCAGTACTATGTCAGAACAAAGAAGAGAGGAATTGGAAAAGTATAGCTCAAAGAAATTTTTTGATTCAGACAGATACATGGAACTCCACCCAGCAGCTGTACCACCCAGTGCTAGAGATCAAAAGTCTTTTGGTGCAGCTGATGACTACAGATCCAAAAAGGAAGCTTCCAATCCAAACAGAGAAATCATCTTCAAAAAGAGTGATCAAGACAAAGCATCAAAGGACAAGTAAAGTAAGGTACTCTAACACTTTCTATATACTGGACTCAGGACATTTGAACAATTCTGCTGCTATATAGTGTTTTATATATGCTGCTTATTTTTCTGTCATGTCTGGCTGTATTATATTGTGTTGTATCTGCTTTATTTTTTCTTTGAATCCCTAAAATTCATGTAAATAGTAATCCTAATCCAAATAGGGGGAGATTGTTGGAACACCCTATTACTATTTGGACCAGGATGACTATATTTCTATAGGGATTGTGTGCTGTGACCTCCATGTTGTTATAAAGGTCACATAGGCTAGTTAGAGTAGTCTTCAGCTCGACGCATAGTCGACTTCAGCTTGACGCAGAGTCGATCTCAGCTCGACGCAGAGTCGACCTCTGCTCGACGCAGAGTCGACCTCAGCTCGACGCAGAGTCGACCTCAGCTCGACGTGGAGTCGACCTCAGCTCGACGTTCCGTCGAACCCAGTTCTGCTTACAGAAAACACTCTCTGGCCGACGTGTGTCGTGCTCAGATCGACGTTTTTCTGTGAGCTCGACGCCTTCCAGACTTCCGTCGATTTTGGATAGGAATTCAAATTCCTTCTGACAGACAATTAATGCTGAAGATTTATTGGCCGTTACAGCATATCTGGTGCATGGCTCAAGGAATTTTCTAAGGAATGTCTGCCTGTCATTTCCTTTGAGGCATGGACAGTTAAGGAAAGCAATTAATGCTGTCTTCCAACGGCTATCAAAGTAAAAGGAAGAAGAAGACTCAAGTATATAATTCTTTTTCTTTCAATTCTACAAAGAGACACAGAGAATATACAGAACAAAAAAGGAGAATAACAATACAAGACTTCAGATCTCTTTTCTCGCTGTGACATTGTGTTGAAAAGCTAACTCACAGAAAATCTGATTGCTTCAGACACCTCCATCCAACTCTCTTGGATCATCCTTTGCTGGAGCAAATCAGATCTTTGAAGACCTGTCACCCTTGTGCAGAGCTCTCCTTCCTGAACCTCATCTTGATCTCAGGGGGAGCTTTGACAACAAATTCAGATCCACTTCTGCTTCTCTTTGCTTGTTGAATAGAGAAGACAACATCATCTCTTTTTCTTTTTCTTTCTGTACAGGGTTTTAACTCCCTTCAAAAGTTACTTTTGGTTTTGCTGAAACCTGGTCAAAATCAGCTCTGTTGGTTTGTGAGAACCTGATCAAAAACTCTCTGGTGCTCAAGACACCTGATCAACTCATCTTGAAGTGGATTCCTATCAAGGGTGATAGAAGAGTGGATGTACCCAGATTTGGGGAACCACTATAGCTCCTTGTGTCGTCTGGATTGCTTGTCTTTTTGTGTTTTGCTTTGTGCTGTGAATACCTTTTTACTCTGATTATTTACTCTAGCACCTTACACTAAGTAAATTCAAACCTTCTCTACACACAAGTTTTATTTGGAAAATTATTTTAAATAACTCTATTCACCCCCCTCTAGAGTTAGGAGTGATCTTATCCTGCACTTTCATAGTGGTTCCCCAAAAACCTGGGTACATCCAGTCTTCTACCACCCTTGGTAGGAATCCACTGTAGGATGGGTTGATCAGGTGTCCTGGGCACCAATGAGCTTTTGATAAGGTGCTTAAAAAACCACACTAGATTTTTTGATCAGGTGTCTTGTGTAACGACCCTGGCGCGTACGTAACAGCGTTACGGCTCCGCTCTCCAGGCATCGCTACCGGGCTGCAGCCCAAGCACCCCAACCCCTCTCCAGCCCACTGGCGGGTTGTTGGTGGCCACAGCCTCCCTTTGATGAGGTAAACTCGATAGTCAAGCGCGCACCACGGGGACTTCCCAGGATGTCACCCATCCCAGTACTACTCCAGCCCGAGCACGCTTAACTATGGAGTTCTTTCAACTCTCATCACCAATTGAGCTTGGGGAAGCTGCTGATTGTAACACCCCAAAAATCTCAAAAATGGATTTGAGGTGCAGGTTGTTTTACACGGCCTGGGATACGGGCGTGTCCCAGGGCGTGTCGGGGGTACACGGCCTGGGACACGGGCGTGTCCCAGGGCGTGTCACGCAAATAATAGGTGGATTGAGTCAAGAGATTACACGGCCCGGAACCAAGCCTTGAACACGGCCGTGTCAGATTTGACACGGGCGTGTCTGATGCCGTGTGCCTACCCATGTACTGCTGGTTGAGTTTGGAGCTCGATGAGGCAGGGGTGACACGGGCGTGTCTCATGACTGACACGGGCGTGTCCAGTTCGACACGAGCGTGTCGATGCCCGTGTTCTGGTAAAGTTCAGTCGGTACGAGTACCGCGTGTACCGCTTAAGGGTACACGGCCTGTGACACGGGCGTGTCACAGGCCGTGTTAGCCAAAAAAATGTGATTTTGGGAAAATCGTGGCTGTTCCTTTTCTCTATTTTGATCCAAGGGCTCAGGTGATTCCTGGCTGGATTAAGTCAGCAGAGGCTTGATGAAGAAATCATTCTTCATTTTGTTAAGGAAGAGAGAAAGAGAGAGGAGGAAGAAGAAGGAGGAGGAGATCAAGCCACCGGTGGAGCTCCCGTGGTCCGATTCGTGATCCGAGGCCAGCGTTGTGAAGGCAAAGCTGCTGCGGTTCTTTCTCACCGGCTAGTTTTCGATGGATCCCAAGAGATCGTTAAGGGTAACGATCTCCCTTCTTGGACATGTGAAGTCCTTCTTTTCTGCATTTCATAGGGAAAACCCTTCCCCGTGAGTGGGCGGTGGGTTGTGGTGTCCCTTGGGGTAGATATGTGAAGTCCCCCTTGTTAGGGTCCGGAATTGGAGTACGGATCTAGGCATGCTGTGTGAAGCCCATCTGGACATGTTGGTCTGGATTGGTGATGCTTGTTTGCATATCGGAGAAGACTCCGTGATTATGGCTTGTTTGCCTTGTGCCTACCTGTTGCTTGGTGCAGCAGGAAGTACTGGATGAAGTCCAGGAAATAAAGAGGGTTGGATGCAACTCTTGTGGCCGTGCATTGCCACTTTGTGTGCGGTTGAGCCGTTGGGCTGCAACTCGATGAAAAGGCAGAGTGCCGAACAGGAAAGGTGAAACCGACCCGCGCCTATAAATTGCCATGGATACTTCCGTATTCGAGGTGACACGGCGACTTGAGCAACGGGGGGTGGCTGATCCGTACCTGCGTTAGGTCCGTCCGACTTGGAAGCCTGGTTATGGGTTTGTTGGAGCGCCTAATGAGAGTCTTAGGCCCGCGCGTCGAAAAGACTAGAATGCTCAAATACCGTGTAGACGGTGGTGTTGACCCTGATTTTCCGGTGCACCAAGAATGTGCCCTGAGTGCACGGACTGTCGGGCCGTGTGGCCGACGGTTGTGATGGCTTGAATGTGCCTGCGCGCACATAGTTACTATTGTTGATACCATGCTGTGCAGGGAAAGAATGCTACTGCCCCGAGAAAGGGGTAGGATTGTTATAATTGGGTCAGCTGAATGCTGACCGTTGCCATGTTTGTCACCGTTTGGGTGGATTGTCCCTATGCAGGTGCTGGAGAGCCAAGTGGTAAATGAAGGGCTGAAGCCCTTGCTGCTGTTGCTGCTGCTGCTACGGCTATCCCCTGAAGGCTGAGCGAATGGTTTTGTTTGTTTTGCTTTCCCTCATGTATGGCCGGCCTGCGCGCCGATGTTTGTAATCCATGTTGTATGGAAAGAGGAACTGTAAGGCCTTAAGGACAAACCTTTACCTTTGTTGTACATTCCGTGGCTGTATATATAACTGTGGTTTATATATTGGACATTCCTTGTTAGAGTTCAATTTACAACTTAAAGCTTCCGCTATCATGCTCTGAGTTAGGTTACGTGTATAGTTTGGTATTATCCTGTGACCTCACCGTCTGTTTATGGCATATAGTGTGGGGCCCCGGCCGTACCTTCTACTATACGTCATGTAACGGATGGGGTCGTTACATTTTGGTATCAGCTTCGTTCGGTCTTCCTCTTTCGAATTCGTGGTCGAATTCTTTTATGGGGTGGCGAGCGCGTGTTTGTGCGCCCTGCTGTAACGCTAATGAACTCTGGAATGTCCACTAAGGAATGTACAAAATCTTGTTTGAGGAATCTGCGCGTTCCTTTTTGTGTTGTTTTGCTTGCATACGATCGCTAATGTGTGTCTTGTCCACCTATAGGTGATGCGTAGTGGTGCTGGGCAGTCTGAGCCCCAGTGCTTTGATGAGAGTGCGGCACCAGCTGAGGTGCCAACACCTCCTCCATCTGCAGAAACTGTTCGCTTAGTTGTTGAGGCTCTATTTGCCATGATTCAGCCGACCGGGCAAGCGCAGCCGGCAGTAGTGCCAGTTCGTGTTGATGTAAGACCCGAGCCGGTTGAGGCTATCGATCCACGAGCAGCTAACCGACAGTTGAAGCAATTCATGAGCTTCAGTCCGCCTACGTTTACGGGACTGGGATCCCCAACGCAGGCAGAGGATTGGTTATCGCGTGTCAAGCGGATAATGACAACGATCAGGGCGGAGGAAACTCTAAAGGTCACTTTGGCCACCTTCATGCTCGAAGGAGAGGCGCGGTTGTGGTGGGATGAGGTTGAGGTACATCATTTGGCGGGCTGGCAATTAACACAAGTATCGATTGAGGAGTTCTCTCGAATATTTCTGGCGAAGCATGTCCCAGCGGCGCAACGCATTGCCATGGAAAATGAGTTCCAACGGTTAAAGCAAGGAGAAGATAGCGTGGATACCTACCTGCATGAGTTTACCAGGTTGGGGCGGTATGCGGGAACAATCTTCGCGGATGACCAAAGGAAAACGAATAGGTTCTATGAAGGATTGCGGGATGAGTTGAGGTTCCTGCTTTCGAGTTCAGTGAACCAAGGGTTTCAGGCGTTGGTTGACACTGCATGTGTGTTGGAGAAGGACATGCGGCGGGTGTAAGGGAACAAGGGCTTGGTTGTGTCAAAGCCAGAGGTTCAAGCACCTCGCCCTAGCAAATTGTTCTACCAGAAGAAAGGGGGCAAGAGGTCCAAGCCGTCTGGGCAAGTGACTGCGACCGTTGTGTCGGGGGCGACATCAAGGCCGGAATCTCGTACATGCTATAACTGTGGCCGGGTGGGGCATATAGCCCGTGATTATCGGGTTGTTCAGTCCAAAGGGGAAAAGAAGACGGGTGCTTCTTATGCTGAGAAGGGCAAAGCGGTGGTTGATTCCTCTGCGTCCCAGGCACAGCCCCGAATTTATCACCTTGGTCAGCAGGAGGCGATTAAGCAAAGTGACGTCGTCACAGGTACGAGTTAATATAGCTTTCTTGCTTAAGTGCTATTGCTTTTGGTTATGTATAGCTTGTGCATAATGTGTGTGCTGCAGGCTTTGTCCTGATTCGGAATAATCTGGCGAGAGCCCTGTTTGATACGGGTGCTTCGCATTCTTTTCTGTCTGAGGACTTCATATCTCGAATTGGGGTGTCGAGTCATGTGACGGTTGATAGTATAAGGGTGCTATTGCCGAATGGCTGTGTGATGCTTGCGGATAGGGCTTGCGATGTGGATGTTCAAATAGGAAGTCGGGATTTCAGTTTGAGTGCAGCTGTGCTACCGTTATCAGAGTTTGATGTGATCTTTGGTATGGACTGGCTCTCGGAGCAGCATGCCTTTATTGATTGCAACTCCAAGGAGATCACACTGGGCCAGAATATCGGACTTGTGACGAAGTTCGCTGGTATGCGAGGAGTTGGCGGGACTCTGTTGTCTGCGCTCCAAGTCGTCAATGTTGTTCGGAAGGGCGCAGAGTTATTCTTCATGCTAATTTAGGCTGTTGAGCCAAAGGCTAGTGTCGGTGAAGTTCTGGTTATGTCAGAGTTTGCCGATGTGTTTCCTAAAGATCTTCCTGGGTTACCACCCCAGCGGGAGATTGACTTCTATATTGAGTTGGTGTCAGGTGCTAAACCTGTGGCCCGCTCACCATATCGCGTCGCTTCAAAAGAGATGGCTGAGTTGAAAGTCCAATTGCAAGAGTTGTTGGAGCAGGGATACATACGCCCAAGTATGTCACCTTGGAGCGCGCCTGTTCTATTTGTGAAAAAGAAAGACGGTAGTTTGCGGTTATATATTGACTACCGCGAATTGAATAAGCTGACGGAGAAAAACAAATATCCGATCCCACGGATTGATGACCTATTTGATCAGCTGGCAGGATCAACGGTCTATTCCAAGTTGGATTTGAAATCGGGATATTATCAGCTGAGAATTCGGGAAGGTGACATTCCCAAGACGGCGTTTGGAACACGCTACGGTCATTATGAGTTCACGGTAATGCCGTTTGGCCTATGTAATACGCCTTCGGTATTTATGGATCTAATGCATCGAACGTTCCGAGAGTACTTGGATTTGTTCGTGATTATGTTTATCGATGACATCTTAGTATACTCTCAGTCAGAAGAGGATCATGCAAACCATTTGCGGTTGGTCTTGCATACCCTGCAGAGGAATAAGCTTTATGCCAAGTTCTTAAAGTGTGAGTTCTGGCTCTCTTCAGTAGCCTTTTTAGGCCATGTGGTAAGTGGAGAAGGTATCGCGGTGGATCCGTTGAAGATAAGTGCCATTCGAGATTGGCCAGTGATGTCTTCAGTGGCCGAGGTCAGGAGCTTCCTTGGGCTTGCGGGCTACTATAGACGGTTTGTGGAAAAT
Source organism: Platanthera zijinensis (assembly GCA_039513925.1). Taxonomy (NCBI): domain Eukaryota; kingdom Viridiplantae; phylum Streptophyta; class Magnoliopsida; order Asparagales; family Orchidaceae; genus Platanthera; species Platanthera zijinensis. The sequence continues at coordinate 152,835,230 of CM077081.1, forward strand.
TTCTCACGGATTGCTTTACCTCTGACCACGCTGACGAGAAAAGATCAAAAGTTCATTTGGATGCCAGAGTGTGCGCGTGCTTTTGAAGACTTGAAGAGTCGTTTGACAACGGCGCCTGTATTGACATCGCCATGTGGTACAGATGGCTATGAGATCTATAGTGATGCTTCCGGGAGCGGCTTAGGCTGCGTTCTTCTGCAGTTTGGTAAAGTGATTGCTTATGGCTCGCGCCAGTTGAAAGTGCATGAGCGGAATTACCCCGTCCATGATTTGGAGTTGGCGGCGGTAATCTTGGCGCTCAAGTTGTGGCGGCACTAGCTTTATGGCGTTAAAGTGGACATCTATACAGATCACAAAAGCCTAAAGTACTTGTTGGATCAGAAGGATCTGAATATGCGACAATTTAGATGGATGGAGTTCCTTGGGGAAGCTGCTTATCGACTAGCACTTTCAGCAGACTTGGGTGGATTACATGATGTATTTCACATCTCAGTACTTCGTAAAGCTGTCAAGGATCCAGCTCAAGTAGTGGAGAATGATCGGGTACCGGTTGAGTATGGGCTAACGACGAGAGTTCGACCCATTCGGATCGAGGATCGAGCCGAGAAACAGTTGCGGAACAAAGTGATCGGGATGGTCAAAGTCCGATGGGACAATTTTGGCTGTGAAGAGCTAACATGGGAGCGAGAGCAGAGCATGCGAGCTGAATTTCCCGAGCTGTTTGTATAAACTGTAGACCGTGTACCTTTTGTTATAACAGAGTTATCAAGTTATAGCATTGTATTTCCTTGTTTCCTTACCGTGCAAATTTCGGGACGAAATTTTGTTAAGGGGGAGGATTATAACACCCCAAAAATCTCAAAAATGGATTTGAGGTGCAGGTTGTTTTACACGGCCTGGGACACGGGCGTGTCCCAGGGCGTGTCGGGGGTACACGGCCTGGGACACGGGCGTGTCCCAGGGCGTGTCACGCAAATAATAGGCGGTTTGAGTCAGAAGATTACACGGCCCGGAACCAAGCCTTGAACACGGCCGTGTCAGATTTGACATGGGCGTGTCCGATGCCGTGTGCCTATCCGTGTACTGCTGGTTGAGTTTGGAGCTCGATGAGGCAGGGGTGACACGGGCGTGTCTCATGACTGACACGGGCGTGTCCAGTTCGACACGGGCGTGTCGATGCCCGTGTTCTGGTAAAGATCAGTCGGTACGAGTACCGCGTGTGACGCTTAAGGGTACACAGCCTGTGATACGGGCGTGTCACAGGCCGTGCCAGCCAAAAAAATGTGATTTTGGGAAAATCGTGGCTGTTCCTTTTCTCTATTTTGATCCAAGGGCTCAGGTGATTCCTGGCTAGATTAAGTCCTCAGAGGCTTGATGAAGAAATCATTCTTCATTTGGTTAAGGAAGAGAGAAAGAGAGAGGAGGAAGAAGAAGGAGGAGGAGATCAAGCCACCAGTGGAGCTCCCATGGTCCGATTCGTGATCTGAGGCCAGCGTTGTGAAGGCAAAGCTGCTGCGGTTCTTTCTCACCGGCTAGTTTTCGATGGCTCCCAAGACATCGTCAAGGGTCACGATCTCCCTTCTTGGACATGTGAAGTCCTTCTTTTCTGCATTTCATAGGGAAAACCCTTCCCCGCGAGTGGGCGGTGGGTTGTAGTGTCCCTTGGGGTAGATATGTGAAGTCCCCCTTATTAGGGACCGGAATTGGAGTACGGATCTAGGCATGCTGTGTGAAGCCCATCTGGACATGTTGGTCTGGATTGGTGATGCTTGTTTGCATATCGGAGAAGACTCCGTGATTATGGCTTGTTTGCCTTGTGCCTACCTGTTGCTTGGTGCAGCAGGAAGTACTGGATGAAGTCCAGGAAATGAAGAGGGTTGGATGCAACTCTTGTGGCCATGCGTTGCCACTTTGTGTGCGGTTGAGCCGCTGGGCTGCAACTCGATGAAAAGGCAGAGTGCCGAACAGGAAAGGTGAAACCGACCCGCGCCTATAAATTGCCATGGATACTTCCGTATTCGAGGTGGCACGGCGACTTGAGCAACGGGGGGTGGCTGATCCGTACCTGCGTTAGGTCCGTCCGACTTGGAAGCATGATTATGGGTTTGTTGGAGCGCCTAATGAGAGTCTTAGGCCCGCGCGCCGAAAATACTAGAATGCTCAAATACCGTGTAGACGGTGGTGTTGACCCTGGTTTTCCGGTGCACCAAGAATGTGCCCTGAGTGCACGGACTGTCGGGCCGTATGGCCGACAGTTGTGATGGCTTGAATGTGCCTGCGCGCACATAGTTACTATTGTTGATACCATGTTGTGCAGGGAAAGAATGCTTCTGCCCTGAGAAAGGGGTAGGATTGTTATAATTGGGTCAGCTGAATGCTGACCGTTGCCATGTTTCCCACCGTTTGGGTGGATTGTCCCTATGCAGGTGCTGGAGAGCCAAGTGGTAAATGAAGGGCTGAAGCCCTTGCTGCTGTTGCTGCTGTTGCTGCGGCTAGCCCCTGAAGGTTGAGCGAATGGTTTTGTTTGTTTTGCTTTCCCTCATGTATGGCCGGCCTGCGCGCCGATGTTTGTAAACCATGTTGTATGGAAAGAGGAACTGTAAGGCCTTAAGGCCAAACCTTTACCTTTGTTGTACATTCCGTGGCTGTATATATAACTGTGGTTTATATATTGGACATTCCTGGTTAGAGTTCAATTTACAACTTAAAGCTTCCGCTAGCATGCTCTGAGTTAGGTTACGTGTAGGGTTTGGTATTATCCTGTGACCTCACCGTCTGTTTGTGGCATATAGTGTGGGGCCCCGGCCGGACCTTCTACTATACGTCATGTAACGGATGGGGTCGTTACATCTTGCCACCACTGAGTTTTGACAGGGCTCTCAGAACCAGAATCAAGACTTTTGAAGGGAGTTTTGATAACCCTTTTACAGCAGGAAAAGAAAAAAGAAAGAGGTGAAGTTGTCTTCTCTGTCTCAATCACTAAGAAAAGACTTAGTGGATTGATTGTGTTATCAAAGCTCCCCCTGAGAAAGATGAGAGCTTTGCTAGGGTGATAGGTCTTCAGAAGCTTCAGATCTCCAGTAGAAGATGGTTTCAGCAGAGGCTGAAATATGAATTGTCTGGAGCCTTTGATGTTGAAGCTATGATCACTTTTCAGTATGCTAACTAATTCTCCAGGATTGATCACTTGATTTTTGAATTGATCTCACTATCCTGTGAATCTGTACTGAGAATTTCTTGTTGTAGGTTGTTTATTCTTGTGTAGTCTCTTGTTGTTGTCTCTTGTTGTTTTCTCTATCAAACTGGAGAAAAAAAATGATTTATTCTCTGAAGATCCTATATCCAAGATATCCGTTAGCAGTCAATAAATGTCTTCCATAAATGTTTTGTCTTCTAGAGGAAAGTCCAATAAACTTTCTATGATAAATCCCTTGAAACTTGCTCCAGAATAAATGAAAACGGCTAGCAGATCTCTTGAAATAAATGCTGAGAGAATTTGAAAATCATTCCAAAAGCTGACTGAATTTGAATCCTCAAAGTCGTCGATCTCTCAGGAAAAACGTCGATCTGAGCTCTACGAACGTCGACCTGAGCTCAAAGATTGAAATGAACATCAGACAGGAAACATCGACCTGAGCTCGAAGATCGTCGACCGGAGCCTAGCTACCTTGTTGGGATTTGTCTCCACAATACCTCAGATTTGTGGGAAGTCAGACCCGGAACTAAGATGAATTAAGTTATATTTGATATTGTTTTTCAGTTACTTGTGCGCAGGACTCTATTGGCAAGTGTAGACCAATGTCAGTCTATAGTGGGTCATCAAACATAGGACCATACAATGTAATCCCTCATTGTGTGATCCAAGGTGTTGACTCACGTACAGTCTCTCTATTGGGATACACTTCATCTAGATGCACTTGGACTCATGGACAAAGAAGGATAGAAGACCTAATTCCAAGAATTCTACTAAGTCCACATACTCGAGTAATATACTCCATATACTCGAGTAGGTGACTTAGTACTCGAGTAGTTGTCTTAAGCATACTCGAGAAAAATCCCTTTTACTTAAGTATATAAGTGTATACTCGAGTAGATCTTCATATACTCGAGTGAGTAAATTTATATATACTCGAGTAAATGGTTTGATACTCGAGTAGGTCTAAGTTATATACTCGAGTAAAGGATTCTGTTGTTATCTGGAAATTATCCTAAGTATACATACTCGAGTACTCCTTTGGTATACTCGAGTAGGTTACATGTTACTCGAGTAGGTTAACTCTCTTACTCGAGTAGTCCTCGAGTTACTCGAGTAGATGCTTTATTTATACTCGAGTAAGCCTGGACTGGAAATATAAAGGAATTTCTCTAAGTCTATATACTCGAGTAGACTCTCTACACTCGAGTAATAGCTCAGATACTCGAGTAGTTGACTCCCTCTGTTATACTCGAGTAAACTGTCTTCCAAGTACTCGAGTACCTCCTTTCTATCTACTCGAGTAACACCATCCTTTTATCCTGAGAATTCCTCTAAGTAGATATACTCGAGTAACCAACTTCTTTATACTCGAGTAGATCTCTTCTGTCACTCGAGTAGTTGAACCCAGATACTCGAGTATGTTGAAACTCATTCACTCGAGTATGCTTCACTTCTAGTAACTCGAGTAGCAGATAGACATATACTCAAGTATATCATGTCCTCTCGTGTATATGACTCTGATTTTTCCTGAAAATCGCTAAGACCAGAATTCCAAAGTAATTTTTGAATTCCTCTTTTCTGATTGGTCCACGTATCATCGTTAATTATGATCATGACCGTTATCAGTCTCCTATAAAAGGGATACGTGATTAGACCTAACCTAACAAGGAAAAGAAAAGGATTTATCAGAGAATATAAGTTTTTCGAGATCTACAAGCCGCCGCCGTCGACATCGTTACCTCTCGAAAAAGTCTGAATCACTGAAGCCGCCGCCGCCGCCGTTGATCTTCATCGTGCTCGTGCTGAGTTTCTGATTCCTGATTCAGATCTAAGCTTTCTTCTTCTGATCGTGATCAGAGTTTTGCTTCTCATCATCTTCTACATCCGATCGGGAGAAGTCAAAGAAGTTTTCAGATCTAGGGTTGCCGTGTTCTTCTTCGATCTTTCTGAAAAAGCCACAACAACAAAGAGGAAGATCAAGGCCGATCTATTCAGATCTGAGAATTCACTGTTTGTATTATTTGAGTTATATTTCAAACATCTTTATTGTAGGAGAAATTCTCTCTGAGATTTGTAGGAAGTTTTAATCTTCCGAGTGTAGATCCATTTTGGGATCGAGTTTTGTAGGAACGTTTTTCCGAGGTGTAGGATCGTTTTGATCCGAGATAGTGGAGTAGCCAAGTCTAGTGGTTTACTAGATTGGTGAGGAAAGTGGACGTACCCAAGGTTGGGGAACCACTATAAATCTTTTGTCGTCTGTGATTGCTTGGTATTGTGCTATGCTGGTTCCTTAAATTTTTATTCCGCAAATAGACGCACATCTCACCTATTCACCCCCCTCTAGGTGATTTAGGTAGACAACTTCCTCTTTCAATTGGTATCAGAGGGAGGTTGATCGTTAAGAGGTTAACACCTTGATCTGATCCCACCCGAGTTGTCTTTTGAGAAATATCAAGCATGAGTAAGACTAAAGATTTTGCCAAGCTTCCCATTTGCACCAAGAATAATTTTCCTATGTGGAAGGAAAGAGTTAGGATCTTCATGGAAGCTGTGGATCCTCGGATCTTCATGATTGTTGAAGAAGGTCCGCATGTTCCTATGGTTGCCTCTACTATAGACTCATCCAAACAAGTTCCTAAGAAGCTGATGGACTTGGATAAAGACGAGATTGCACTTGTCTCCCTCGATAAGAAAGCCAAAAATATAATAGCAAGTGCAGTCGATGACTCAATGCTGCAGAATCTCATCCATTGCAAATCTGCCAAGGAGATGTGGCAATCCCTGGTGACTCTGATGGAAGGTACTGAAGAAGTGAGGGATGATCGGAGATCTCTTCTGAATCAAAAGTATGAAGCCTTCCGGCAAGGTCACAAGGAAACCATAGCTGACACGTTCGAAAACTTTTTCAAGATAGTGAACGGCCTAAGAGTTTATGGCCGAGTCTTCACCAACGGAGAACTGAATGACAAATTCCTAAGATCCCTAACCAAGGAATGGGATAACAAGGTATGCGCAATTCGGGAGTTCGGAAGGTTAGCCGAGACGGACCCGCAAAATATGTTCGGAAAGCTAATGTCCTATGAGCTTCAAATCAATTCTAGAAAAGCTGAAGAAGAGATGAGCAGGTCCGGATCCAAAGAGAAGTCTGTTGCTCTGAAGGCAGACAGCTCAAGGAAGATTAAGTTCAAGAAATTCTTGAACAAAAAGAAGCAATGGAAAGGCAAGGATGCCTCATATAGAAGATCACACAATGATGGTGATCGTCAGAAAAAGAGCTCAAGTAGCCACGACAGGTATGGCTCAAAACCGAATAAACATTATTCCACTGATATTGTTTGTTATTGCTGCAACAAGCCAGGTCACGTCATTGCGGATTGCCCCCATAAGAAGAAAGAGGGCGGCAAGAAAGAAGACAAGAAGTCCTTCAACAGGAAGAGGACAGAAAAGAGTTTGTTAGTTAAGAAGAGCAAAACTCTCAGTGACTCTGACTCATCGGAGTCGAGTGCCGGAGAGGAAGAAGCTTACTTTGGGCTAATGGCTCTAACGGACGATGAACAAGGCCCCCAGTTCACTGGGGAGGTAAAATCTCACACCCCTCTTTCTGACTCTGATGATGGCAATGAACAAGAGGGCTATCCCTCTGAGGATGAATCAGAACTCATGATACAATATCAGGAGTTACTCAAGGCTTACGACAAATGTCGCCAAGTCGTGAAAACTCAAGCTAGGGAGATAAAATCTCTAAAAGCTTCAGAGAGCAACCTTAGAGAAGAAGTCTCTAAGACTGACTCTCTCAAGGAAGACTTCGATAAATCTATCGAAGAATACAACAAGGCTCTCGGGCACCTTGACCTTAAAGAGAAAATCATCAAGGAATTGGAAGAACAACTCTTGGCTGAGAAGAAGCTTGTAGAAAGCTTCTCGAAGCCTAAGACTGTGCTTCCTATGATTGCTGAATTCTCAGCTAAGGCAAGTGGTGCCGGTCTAGGCCACAAAGGAGCTCCTAGTAAATCTTCTAGGAGAAATAAGGCCAAGAGGAGAAATAAGGCGGCCAAGAAGGCCTCTGCCGAAGAGAAAGGGAAAGCTCCCTTGGAGCCAGTCGCGTTCAAGAAAGTCATCTTTCCTACGAACGATCTTGACTACGAATCCACCTATGGTCACTTTAATAGGCCTATCCCTGAGAAGCCTAAGATAAGATACCAAGGTTGGACTCGCCTTCGCAACTTTGGTGAGAGCGTTTTCAAGGAACCTTATGAGGAGATTCAACTTCAGAGCTATGGACCTTATGTTCATGGTCATAATATTAAGAAGGCACCCAAAGTGAAAGTTGTTGTAGAAAAGCTGAAGATGGAGAAGACTCCATGCACGTGCCATCATCATGAAGCCTCCACATCTAAAAATGCTGCCCCTATTGGACATCCTCTCGAGGTAGTCAAGCAGGAGAAGATGAGGCAAAGATACAACAAATTTGACTGTTGGTGCTGTGGTAGAGTTGGTCACTTTGCCATCGATTGCTGGTTCAATCCCAAATATGCTGCAACTCCTCAAGTTAGCAACATGAGAATGACCACTCATGAGGCTAATCCACATAGGGGGAGTATTCTAACTCGAGACCAAGGACCCAAACTCGTTTGGGTTCCTAAGGCTAAGTGATTATGATTGCAGGTATGTCCAAAGACCGCTAAAATGCCAATCTGGTACTTGGACAGTGGATGCTCTCGGCATATGACCGGGACTAGAAGCCTACTTCAAAACTACTCACCAGTATTGAACGGACCAAAGGTCATCTTTGGAGGTTCAGATCGTGGAATCACTAAAGGCTACGGTATGATTACTAACGGTAATGTATCTTTTTCGGATGTAGCTTATGTTGAAGGATTGGAACACAATCTCATAAGCATAAGCCAACTATGCGACAAAGGGTACATAGTAGAATTCCATGCTGATAAGTGCCTGATAAAATCCCTTAACAATATGGAAACGATTTTATCAGGTACTCGAAGCAGAAACATATTTGGCTTAAATTTCATTTGTATCGATTCATCTACACCAGTATGCTTCTTGGCAAAAGATAGTGCATCTCTTGGTGACCAATGGCACAAGAGATTAGCACATATTAATTTCAAAACTATCAATAAATTATTCTCTAAAAACCTAGTACGTGATGCCCCGAATGTCAAGTGCGTTAAGGAAAGACCTTGTCCTGCATGCGTAAAAGGCAAGCAAACAAGGAGTAATTTTAAAAGCATTATAGGCAAAGATTCTAATAGATGTTTACATCTACTGCACATGGACTTGTTCGGTCCACTGCAAGTTAGAAGTTTGGGAGGTAAGGATTATACGTTGGTTATTGTTGATGATTACTCACGATTTGCATGGGTATTCTTTCTGAAACACAAGTCAGATACCTTCGATATCTTTACTAATTTTGTTAGGCAAATCCAGAATGAATATAACTGTTCAGTAGTCAAAATCTGAAGTGACAATGGAACAGAATTCAAATCTGGGGCCATGACAGAATTTTCTGAAAGCTTAGGTATCTTTCATGAGTTCTCCTCTCCTCGCACTCCACAGCAAAATGGAGTGGCTGAGAGAAGGAACAGAACCCTCATAGAGGCCTGCAGAACCATGTTAAGTGATGCCTCACTTCCGGAATACTTCTGGGCTGAAGCCGTTAATACTGCATGCCACGTGCAAAATAGAGCGCTCATAAACAAAGACCACGATAAGACACCATACGAACTTTTAAAAGGCAGGAAACCGACCATTTCCTATTTTAGAATCTTTGGCTGTAAGTGCTTCGTACTTAACAACGGCAAGTATCACACTATCAAGTTCAGTGAGAAAAGCTTTGAAGGTATTTTTGTAGGGTATAGTAGCCATAGTAAGGCATATAGAATATTTAATAGAAAAACTCTGGTTGTAGAAGAATCTATACATGTTGTATTTGATGAGACGAGCTTGCTGCAAAGCAACTCCTCTAGTGTGTTCATTGAAGCTGCAGGTACAAACTTAAAAGAGACAAGCTTGGATGAACCTATTAAAGATGGAGGTGATAAATTCATAAATATCACCACCCCAATCCCTATTGGAGAGGTAGATGATCCAGATGATGAAATCACTCCAAATGGTGAAATCACTCCAGTGATTGAAGACAATCCAGATGCAAGAACTCTAGAGCTCAGACATCTGAAGGATCACCCCGTGGACCAAATCATAGGAGATCCCCGGGATGGTGTCAGAACTCGGAGAGGTACAACTAATGAGAATTTATACTTGAGCTTTCTCTCATAGGTTGAACCAAAGAAGTTCGAGGAAGCCAACTCAGATGCATCCTGGATTCTAGCCATGGAAGAAGAACTGAATCAGTTCAAACGCTGCAATGTTTGGACACTTGTTCCTAGACCCAAGAGCAAAAATGTCATTGGGACAAAATGGGTCTATCGGAACAAGATGGATGAAGATGGAACAATCATAAAGAACAAAGTCAGACTCGTTGCAAAGGGCTACCGTCAAGAAGAGGGAATCGACTTCGATCAGACATATGCTCCAGTAGCAAGACTGGAGGCTATCAGGTTATTCCTTGCGTATGCTGCACTTAAGGGCTTTACCGTCTATCAGATAGACGTAAAGTCCACCTTCCTGAATGGTGACATAAAGGAAGAAGTGTACGTAAAGCAACCGCCAGGTTTTGTTAATTCAACCCATCCTAATTATGTATATTTATTACAGAAAGCGCTATATGGTCTTAAACAAGCTCCTCGAGCTTGGTATGAGACACTGTCTAGCTTCCTTCTTGAGAACAAGTTCACAAGAGGAAATATAGACAAGACATTATTTCTTAGGGAAATAAAAGGCAAGATTTTGCTAGTGCAGATCTATGTCGACGACATTATTTTTGGATCTACGGATAACAACCTCTGCACGAAGTTTTCTAAACTTATGCAAGGGAAGTTTGAAATGAGCAGTATGGGAGAGCTGAAGTATTTCTTAGGGCTTCAGGTGAAACAATCTGAAGATGGGATTTTCATCTCACAGACGAAGTTCACCAAAGAGCTACTTAAGAAATTCGGAATGGAGAATGCAACCTCTATGAGGACTCCAATGGCCTCAGCTATGTCTCTGGACAAGGATGAGAAAGGGAAACCTTTTGATGAAACCAAGTACAGAAGCATAATTGGGTCCTTGCTTTACCTAACCGCCAGTAGACCGGATATAATGTTCTCAACATGCGTATGTGCTAGATTTCAAGTGAACTCTAAAGAATCTCATTACGCCGCTGCAAAGCGGATCTTAAGATACCTTAAGGGTACACCAAATCTTGGCTTATGGTACCCAAGAAGTAATGATAGTGAACTAATTGGTTTTTCAGATGCTGATTTTGCAGGTAGCAAAGACGACAGGAAAAGCACTTCCGGGACATGCCAATTCCTCGGAAGGAGACTTATCTCCTGGAGTAGCAAGAAGCAGAACTGTGTAGCCATCTCAACGGCTGAATCAAAGTATATCTCTGCAGGCAGCTGTTGTGCACAGCTTCTATGGATCAAGCATCAGTTTGACGATTACAACATGGAGTTCCAGAACATTCCTTTGTTTTGCGACTCGTCCAGTGCAATCGCGATCGCCAACAACCCAGTCTCCCACAGCCGGACAAAGCACATCGAGCTTCGATATCACTTCATTCGAGAGCATGTGGAGAATGGGGACATAGATCTACAATATGTCTCCACAAACAGACAAGTTGCAGACATTTTCACAAAACCGCTGGACGAGACCAAGTTCTCGTTCTTCAAAACGGAACTTGGGATGCTCAACAAAGACGAATAGTGATGATGGACTCATCCATAGGCTCAAAAGTGAAGAACTCGGTGGAGGTAAAACTTTTTTTAAGAAAAATATTTTTTCAAAGGACACATACTCGAGTACATCATTTGACATACTTGAGTACTTCGAAATATACTCGAGTACTTCGAAATATACTCGAGTACCTCAAGTACATACTCGAGTACTTAAGATCATCTACACGAGTACTTGGACATTCACTCGGGTATATTACCACTTACTCGTGTATGTCCAAATCCACTCGAGTATGTTCTTACCTCACTCGAGTAAGTCGATTGTCACTCGTGTATGTCAAATTTCCACTTACTCGTGTATGCCGACATATACTCGAGTATATGGATTTCCTGCACTTTGAAAATTCTATTTTTTCTCCTTTTGCACACCGAGACTGTTGGCGCCCCTTCAGGTATGACTTAAATTTTTTTTTCTAATCTCTCTCTAAACCTAATTAGGGTTATATATAAATAGAAAGAAAACCGAAAATCTTTTTCCACATTTCAATCTTTCGGTGGAGCCGGCGTTTCGAATTCCAGAGCAGACGAACTCCTTCTTCCCGATCATCGCTGCTCGCCTCCTCTGGACGATGGCTCCTCCTTCAAAGATTGGAATCGGCTCCGAACTCGTGGCAGATGGTATTGCAGATATTTCGGATGACTTCAAAAATTTACTGATTCTCTTGGACACCGCCGGATTGTCCTTCGTTCTTCAAGAACCCTGCCGTCTCCTGTTTCCTGATGTTGAAGAATTTTACAGAAATCTGAAGGTTAGACGTAATGGCACAATTCTGAAATCAAAGGTAAAAGGACATGAGATTCGGTTGGATAAAACTTCAGTCGCCACTCTGCTTCGGATGCCCGTGGTTGACGAAGAAGACGACCTAGAAAAGGAAGATGCTGACCGTACTTCCCTATTCTGTGGTCGAGATCCTGAAGGTGGAGGTGAAACCTTGAATCGGTCATTGTTCAATTCAGAAGGCAAGTTTCTAGTTGATGTCATCGCCAAAGTCCTGTGGTGCAAGACATACTCCATAAGAGATATATCCCAAAATTTATTCGACGTTATGCAAGCCATAGTCTGCAGGAAGAAGTTTCAGTTCGGAATGATGATTTTGGATAAAATTCAGGAAAGCATCAAAAGTCCAAATTATGCAAGGATCATCTCCCTCATTCTCCGGGAGATCGACTTCGAGGTGTTCAGCTTTGATAAAGGAACTCAACTCCACCATATGAAGAAACTGTCCATCTCATCAATTCATCGTTGGGAGCTTAAGCTGCAGAATACTGCTCAAGCATCCAAGGCCTTTGCCGAGCAAATAGGCCTCGATGCCCCGGCTGACAGGACCCCATCTCCTCCTCTCCATCAAACTGCTGACACCACGGGTGCAGTAGTTGAGGGGGAGCCTGCCTCAGCCAGCCCTCAGCCACAGCATGCAGATTCACCAGTCCAGTCCCTTCAGCTCAAAGATCCAATCCCCTCTCCTGCAGTTCAGTCTTCTCCTCCACCAGCAGAGATCAGCTCTGATGTTCAGATTCAAGAGGACCTCCTGTCCGCTGAAGAAGATATAGCTAAGTTGATTGAGGAACTGAGATCGGATGAACCTTTCATCCAAGAAGATCACGTACCTCCATCTCCAGTAAGAGTTCCCTCTCAATCCCCTGCTCACTCCCCAGTTGAAGATGAAGAGCTGCATGAAGAACTCCACGTCTCCAGTGACGAGGACATGTCTCCGGAACATGTAGAACCACATCTGAGGAACCTGGACTTCTCTCTCCCCTCCTTCATTGATGCAGAAGACTCAATAGATTTCCCCCCAACAAAGAGTGTTGTAAGCTCTGTCGTCATTAAAGAGATTCCTCCATGGATTGCTCCTGCTCTAGCCCCTGCTCCTGCTGTTGTAATACCCTCTACTCCCTCCTCTTCCTCCTCTTCTGACATTCTCAGCAAGATTGAGCTCATGCTCACAGAACAGCGAAGGTATTTTGATGACTCTCTCAAAACTGTCCAGGACAAGGTCTCTACTATGGAAACAGAGATGAGTAGAGGCTTTGCCGAGATTCAAGCAAATACAGATGAGCTCCGTAAACTATTTCGGATTGGTGGAAAAGCTTTAGACCATACTATCACCAGTATCGGTGAACTCAGAGATCAGGCTGTAACAGTTGCTAATAATCAGATCCAAGCCGACAAGAATGCAGAAACCAATGTAATCAAGGTATGCAATGAAGTTGGAACCTTCAGAGACGAGGCTATTGCTCAGTTAAATGTAGATTTCAGCAAGGGGGAGAAAATAGTAAAAGAACAAGTTGAAAAACTCTCCGCCCAGTTTGCTAAAAAGTCTGAAGCTGGCCTGGACGTCAAGTTAAAATAAATAAAAGCTGACACTCTGGCTCAGATTCAGTCGGTAAAGTTTTATATATATGATACAGCAGTATGGGTACATAAACAGAACTTCCCAGATTTCCAATTGGACCCTACTGTGATCCCCCAAGGCCTGAACCCTCTTGCAGAAGCTCCTCCATCAGATGCTCAGATCTATCCTCCAGAGACAGGGCCTACATTCTCTCCCAGACCTGCTGGGGACATGTCAAACCCTCCTCTCTCATATGCTGATGTTTGGACAGATGATATGCCAGGTAGCTCTAAAGGACACACTGATCATGGTGCCTCCTCCTCCAGAAAACCATCTGATCAGGGTGGTCCTAGTAAGAAAAGAAAGTATGGTGACGACGCTTCTGCTAGCCGGTCAGCCCCGAGAAGAGAGCCTGCTCCCGTTCCTAAAGCCAGACCTAGAGCCAGACCAGATGTAGTTCATGCAGAAATTTGGAGCCCATTCTCCAAATCTCTTATTTTTGATACCCTGAGGTTGGTTGTTGACCATGTAGAACACAAAGATAAGTACTACGGTCACTCAGAATGGAAAGCCTATGAGAATTCACAGATAAAGATCAGACTCCATGACAAACAATGGGGATTCAACAACCCGAAGGCTCCTCCTAGGCCAAAGACATACTTTCCTAAACCCTTCTCATACTTTGAGAGGCAGCATCAAGTGAGAGAAAGACAGAACAGGGATGCCCATCCCTGAAAGATGATTTTGTGGAAATTTATATTCTGTTTTTAAAAACATTTCTAGATTATATATAATTCTGATTATGGCTATATTAGTTTATTTATTTTCATGCTCAGTATTTTTCAATGTTTTATACTTTGTCATTTATGCTATCCTTGTTCTACTTTACTTTAAGTAATTCACCTTAGTGAAGAGAGTGCTGACTTCTACAAATAGGGGGAGATTGTTGGGATTTGTCTCCACAATACCTCAGATTTGTGGGAAGTCAGACCCGGAACTAAGATGAATTAAGTTGTATTTGATATTGTGTTTCAGTTACTTGTGCGCAGGACTCTATTGCCAAGTGTAGACCAATGTCAGTCTATAGTGGGTCATCAAACACAGGACCATACAATGTAATCCCTCATTGTGTGATCCAAGGTGTTGACTCACGTACAGTCTCTCTATTGGGATACACTTCATCTAGATGCACTTGGACTCATGGACAAAGAAGGATAGAAGACCTAATTCCAAGAATTCTACTAAGTCCACATACTCGAGTAATATACTCCATATACTCGAGTAGGTGACTTAGTACTCGAGTAGTTGTCTTAAGCATACTCGAGAAAAATCCCTTTTACTTAAGTATATAAGTGTATACTCGAGTAGATCTTCATATACTCGAGTGAGTAAATTTATATATACTCGAGTAAATGGTTTGATACTCGAGTAGGTCTAAGTTATATACTCGAGTAAAGGATTCTGTTGTTATCTGGAAATTATCCTAAGTATACATACTCGAGTACTCCTTTGGTATACTCGAGTAGGTTACTTGTTACTCGAGTAGGTTAACTCTCTTACTCGAGTAGTCCACGAGTTACTCGAGTAGATGCTTTATTTATACTCGAGTAAGCCTGGACTGGAAATATAAAGGAATTTCTCTAAGTCTATATACTCGAGTAGACTCTCTACACTCGAGTAATAGCTCAGATACTCGAGTAGTTGACTCCCTCTGTTATACTCGAGTAAACTGTCTTCCAAGTACTCGAGTACCTCCTTTCTATCTACTCGAGTAACACCATCCTTTTATCCTGAGAATTCCTCTAAGTAGATATACTCGAGTAACCAACTTCTTTATACTCGAGTAGATCTCCTCTGTCACTCGAGTAGTTGAACCCAGATACTCGAGTATGTTGAAATTCATTCACTCGAGTATGCTTCACTTCTAGTTACTCGAGTAGCAGATAGACATATACTCGAGTATATCATGTCCTCTCGTGTATATGACTCTGTTTTTTCCTGAAAATCGCTAAGACCAGAATTCCAAAGTAATTTTTGAATTCCTCTTTTCTGATTGGTCCACGTATCATCGTTAATTATGATCATGACTGTTATCAGTCTCCTATAAAAGGGATACGTGATTAGACCTAACCTAACAAGGAAAAGAAAAGGATTTATCAGAGAATATAAGTTTTTCGAGATCTACAAGCCGCCGCCGTCGACATCGTTACCTCTCGGAAAAGTCTGAATCACTGAAGCCGCCGGCGCCGCCGTTGATCTTCATCGTGCTCGTGCTGAGTTTCTGATTCCTGATTCAGATCTAAGCTTTCTTCTTCTGATCGTGATCAGAGTTTTTCTTCTCATCATCTTCTACATCCGATCGGGAGAAGTCAAAGAAGTTTTCAGATCTAGGGTTGCCGTGTTCTTCTTCGATCTTTCTGAAAAAGCCACAACAACAAAGAGGAAGATCAAGGCCGATCTATTCAGATCTGAGAATTCACTGTTTGTATTATTTGAGTTATATTTCAAACATCTTTATTGTAGGAGAAATTCTCTCCGAGATTTGTAGGAAGTTTTAATCTTCCGAGTGTAGATCCATTTTGGGATCGAGTTTTGTAGGAACGTTGTTCCGAGGTATGGGATCGTTTTGATCCGAGATAGTGGAGTAGCCAAGTCTAGTGGTTTACTAGATTGGTGAGGAAAGTGGACGTACCCAAGGTTGGGGAACCACTATAAATCTTTTGTCGTCTGTGATTGCTTGGTATTGTGCTGTGCTGGTTCCTTAAATTTTTATTCTGCAAATAGACGCACATCTCACCTATTCACCCCCCTCTAGGTGATTTAGGTAGACAACTTCCTCTTTCAGACCTGAAGAATAAGCTGAAGACAGATCGTCGATCTGAGCTCGAAGATCGTCGACCGGAGATCGACGATTTCGCAGAGATGCGCTCAGAGAGCGTCGAACGGAGTTCGACGTTTCGTCGACCTAAGCTCGACGATAATGGTCTTTGCCTCAGCTCTAAGTCTGAATCATTTATGGGTCCTGGGGGCAGCTTCAAACCTAAGTTCTAAGCCCTAGACTCATTCTAACTTGACCTTTTAAACTATACATCTAGGTCAAACTGATTTCCTAAAAACATAGTGATCCTTGCCCAAATTAGTAATAGGGTGGTCCAACAATCTCCCCCTATTTGGGTTAGGAATACTACTTACAGAACTCAGTAATAAATACAAAATCATCATACATAGAAACAAAAATCTAACACAAAAGAGCAGATCATGCAACATAGCAGCAAACAGATGGAATATCAGCAAATGTTCAAAATGAGTATACTGTCTCCTTACAAGTGTCAATTCTTTTCACTTCCCTTCTTAAATAAGATTTCCCTGTTGGGATTTAGAGCTTCTTTCTTTGACCTTCTATCATCCTCTGCACCTATGGAGGTTTGAGATCTTGGCCTGGGAACCACAGCCTCAGGATGTAGTTTCATGTAGTCCACTGGGTCAAAGAATTTCCTTGATGCATACCTTTCCAATTCTGCCTTTCTTTGATCTGACAAAGTAGTAATGTTGGAAGTGTCTTTCCCTTGTTCTCTAGCCTTCTTCAGCTGATCTAAGGCAGCAAGTTCTTTCATCCTAGCAGTCCATGATAATAGATTGTTCTCTGGATCTTCAAAAGGAACTGCAGGCTCATATCTATTGACAGTTTCTGAAGCAGTAGGAGTTCTTGTATCAACCATTTCTCTGAGTTTATAGGGGAAAGGACCTTGAGTTGAGTCCATGTGACTTTGTCCTTCCCTTGCTTGAGATCTGTGTCCTCTTTGATTTCCTCTATATTGTCTCCTTCTAGACTGATAACCCCTTTGATACTGCCCCCGGGGATGATATCTTTGAGAGGATTGGGAGGAACTTTGCTTTGGAACTGAGGTTAGAGAAGCTGAGCCTCCACCTGATCCTGAATCTGGAGGAGGAGGAGGAGGCTGAAATTGGGATGAACCTTTCTCATACTTATCAAACTTTCTTTTCTTCTTCATGGCCTTTAGTTGATTTTTAGAATATTACATCCATGGTTCAGTAATTTGGCAATCATGCAGAATATAGTAGGGTATATCATTAGCATCCTTGGCCTTAGCAGGAGGGACTTTCATCATGGCCTTGCTTCTGCCCTTCCTTTTCTTTGCAATAGTACCAGAAGAGTCATCAGAGTCAGTGTGAAACTGATCACTTTCTGAGCTCTGGGGTCTATCATACAGATCATCAATGCTTTTGATGTACTTTTCTTGTTGTTTCAGTTGTTCAGATGTCAGAGCAGGTGCAGCAGCAGCAGCAGAAGTAGAACTTATGGAAGCAGCAATAGGAGCAGAAGTGATTTGAGCAGCAGGTTCAGGTTCTTCCAGATAAGCAACAGCATCAGCAACAACAGACAACATTTCAATATCAGAAAATCAAATAGGTGTAACAGCAGTAGCAGCAGCAGCAGTAAAAATTGAAGCAACAACATCCTCAGCCTTGAAAGAGTTTATATAAGATGCAATCAGGCTGGGATCACATTCTAAAACAGGCACAATGGCCTTAGTAAGGTGTTCAGCTTGTAGAACTGGCAGAGAATTGAAGTACACAGAATCAAAAACTGACAGCAGGCTCTGAAGATCTGCTGCAAATACTGGAGCAGGTTCTGAAATTTTAGCAGCCTCAGGCAAAACCAGAGCTTCATTAGGCATCTCCCCCTGCCTGGATTCAGTGAGAACTGGATCAAGGCACCCAGAAGAAGGGATTTCCTAAGAGGAGAGGAAGGTAGATAGCCTGGTAGACAGCTCCTGAACATTTTTCAGAAGTGGAGCCAAGGTGGTCTCCAGCAATGAGGTTAGCCTTGGGGCTAGAAGCTCATACAACCTGTCTGCCAAAGCTGAAAGATCTACATGCTCAAGAGGGGCTTGAGTAGAGGTAGGAGTTGATGTAGCTGGAATGTTGTTGGTTGGGTCTGATGGAATGGATGGTGTGGAGGTAGGAGGTATAGGGATGGATGGCTCAGTAGAAGGAATTGTTGAGATTGATGTTACTGAAGAAGAGATGGATGATATGGGAGAGGTAGAGGATGGGGTGAAGGATGATTGAGAAAGTATGTCCTGAAGAAGTTGTTGGTAGGAAGATGTAGATGGAATTTCAGGAGGAGTAGGAAGAGAATCATCCATGAAGGAGTCATCTAGAAGATTAAATGATGGAGTGGTGACAGGTGGATAGTAGTACAAGGGATGAAATGATTCTGAGGTAGAGGCTGGAGAAGGTGAAATGGGTGATGAGATTGTAATGGGGGAAGTTATGGATATCGTTGAGATGAGTGGTGAGGTTGAGATGACTAGGGCAGAGACAGCTGGAGGAGGAGGAGAAGCAGGAAAATCTTTTGCTGGGGCAGAGACCTGAGGAGGAGTGACTGAGGAAGTCCTTGTGCCTGAAGCAGGTGTTACTGCAGCAGCCCTATTGGGGTTTATGATCTGCCTGTCCCACCTGCTGAAGAGGGCACAGGTGAGTCTTTTGTATGCATTGATGTGCATTCCACTTGAAACCAATAGATCAGGGCACCTGTGATGTAGGTAAACCCCTATAATCCTCCCAAAACATACATAGCTTTTGCTAACTTTCTTTTTGATCAAATTAAAGAAGATTGATCCCCAATCCAGATATTTCTTATCAACTAAGGCTCCCATTAAGCATAGCTGATACCTTGAGATTGTATCATGGGTGGAGTGCTTTGCCAGAAGCACTTTTCCAACAACATCAGCCAAGAATTGAAATTCAATAGATAAATTCTTTTTCAACAATTTATTAGGGTTCACAGCAGAGTGACCCATTCGATCTAACAAAGAATCATATTCCTCTCAAGACAAATCGATGGAATCATTCCCAGTACTTAATGCGAATACTTCTGTCAAAAAAGCTGGGGACATTGGTACCTGAGTTCCATTGATGGTGCCGACTATAGAATTTTCACTTTCGCTGGTGGCAGTATAAACCCATTCTTTTACTTCATCTACTGCAATCTTTATTCTTATTGTCATCAACTAAACTAACTGATGTTTGCGGAACAAATTCAGAATGTCTTTGAATCGCTGATCGCTCCCATCAAAGGAGTTCATATCAATGTCAAAGCCTATATCAAATTTCATTTTGGAGAGAGCAGCGACCGACATTGCCATCTGTACCTGCAAAGATTCAACAAACACGAACAAGTGTAGAGAGTTTGGAGGGAAAGAGAAAAATTTGCAGAGAGTATGAAAGCGTAAACGACGAGCGGCGGCCGAAAATGATTTTATATTAGGGTTCGACGCGAAAAAGGAAGGATAGTCGATCTCCGTTCGACGATCAGGACTCCTGATGCAAGCTGAAAGGTCTTCAATATCGTAGATCTCTGTTCGACGATCTAGAGAGAACGTCGAGCTCAGTTCGACGATCGAAGGCCTGAAAGAGATAGTATGCAACTATCTGACACGCTCTGAACTCAGGTCGACATTTTGAAAAAACGTCAATCTCCGTTCGACGTTTCTCGGGTAAATGTCGATCTCTGTTCGACGCTTTCTAGGGAAAACGTCGAGCACAGTTCAGAGACAGAAACTATCCTACAGACACAAAAAGAGATGAGTTTTTAGCCTAATCTTGGTCTGTTTTTAGCTTTTCAAAATCTTGTAATTTACTTTAGGCTTCCTCCATCTAACATGCCTATCTGATTGAGGAAGAAGTTGTGTTTCTTTTCATCCAAAGGCTTGGTGAAAATATCTCCCCTTTACAAATCAGTTGGGATATATTGAAGTTCAATTTTATTTTTCTCAACATTATCCCTTAGAAAATGATGCCTAATTTCTATGTGTTTTGTCCTACTATGAAGGACTGGATTTTGTGCAATGGAAATAGCACTGGTGTTGTCACAAAATATTTTAGACTTCTCTAAGTTGTAACCATAGTCTAGGAGTTGGTTTTGTATCCATAATATTTGTGAACAACAACTGCCTGCATCCATATATTCAGCTTCAACAGTTGAGGTTAACACAGATGTTTGTTTCTTACAATACCATGAGACAAGTCTATCACCAAGAAACTGACAAGTTCTACTGGTGCTTTTCCTGTCTATTCTGCATCCAGCATAATCAGCATCTGAAAATCCAGTTAAGTCAAATGCTGAATCTTTTGGATACCAGAGACCTAGATTTGGACAGCTTTTAACATACCAAAGAATCCTCTTTACTAAAGTTAAGTGTGACTCTCTAGGGCTAACTTGGAATCTAGCACATATACATGTAACATATAGCCCGTGATTGTCGGGTTGTTCATCCCAAAGGGAAAAAGAAGACGGGTGCGTCTTATGCTGAGAAAGGCAAAGCGGTGGTTGATTCCTCTACGTCCCAGCCACAGCCCCGAATTTATCACCTTGGTCAGCAGGAGGCGATTAAGCAAAGTGACGTCTTCACAGGTACGAGTTAATATAGCTTTCTTGCTTAAGTGCTTTTTCTTTTGGTTATGTATAGCTTGTGCATGATGTGTGTGCTGCAGGCTTTGTCCTGATTCAGAATAATCTGGCGAGAGCCCTGTTTGATACGGGTGCTTCGCATTCTTTTCTGTCTGAGGACTTCGTATCTCGAATTGGGGTGCCGAGTCATGTGACGGTTGATAGTACAAGGGTGCTATTGCTGAATGGCTATGTGTTGCTTGCGGATAGGGCTTGCGATGTGGATGTTCAAATAGGAAGTTGGGATTTCGGTTTGAGTGCAGCTGTGCTACCGTTATTGGAGTTTGATGTGATCTTTGGTATGGACTGGCTCTCGGAGCAGCGTGCCTTTATTGATTGCAACTCCAAGGAGATCACACTGGGCCAGAATATCGGACTTGTGACGAAGTTCGTTGGAATGCGAGGAGTTGGCGGGACTCTGTTGTCTGCGCTCCAAGTCGTCAATGCTGTTCGGAAGGGCGCGGAGTTATTCTTCACGCTAATTCAGGCTGTTGAGCCAAAGGCCAGTGTCGGTGAAGTTCTGGTTGTGTCAGAGTTTGCCGATGTGTTTCCTTAAGATCTTCCTGGGTTACCACCCAAGCAGGAGATTGACTTCTCTATTGAGTTGGTGCAGGTGCTAAACCTGTGGCCCGCTCCCCATATCGCGTCGCGCCAAAAGAGAAGGCTGAGTTGAATGTCCAATTGCAAGAGTTGTTGGAGCAGGGATACATACGCCCAAGTATGTCACCTTGGAGCGCGCCTGTTCTATTTGTGAAAAAGAAAGACGGTAGTTTGCGGTTATGTATTGACTACCGCGAATTGAATAAGCTGACGGAGAAAAACAAATATCCGATCCCACGGATTGATGACCTATTTGATCAGCTGGCAGGATCAACGGTCTATTCCAAGTTGGATTTGAAATCGGGATATTATCAGCTGAGAATTCGGGAAGGTGACATTCCCAAGACGGCGTTTGGAACACGCTACGGTCATTATGAGTTCACGGTAATGCCGTTTGGCCTATGTAATGTGCCTTTGGTATTTATAGATCTAATGAATCGAACGTTCCGAGAGTACTTGGATTTGTTCGTGATTGTGTTTATCGATGACATCTTAGTATACTCTCAGTCGAAAGAGGATCATGCAAACCAATTGCGGTTGGTCTTGCATACCCTGCGGAGGAATAAGCTTTATGCCAAGTTCTCAAAGTGTGAGTTCTGGCTCTCTTCAGTAGCCTTTTTAGGCCATGTGGTAAGTGGAGAAGGTATCGCGGTGGATCCGTTGAAGATAAGTGCCATTCGAGAATGGCCAGTGATGTCTTCAGTGGCCGAGGTCAGGAGCTTCCTTGGGCTTGCGGGCTACTATTGACGGTTTGTGGAAAATTTCTCACGGATTGCATTACCTCTGACCACGCTGACGAGAAAAGATCAAAAGTTCGTTTGGACGCCGGAGTGTGCACGTGCTTTTGAAGACTTGAAGAGTCGTTTGACCACGGCGCCTGTGTTGACATCTCCATGTGGTATAGATGGTTATGAGATCTATAGTGATGCTTTCGGGAGCGGCTTAGGCTGCGTTCTTCTGCAGTTTGGTAAAGTGATTGCTTATGGCTCGCGCCAGTTGAAAGTGCATGAGCGGAATTACCCCATCCATGATTTGGAGTTGGCGGCGGTAATCTTGGCGCTCAAGTTGTGGCGGCACTATCTTTATGGCGTTAAAGTAGACATCTATACAGATCACAAAAGCCTAAAGTACTTGTTGGATCAGAAGGATCTGAATATGTGACAACGAAGATGGATGGAGTTCCTTGGGGAAGCTGCTTATCGACTAGCACTTTCAGCAGACTTGGGTGGATTACATGATGTATTTCACATCTCAGTACTTCGTAAAGCTGTCAAGGATCCAGCTCAAGTAGTGGAGAATGATCGGGTACCGGTCGAGTATGGGCTAACGACGAGAGTTCGACCCATTCGGATCGAGGATCGAGCCGAGAAACAGTTGCGGAACAAAGTGATCGGGATGGTCAAAGTCCGATGGGACAATTGTGGCCGTGAAGAGATAACATGGGAGCGAGAGCAGACCATGCGAGCTGAATTTCCCGAGCTGTTTGTATAAACTGTAGACCGTGTACCTTTTGTTATAATAGAGTTATCAAGTTATAGCATTGTATTTCCTTGTTTCCTTACCGTGCAAATTTCGGGACGAAATTTTGTTAAGGGGGGAGGATTGTAACACCCTAAAAATCTCAAAAATGGATTTGAGGTGCAGGTTGTTTTACACGGCCTGGGACACGGGCGTGTCCCAGGGCGTGTCGGGGGTACACGGCCTGGGACACGGGCGTGTCCCAGGGCGTATCACGCAAATAATAGGCGGTTTGAGTCAGAAGATTACACGGCCCGGAACCAAGCCTTGAACACGGCCGTGTCAGATTTGACACGGGCGTGTCCGATGCCGTGTGCCTACCCATGTACTGCTGGTTGAGTTTGGAGCTCGATGAGGCAGGGGTGACACGGGCGTGTCTCATGACTGACACGGGCGTGTCCGGTTCAACACGGGCGTGTCGATGCCCGTGTTCTGGTAAAGTTCAGTCGGTACGAGTACCGCGTGTGCCGCTTAAGGGTACACGGCCTGTGACACGGGCGTGTCACAGGCCGTGTCAGCCAAAAAAATGTGATTTTGGGAAAATTATGGCCGTTCCTTTTCTCTATTTTGATCCAAGGGCTCAGGTGATTCCTGGCTGGATTAAGTCAGCAGAGGCTTGATGAAGAAATCATTCTTCATTTGGTTAAGGAAGAGAGAAAGAGAGAGGAGGAAGAAGAAGGAGGAGGAGATCAAGTCACCGGTGGAGCTCCCGTGGTCTGATTCGTGATCCGAGGCCAGCGTTGTGAAGGCAAAGCTGCTGCGGTTCTTTCTCACCGGCTAGTTTTCGATGGCTCCCAAGAGATCGTCAAGGGTAACGATCTCCCTTCTTGGACATGTGAAGTCCTTCTTTTCTGCATTTCATAGGGAAAACCCTTCCCCGCGAGTGGGCGGTGGGTTGTGGTGTCCCTTGGGGTAGATATGTGAAGTCCCCCTTGTTAGGGTCCGAAATTGGAGTACGGATCTAGGCATGCTGTGTGAAGCCCATATAGACATGTTGGTCTGGATTGGTGATGCTTGTTTGCATATCGGAGAAGACTCCGTGATTATGGCTTATTTGCCTTGTGCCTACCTGTTGCTTGGTGCAGTAGGAAGTACTGGATGAAGTCCAGGAAATGAAGAGGGTTGGATGCAACTCTTGTGGCCATGCGTTGCCACTTTGTGTGCGGTTGAGCCGTTGGGCTGCAACTCGATGAAAAGGCAGAGTGCCGAACAGGAAAGGTGAAACCGACCCGCGCCTATAAATTGCCATGGATACTTCCGTATTCGAGGTGGCACGGCGACTTGAGCAACGGGGGGTGGCTGATCCGTACCTGCGTTAGGTCCGTCCGACTTGGAATCCTGGTTATGGGTTTGTTGGAGCGCCTAATGAGAGTCTTAGGCCCGCGCGCCGAAAAGACGAGAATGCTCAAATACCGTGTAGACGGTGGTGTTGACCCTGGTTTTCCGGTGCACCAAGAATGTGCCCTGAGTGCACGGACTGTCGGGCCGTGTGGCCGATGGTTGTGATGGCTTGAATGTGCCTGCGCGCACATAGTTACTATTGTTGATACCATGCTGTGCAGGGAAAGAATGTTACTGCCTCGAGAAAGGGGTAGGATTGTTATAATTGGGTCAGCTGAATGCTGACTGTTGCCATGTTTTCCACCGTTTGGGTGGATTGTCCCTATGCAGTTGCTGGAGAGCCAAGTGGTAAATGAAGGGCTGAAGCCCTTGCTGCTGTTGCTGCTGCTGCTGCGGCTAGCCCCTGAAGGCTGAGCGAATGGTTTTGTTTGTTTTGCTTTCCCTCATGTATGGCCGGCCTGCGCGCCGATGTTTGTAATCCATGTTGTATGGAAAGAGGAACTGTAAGGCCTTAAGGCCAAACCTTTACCTTTGTTGTACATTCCGTGGTTGTATATATAACTGTGGTTTATATATTGGACATTCCTGGTTAGAGTTCAATTTACAACTTAAAGCTTCCGCTAGCATGCTCTGAGTTAGGTTACGTGTAGGGTTTGGTATTATCCTGTGACCTCACCGTCTGTTTGTGGCATATAGTGTGGGGCCCCAGCCGGACCTTCTACTATACGTCATGTAACGGATGGGGTCGTTACATCTTGCCACCACTGAGTTTTGACAGGGCTCTCAGAACCAGAATCAAGACTTTTGAAGGGAGTTTTGATAACCCTTTTACAGTAGGAAAAGAAAAAAGAAAGAGGTGAAGTTGTCTTCTCTGTCTCAATCACTGAGAAAAGACTTAGTGGATTGATTGTGTTATCAAAGCTCCCCCTGAGAAAGATGAGAGCTTTGCTAGGGTGATAGGTCTTCAGAAGCTTCAGATCTCCAGTAGAAGATGGTTTCAGCAGAGGCTGAAATATGAATTGTCTGGAGTCCTTGATGTTGAAGCTATGATCACTTTTCAGTATGCCAACTAATTCTCCAGGATTGATCACTTGATTTTTGAATTTATCTCACTATCCTGTGAATCTGTACTGAGAATTTCTTGTTGTAGGTTGTCTATTCTTGTGTAGTCTCTTATTGTTGTCTCTTGTTGTTTTCTCTATCAGACTGGAGAAAAAAATGATTTATTCTCTGAAGATCCTCTATCCAAGATATCTGTTAGCAGTCAATAAATGTCTTCCATAAATGTTTTGTCTTCTGGAGGAAAGTCCAATAAACATTCTATGATAAATCCCTTGAAACTTGCTCCAGAATAAATGAGAACAGCTAGCAGATCTCTTGAAATAAATGCTGAGAGAATTTGAAAATCATTCCAAAAGCTGACTGAATTTGAATCCTCAAAGTCGTCGATCTCTCAGGAAAAACGTCGATCTGAGCTCTACGAACTTCGACCTGAACTCAGAGATTGAAATGAACATCAGACAGGAAACATCGACATGAGCTCGAAGATCGTCGACCGGAGCCTAGCGACCTGAAGAATAAGCTGAAGACAGATCGTCGATCTGAGCTCGAAGATCGTCGACCGGAGATCGACGATTTCGCAGAGATGCGCTCAGAGAGCGTCGAACGGAGTTCGACGTTTCGTCGACCTAAGCTCGACGATAATTGTCTTTGCCTCAGCTCTATGTCTGAATCCTTTATGGGTCCTGGGGGCAGCTTCAAACCTAAGTTCTAAGCCCTAGACTCATTTTAACTTGACCTTTTCAACTATACATCTATGTCAAACTGATTTCCTAAAAACATAGTGATCCTTTCCCAAATTAGTAATAGGGTGTTCCAACAATCTCCCTCTATTTGGGTTAGGATTACTACTTACAGAACTCAGTAATAAATACAAAATCATCATACATAGAAACAAAAATCTAACACAAAAGAGCAGATCATGCAACATAGCAGCAAACAGATGGAATATCAGCAAATGTTCAAAATGAGTATACTGTCTGCTTACAAATGTCAATTCTTTTCACTTCCCTTCTTAAATAAGATTTCCCTGTTGGGATTTAGAGCTTCTTTCTTTGACCTTCTATCATCCTCTGCACCTCTGGAGGTTTGAGATCTTGGCCTGGGAACCACAGCCTCAGGATGCAGTTTCATGTAGTCCACTGGATCAAAGAATTTCCTTGATGCATACCTTTCCAATTCTGCCTTTCTTTGATCTGACAAACTAGTAATGTTGGAAGTGTCTTTCACTTGTTCTCTGGCCTTCTTCAGCTGATCTAATGCAGCAAGTTCTTTCATCCTAGCAGTCCATGATAATGGATTGTTCTCTGGATCTTCAAAAGGAACTGCAAGCTCATATCTATTGACAGTTTCTGAAGCAGTAGGAGTTCTTGTATCAACCATTTCTCTGAGTTTATAGGGGAAAGGATCTTGAGTTGAGTCCATGTGACTTTGTCCTTCCCTTGCTTGAGATCTGTGTCCTCTTTGATTTCCTCTATATTGTCCCCTTCTAGACTGATAACCCCTTTGATACTGCCCCCGGGGATGATATCTTTGAGAGGATTGGGAGGAACTTTGCTTTGGAACTGAGGTTAGAGAAGTTGAGCCTCCACCTGATCCTGAATCTGGAGGAGGAGGAGGAGGCTGAAATTGGGATGAACCTTTCTCATACTTATCAAACTTTCTTTTCTTCTTCATGGCCTTTAGTTGATTTTTAGAATATTGCATCCATGGTTCAGTAATTTGGCAATCATGCAGAATATAGTAGGGTATATCATTAGCATCCTTGGCCTTAGCAGGAGGGACTTTCATCATGGCCTTGCTTCTGGCCTTCCTTTTCTTTGCAATAGTACCAGAAGAGTCATCAGAGTCAGTGTGAAACTGATCACTTTCTGAGCTCTGGGGTCTATCATACAGATCATCAATGCTTTTGATGTACTTTTCTTGTTGTTTCAGTTGTTCAGAAGTCAGAGCAAGAGCAGCAGCAGCAGCAGAAGTAGAACTTATGGAAGCAGCAATAGGAGCAGAAGTGATTTGAGCAGCAGGTTCAGGTTCTTCCAGATAAGCAACAGCATCAGCAACAACAAACAACATTTCAATATCAGAAAATCAAATAGGTGTAACAGCAGTAGCAGCAGCAGCAGTAAAATTTGAAGCAACAACATCCTCAGCCTTGAAAGAGTTTATATAAGATGCAATCAGGCTGGGATCACATTCTAAAACAGGCACAATGGCCTTAGTAAGGTGTTCAGCTTGTAGAACTGGCAGAGAATTGAAGTACACAGAATCAAAAACTGACAGCAGGCTCTGAAGATCTACTGCAAATACTGGAGCAGGTTCTGAAATTTCAGCAGCCTCAGGCAAAACCAGAGCTTCATTAGGCATCTCCCCCTGCCTGGATTCAGTGAGAACTGGATCAAGGCACCCAGAAGAAGGGATTTCCTAAGAGGAGAGGAAGGTAGATAGCCTGGTAGACAGCTCCTGAACATTTTTCAGAAGTGGAGCCAAAGTGGTCTCCAGCAATGAGGTTAGCCTTGGGGCTAGCAGCTCATACAACCTGTCTGCCAAAGCTGAAAGATCTACATGCTCAAGAGGGGCTTGAGTAGAGGTAGGAGTTGATGTAGCTGGAATGTTGTTGGTTGGGTCTAATGGAATGGATGGTGTGGAGGTAGGAGGTATAGGGATGGATGGCTCAGTAGAAGGAATTGTTGAGATTGATGTTACTGAAGAAGAGATGGATGATATGGGAGAGGTAGAGGATGGGGTGAAGGATGATTGAGAAAGTATGTCCTGAAGAAGTTGTTGGTAGGAAGATTTAGATGGAATTTCAGGAGGAGTAGGAAGAGAATCATCCATGAAGGAGTCATCTAGAAGATTAAATGATGGAGTGGTGACAGGTGGATAGTAGTACAAGGGATGAAATGATTCTGAGGTAGAGGCTGGAGAAGGTGAAATGGGTGATGAGATTGTAATGGGGGAAGATATGGATATGGTTGAGATGAGTGGTGAGGTTGAGATGACTAGGGCAGAGATAGCGGGAGGAGGAGGAGAAGCAGGAAAATCTTTTGCTGGGGCAGAGACCTGAGGAGGAGTGACTGAGGAAGTCCTTGTGCCTGAAGCAGGTGTTACTGCAGCAGCCCTATTGGGGTTTATGATATGCCTGTCCCACCTGCTGAAGAGGGCACATGTGAGTCTTTTGGATGCATTGATGTGCATTCCACTTGAAACCAATAGATCAGGGCACCTGTGATGTAGGTAAACCCCTATAATCCTCCCAAAACTTACTTAGCTTTTGCTAACTTTCTTTTTGATCAAATTAAAAAAGATTGATCCCCAATCCAGATGTTTCTTATCAACTAAGGCTCCCGTTAAGCATAGCTGATACCTTGAGATTGTATCATGGGCGGAGTGCTTTTCCAGAAGCACTTTTCCAACAACATCAGCCAAGAATTGAAATTCAATAGATAAATTCTTTTTCAACAGTTTATTAGGGTTCACAGCAAAGTGACCCATTCGATCTAACAAAGAATCATATTCCTCTCAAGACAAATCGATGGAATCATTCCCAGTACTTAATGCGAATACTTCTGTCAAAAGAGCTGGGGACATTGGTACCTGAGTTCCATTGATGGTGCCGACTATAGAATTTTCACTTTCGCTGGTGGCAGTATAAACCCATTCTTTTACTTCATCTGCTGCAATCTTTATTCTTGTTGTCATCAACTAAACTAACTGATGTTCGCGGAACAAATTCAGAATGTCTTTGAATCTCTGATCGCTCCCATCAAAGGAGTTCATATCAATGTCAAAGCCTGTATCAAATTTCATTTTGGAGAGAGCAGCGACCGACATTGCCATCTGTACCTGCAAAGATTCAACAAACACGAACAAGTGTAGAGAGTTTGGAGGGAAAGAGAAAAATTTGCAGAGAGTATGAAAGCGTAAACGACGAGCGGCGGCCGAAAAATGATTTTATATTAGGGTTCGACGCGAAAAAGGAAGGATCGTCGATCTCCGTTCGACGATCAGGACTCCTGATGGAAGATGAAAGGTCTTCAATATCGTAGATCTCAGTTCGACGATCTAGAGAGAACGTCGAGCTCAGTTCGACGATCGAAGGCCTGAAAGAGATAGTATGCAACTATCTGACACGCTCTGAACTCAGGTCGACATTTTGAAAAAACGTCAATCTCCGTTCGACGTTTCTCGGGTAAATGTCGATCTCCGTTCGACGCTTTCTGGGGAAAACGTCGAGCGCAGTTCAGAGACAGAAACTATCCTACAGACACAAAAAGAGATGAGTTTTTAGCCTAATCTTGGTCTGTTTTTAGCTTTTCAAAATCTTGTAATTTACTTTAGGCTTCCTCCATCTAACATGCCTAACTGATTGAGGAAGAAGTTGTGTTTCTTTTCATCCAAAGGCTTGGTGAAAATATCTCCCCTTTACAAATCAGTTGGGATATATTGAAGTTTAATTTTATTTTTCTCAACATTATCCCTTAGAAAATGATGCCTAATTTCTATGTGTTTTGTCCTACTATGAAGGACTGGATTTTGTGCAATGGAAATAGCACTGGTGTTGTCACAAAATATTTTAGACTTCTCTAAGTTGTAACCATAGTCTAGGAGTTGGTTTTGTATCCATAATATTTGTGAACAACAACTGCCTGCATCCATATATTCAGCTTCAGCAGTTGAGGTTAACACAAATGTTTGTTTCTTACAATACCATGAGACAAGTCTATCACCAAGAAACTGACAAGTTCTACTGGTGCTTTTCCTGTCTATTCTGCATCCAGCATAATCAGCATCTGAAAATCCAGTTAAGTCAAATGCTGAATCTTTTGGATACCAGAGACCTAGATTTGGACAGCTTTTAACATACCAAAGAATCCTCTTTACTAAAGTTAAGTGTGACTCTCTAAGGCTATCTTGGAATCTAGCACATATACATATAACAAACATTATATCAGGCCTATTAGCTGTAAGGTACAATAAAGAGCCAATCATTGCTCTATATGTTGTCTAATCAACTAGTTTTCCATGTTCATCAGCATCCAATACAACATTGGTAGGCATGGGTGTTTTTATACATGATGCATCAGACATACCAATTTTCTTAACCAGTTCTTTTGTAAGACCCCAACCTCGGAGTTGATCGCGGTGCGATCAATCAGCGCTTTTGGAGGTCTGAACAGGGGCACACAGCCGTGTGCCTACCCGTGTTCAGTGGTTTTGTGCAGTCTCGAGTCAGAGAAGTACACGGCCTGAGACACACGGCCGTGTCTCAAGCCGTGTGTGGGGCACACGGCCTCGAACACGGCCGTGTTCGAAGCCGTGTTCTGGAAGCCCGACGATCGTTCTGAAGCTCCAGGTAACACGGCCCGTGGCACACGGCCGTGTTAGGACCCGTGTCGATCGGCGAATGAGCTACACGGCCAGGCACACGGCCGTGTGCCAACCCGTGTTCGGCCCAGATTTTTGTTATTTTGGATCTAATCTCGGCCGTTCATTCCCTTGGATCTGGATCCGACGGTGGGGGCTGCTCCTGGGGGGTTATTAGCCGGGAAATGGGGGGAGAAACCCTCATTTTCATCTTGAGTTCTCTTTCTACATCCTAGAGAGAGGGGAGAGCTCCATTGGTGGTGTGAGGCCAAAATCCGGCCGCCGGAGGAGGTTCGAAGCTCCAAATCGCGATCCGAGCCCAGATCCGCGGAGGCGACGACGTTGCGAAGCTTTCTAGCCACGTAGTTTGCGATGGCGCCGCGGAAGAACGCAAGGGTAACGATTCTTTATCTTGGGCATGTGAAGCCCTCTTTTCCTTACATAGGAAGCCCGCTCTCGCGAGTGAGCGAAGAGTTGGAGCGCTCCTTGGGGTAGATATGTGAAGTCCCCCTTGTGTAGAGTCCGTATGCGTAAACGGACATAGGAATTGTGTGTGAAGCCTATTCGGACGTGTTGGTCCGAATCGGTGATGTTGCATTGCATTTGAACCGGGCAAGACTCCGGATGTTTGGGTGTTTTCGGGTTTTTCTACGTGGTAGATTGCATCAGGGAATCTTAGAGATTAACTCTAAGGTGCACCCGGAAAACTGGGCAAAAGCGGGTTTTGCCAACACGGAGGCCGGGGAGCCAACGTGAGCATAACTGGGTTATGTGATTTTGTAGCGGAAACGGGACTCGGCGAGTCTTGACCTGCGCATATGGCTTAAATTGTCGTTGCGGTATGAGCACGGGTCAAGCGGAACCGTACCCGGTCTATGTCGTTCGGTAGGACCGTTGGCATGGACGAGGGTCTTCGGCGGTCTATGGCTTAAATTGTCGTGACCAAGGCTAAGGAGACAAATTGCTCATATGGATGACCGTCCTAGAGGTGGTGGTGGATCGGGAACGTCTATGGCTTGAATTGACGTGACGTTGGCCGGTTCGCCGAGAATGCGCCCTGAGTGCGCGGGGTGTGTGGCCGTGCGAGCCTACGCCTGTGGTGATGTGCAATTACCTTTTATAAATGCCTATACTAATAAAGTGCAGGGAAAGAGCATCCCCGCCCCGATTGTGGGGGCGGGATCGTTACAATTTGGTCAGCTTTGCTGACCATTGCTATTGTTTGCCACCGGTCGGTGGTTTGTTGCTTGCAGGTGCTGCGGAGCCGAGCGGGAAATAGCGGGCTAAAGCCCTTATTGCTGTGCCGGCCCTCGAAGGCCTAATTTGTTATGTTTTTCCCGTTCATTCATGTATGGCCGGCCTGCGAGCCGAGGTCTGAAAACACTATTTTGTTAATTGAACAATGTAAGGCCTTAAGGCCCGTTCTCCTTTGTGTATGTACTCATTTCTGGGTTGTAGTGGACATTCATGCTTTGTGGCAGGGTTCTTATCTTTTTGCAACTTAATTAAATTGCTTCCGCTAGGTGTTGTGTAGGACGCTCTGATTGGTTGTATGGTTTCAACGCGTAACCAACCGGTCTGTCCGTAGTATATGGTGTCGGGCCCCGGCCGGACCTACTGCTATATACTATGTGACGGATAGGGGCGTTACAAATTGGTATCAGACTTCTGATTTCGGTCACGCTTAAATGAATTCATGGACGAATTCACTTTAAGGGGTGGTGAGCACATTGTGTGCGTCATCGTTATAACATGAAAAGAACCCATGAATGTCCACTTAGGAATGAAAATACACTTGTTGAGGAACCTGCGTGTTCCTTTAACTGCTTTTTGCAGTAGTGTTTGGTCGCTTATCGGTATTTGTGCACGAATATAGGTGACCAGAAGTGGCGCTGGGCCGTCTGAACGGCCAGGTTCTGAGGCGAGCAGTGTGCCAAGCGATACGCCTGCAACACCTTTGTCTGCCGAGACCATTAGGTTGGTGGCAGAAGCGGTCATGGCAATGATTAATGCGCAGCCTGCAAGGCAGGTGCAGCAGCCTGCTCCTGCTGTAGAGCAAGTACCGCTTCAGACGGCAGAGCAAAGGAGGGTTGAGCAAGTTGTGGTGGAACCAGAGTTACCGCGGAGAGCAACTGAAAGACAACTGAAGCATGTCATCGGCTTTCATCCACCGGTGTTCACGGGGGCAGAAACCCCGACCCAAGCAGAGGATTGGCTCTCAAGGGTCAACAGGGTGATGACTGCGACGGACACTGAAGAGTGGCAGAAGACCACTATAGCGACGTTCCTTTTGGATGGGGACGCAAGACTGTGGTGGGAGGGCCTAGAGCTGCATCAGTTGAGGGGAAGGCCATTGGCCGAAGTCCCGATGGAGGAGTTTGCGAGACTATTTATGGCTCGATACCTCCCCTCGGGGCAGAGGATCGCGCTAGAGAGCGAATTCCAGAAGTTGATGCAGGGTGATAGCACCGTTGATGAATACCTCCACGAGTTTACTCGGTTGGGGAGATATGCCGGCGCTACCTTCGCAGACGAGGAGCGCAAGATGAGCCGCTTTTATGAAGGGCTAAGGGATGATTTGAGGTTGCTGCTATCGGGGCCCAAGGCGCAGGGTTTCATGACCCTGGTCAGTTCGGCCCGGTCCTTGGAGAAGGATATGAGAAACGTGCAAGCGAAGAAAGAAAGGGAATCCGGTGGCAAGAAATCAGAGTTCAAGGCGCCGACTACATCGAAGTCGGGCTACCGTAGATTCTTCAAGAAGGCTAAGACATCGGGTCCAGCTCCTTCTGCAGGTGCCTCGGGGACAACTACCAATCGAACCCCGGGCGCTTGTTTCACGTGTGGAAAGCCAGGGCACTTTGCCCGTGACTGCTGGAGTGGACGCTCAAAGTCCGAAAGGAAATAAGGAGCTACCTACGAGGAAAAGGGCAAAGCGGTGGAGTCGACCGCGTCCCACTATGCTCTGACTCAGCCTAGAGTCTACAACTTGGGCCAGCAGGAGGCCATCAAGCAAGCAGATGTGGTGACAGGTATGAGTTAATTTATGCAAGTTGACTTGAGAATACTATTACCTATTGCTTGTTAAGCTAATGTCTTTTGCTTAGGCTTTGTGGTGATTAGCGATAGTCCGGCACGAGCACTGTTCGACACTGGTGCTTCACATTCTTTCTTATCCGAACAGTTTATATCGCGCATCGGAGTCCCTTCTTCGATGGCGAAGGACAAGTTAGATGTGTTGCTACCGAATGGGTGCTCGATGCGAGCGGACAGAGTGTGCGCCGTGAAGGTTCACATAGGGAGCCAAGAGTTCGACTTGCTAGCGTCATTATTGCCGTTAGTAAAGTTCGATGTTATCTTTGGAATGGATTGGCTGTCAGAGCAGAAGGCTTGGATCGATTGCGACCGTAAGGAGGTCAAGCTGGTGTAGGGCGGGAGACTACTTTCGAGGGGCTTAAGGGGTCGAACAAGACACTGATGTCTGCTCTTCAGGTGGTGAAGGTAGTTCGTGCTGGTGCAGAGCTGTTCTTTGCGATAGTGGGGGCTGTGGAGCCAAAGTCCCCGTTGGATAGCATCCCCGTGGTTTGCGAATACCCCGATGTGTTCCCGGATAGCCTTCCCGGAGCCCCACCGCAGCGAGAGATTGATTTTACGATCGAGCTCGTGCCGGGTGCCAAACCCGTGTCACCTGCTCCTTATAGGTTGGCGCCAAAGGAGATGACGGAGTTGAAGGTTCAGTTGGAGGAACTGATGGAGCAAGGTTATGTGCGTCCAAGTTCGTCGCCTTGGAGCGCACCGGTCCTCTTCGTTAAAAAGAAGGACGGTAGTATGCGGCTGTGCATCGACTACAGAGAATTGAACAAGTTGACGGAGAAGAACAAGTACCCGATCCCAAGGATTGATGATCTCTTTGATCAGTTAGTCGGATCGTCTGTATACTCCAAGTTGGACTTGAAGTCGGGGTACTATCAGCTGAGGATCAGGGAATGTGATATCCCAAAGACGGCGTTCAGTACGAGGTACGGGCATTTCGAATTCACGGTCATGCCGTTTGGACTGACAAATGCGCCATCGGTGTTTATGGATCTGATGAACAGGACGTTCAGAGATTTCCTGGATCGCTTTGTGATCGTATTTATTGACGATATTTTGGTATACTCGCAGTGCGAAGAAGACCACTTCAAGCATTTGCATTTGGTGTTGGAGACTTTGAGGAGGAATGAGCTTTACGCAAAGTTCTCCAAGTGCGAGTTCTGGCTACCCTCGGTAGCGTTCCTTGGTCATATAGTGAGTGGGGAAGGTATAGCGGTGGATCCGGCGAAGATTGTTGCGATACGGGAGTGGCCTGCGTTATCTTCTGTCGCGGAAGTCCGTAGTTTTCTCGGGCTTGCCGGATATTACAGGCGCTTCGTAGAGAACTTCTCGCGGGTAGCGTTACCTCTCACGAAGTTGACAAGGAAGGACCAGAAATTCTTGTGGACGCAAGAGTGCGTGCAATCTTTTGAGGAGCTGAAGAGGCGGTTGACCACGGCGCCAGTGCTTAGTTCGCCGAGTGGGACCGAGGGCTTTAAGGTGTATAGCGACGCTTCGGGTAGTGGCTTGGGATGCGTGTTGTTGCAGCATGGTAGCGTGATAGCGTATGGATCGCGTCAGCTAAAGGTGCATGAAAGAAATTATCCGGTGCACGACTTGGAGTTGGCGGCCGTGATTTTTGCACTAAAGTTGTGGAGGCACTACCTATACGGAGTAAGGGTCGATATATACACCGATCACAAGAGCCTGAAATACTTGTTGGATCAAAAGGACCTTAATATGAGGCAGAGGAGGTGGATGGAGTTCCTGGGGGACTACACCTTCAAGATACATTATGTACCCGGGAAGGGCAACGCAGTTGCGGATGCGCTGAGCCGCAGGGCTCCCGCCCGAGCCAACTGGTTGTCGGTGCATGATGAGCGGCTAGTGTGGGAGTTGGAGGAGCTTGAGATCTGTTGCGTTGACAAGCAGACGAGCGCCAAAGCAATGTTAAACTGGACAGAGGTGCAGTATGACCTGGCTGACCGGGTTCGGCAGGCATTGGAGTTAGATGACTCCATGAAAGAGCTTATGGAGGCCGCTCTGGATGGGTCAAATTCCCAGTTCTCGGTGGATGATGGTTTGTTAAGAAAGGATCATCGGTTGTGCGTCCCGAGTGGGGGTAACCTCCGGGCGGAGTTGATGTACGAGGCTCATCATACCAAGTACTCAATCCACCCAGGGAGCATGAAGATGTATCGTGATCTCAAGAAGCTGTTTTGGTGGCCGGGGCTTAAGAAAGATGTGGCGTTGTACGTGGCTAAATGCCAAACGTGCGCCTTGGTGAAGGCGGAGTGCCAAAAGCCAGGAGGATTTCTGAAATCCTTGCATATACCGGAGTGGAAATTCGATGATATATCTATGGACTTTGTGCACGGGTTGCCAAGGTCGCAGAAGGGAAACGACGCCATTTGGGTGATCGTTGACAGATTGACGAAAGTGTCGCATTTCTTACCGATGAGGAAGGATGATCCAGTAGAGAAGTTGGCAAAGCTCTATGTGGATAGCATTGTACGCTTGCACGGGGTGCCCCGCAGTATTGTGAGTGATCGCGATGGGCGTTTCACGTCCAATTACTGGAGGCTAGTGCATCAATTGTTGGGCTCCAAACTGAAGTTTAGCACGGCGTTTCATCCGCAGACGGATGGCCAGACCGAGAGGGTCAACAGAACCTTGGAAGACATGCTCCGCATGTGTACGTTGGACTTCGGTAAGAGGTGGGAGGACCACCTATACTTGGTCGAATTTGCTTATAACAATAGTTATCAAGCAAGCATTCAGATGGCGCCGTTCGAAGCTCTTTACGGAAGAAAATGTCGCACGCCGTTGTCGTGGTTAGAAATGGGTGAGTCCAAGCTTTATCAGCGTCAAGACATTGAAGATGCCACTTCTTTTGTGCATACTATACGGGAGCGGTTGCGGATTGCCCAGGATAGGCAAGCCAAGTATTATAATGCCAAGCATAGGAACGTGGAATTCAGTGTTGGCGATTGGGTGTACTTGAAGATCAAGCCGTTCAAGGGTGTCTCACGGATTCGACGCTTGAAAAAGTTGAGTCCGAGATACCTTGGGCCATTTGAGATTCTGGAGCGGATCGGAGAAGCAGCTTATAGGTTGAGGTTATCAGCAGAGCTAAGTGCTTTGCATGATGTATTCCACATCTCAGTTTTGCGGAAGGTAGTGCAAGAGCCTTCGCAGGTGTTAGCGGCCGACCAAGTACCGGTTGAGGAAGGGTTGACAACGAAAATCAAGCCCATATCTATTGAGGATTTCGAAGTCAAGCAGCTTCGGAACAAGGAAATCAGAATGGTGAAGGTCCGTTGGGATAACTGCGGACGCGAGGAGCTCTCTTGGGAGCGAGAGCAGTCAATGCGCGAGGAGTACCCCGAGTTGTTCCCCTCAGGTACTCGTTATGTTTATGTTTTTGTGTAGTCTCTGTTCTTAATTTCGGGACGAAATTCTCTTAAGGGGGAGGGAGTTGTAAGACCCCAACCTCGGAGTTGATCGCGGGGCGATCAATCAGCGCTTTTGGAGGTCTGAATAGGGGCACACGGCCAGGC
This sequence comes from Platanthera zijinensis, assembly GCA_039513925.1. Taxonomy (NCBI): domain Eukaryota; kingdom Viridiplantae; phylum Streptophyta; class Magnoliopsida; order Asparagales; family Orchidaceae; genus Platanthera; species Platanthera zijinensis. The sequence continues at coordinate 152,872,606 of CM077081.1, forward strand.
ACACGGCCGTGTGCCTACCCGTGTTCAGTGGTTTTGTGCAGTCTCGAGTCAGAGAAGTACACGGCCTGAGACACACGGCCGTGTCTCAAGCCGTGTGTGGGGCACACGGCCTCGAACACGGCCGTGTTCGAAGCCGTGTTCTGGAAGCCCGACGATCGTTCTGAAGCTCCAGGTAACACGGCCCGTGGCACACGGCCGTGTCAGGACCCGTGTCGATCGGCGAATGAGCTACACGGCCAAGCACACGGCCGTGTTCCAACCCGTGTTCGGCCCAGATTTTTGTTATTTTGGATCTAATATCGGCCGTTCATTCCCTTGGATCTGGATCCGACGGTGGGGGCTGCTCCTGGGGGGTTATTAGCCGGGAAATGGGGGGAGAAACCCTCATTTTCATCTTGAGTTCTCTTTCTACATCCTAGAGAGAGGGGAGAGCTCCATTGGTGGTGTGAGGCCAAAATCCGGCCGCCGGAGGAGGTTCGAAGCTCCAAATCGCGATCCGAGCCCAGATCCGCGGAGGCGACGACGTTGCGAAGCTTTCTAGCCGCGTAGTTTGCGATGGGGCCGCGGAAGAACGCAAGGGTAACGATTCTTTATCTTGGGCATGTGAAGCCCTCTTTTCCTTGTATAGGAAGCCCGCTCTCGCGAGTGAGCGAAGAGTTGGAGCGCTCCTTGGGGTAGATATGTGAAGTCCCCCTTGTGTAGAGTCCGTATGCGTAAACGGACATAGGCATTGTGTGTGAAGCCTATTCGGACGTGTTGGTCCGAATCGGTGATGTTGCATTGCATTTGAACCGGGCAAGACTCCGGATGTTTGGGTGTTTTCGGGTTTTTCTACGTGGTAGATTGCATCAGGGAATCTTAGAGATTAACTCTAAGGTGCACCCGGAAAACTGGGCAAAATCGGGTTTTGCCAACACGGAGGCCGGGGAGCCAACGTGAGCATAACTGGGTTATGTGATTTTGTAGCGGAAACGGGACTCGGCGAGTCTTGACCTGCGCATATGGCTTAAATTGTCGTTGCGGTATGAGCACGGGTCAAGCGGAACTGTACCCGGTCTATGTCGTTCGGTAGGACCGTTGGCATGGACGAGGGTCTTCGGCGGTCTATGGCTTAAATTGTCGTGACCAAGGCTAAGGAGACAAATTGCTCATATGGATGACCGTCCTAGAGGCGGTGGTGGATCGGGAACGTCTATGGCTTGAATTGACGTGACGTTGGCCGGTTCGCCGAGAATGCGCCCTGAGTGCGCGGGGTGTGTGGCCGTGCGAGCCTACGCCTGTGGTGATGTGCAATTACCTTTTAAAAATGCCTATACTAATAAAGTGCAGGGAAAGAGCATCCCCGCCCCGATTGTGGGGGCGGGATCGTTACAATTTGGTCAGCTTTGCTGACCATTGCTATTGTTTGCCACCGGGCGGTGGTTTGTTGCTTGCAGGTGCTGCGAAGCCGAGCGGGAAATAGCGGGCTAAAGCCCTTGTTGCTGTGCCGGCCCTCGAAGGCCTAATTTGTTATGTTTTTCCCGTTCATTCATGTATGGCCGGCCTGCGAGCCGAGGTCTGAAAACACTATTTTGTTAAGTGAACAATGTAAGGCCTTAAGGCCAGTTCTCCTTTGTGTATGTACTCATTTCTGGGTTGTAGTGGACATTCATGCTTTGTGGCAGGGTTCTTATCTTTTTGCAACTTAATTAAATTGCTTCCGCTAGGTGTTGTGTAGGACACTCTGATTGGTTGTATGGTTTCAATGCGTAACCAACCAGTCTGTCCGTAGTATATGGCGTCGGGCCCCGGCCGGACCTACTGCTATATGCTATGTGACGGATAGGGGCGTTACATCTTTTGCATGCTTGGTTTGGGAAATAAATATGTCTTGAGCATTTTGTTTGACTTGCAATCCTAAGAAGAAGGATAGCTCACTCATGCTACTCATTTCAAATTTAGAGTGCATAAGCTTGGAAAACTTTTTGCACAAGTTTGAATAAGTAGAACCAAATATAATATCATCTACATAAATTTGTACTGGTAGGGTATGGAACTTATGGGTTCTAATAAAAAGAGTTTGGTCTACTCTCCCCCTAATAAAATCATTTTCTAGAAGAAAGCATGTTTGGGTCTCACACCATGCTCTAGGAGCTTGCTTTAGACCGTATAATGCTTTATGCAGTTTGAAAACATAATCAGGATGAGTTGGAGAGACAAAACCTGGGGGTTGTCTGACATAGACTTCTTCTTTGATCTCCCCATTGAGAAAAGCACTCTTCACATCCATTTGGTAGACTTCAAATGCCTTGTGAGCAGCATAAGCCAGGAAAATTCTTATGGCCTCTAACCTTGCAACAGGTGCAAAGGTCTGGTCATAGTCTATCCCCTCTTCTTGAGAGTATCCTTGAGAAACTAGCCTTGCCTTGTTCCTTACAATGATTCCTTGATCATCAAATTTGTTTCTGAATACCCATTTTGTTCCAACAATGGAATGATCTTTTGGCTTAGGCACTAGTTCCCAGACTTTATTTCTTTCAAATTGATGTAACTCCTCTTGCATTGCAATGATCCAATGTGGATCTTGCTCTGCATCTTGAATGGATTGAGGTTCAATTTGAGATAGAAAGCAAGTGTGCATCAGGTTTTGGTTGACCTGATTTCTGATTTGCACACCAGCTGAGATGTTTCCAATCACTTGGGAGATTGGATGATCTCTTGAGGTTACTACATCAACAAGTGGTGTTGATTGTTCACCAACCTGTGTTGCTGTTTCCTCTTGTGGAGCAGCAACTGGCTCTTCAAGAAGATTAGCAGCTTCTTCATCTTCACTACTTTCATCCTTTTGAGTAACTTGTAATCTGTCCAAGTCTTCAGCTAGAGAATGTACCTGCAATTATTCTATGGTAGAAGCATTCTTTTTTGTTACTTGTCAACACAGTTGTGTTGTCCTCTGACTTGACCTTGCATATAGCTTTGTTGAAAGTCACTTGATATCCTTTATCACAAAGTTGACTGATACTTATCAAGTTGTGCTTGAGTCCTTCAACATAAGCTACTTTCTTGAAGGTGACTGTTACAATTTGAACTGCACCATATCCTTTTATTGTTCCAAAGTTTGAATCACCAAAGATTACTTTGGGTCCAAGCTTGGCTTTAAAGGATGTGAAGTTGTCCTTGTTCCCGGTCATGTTCTTTGATCACCCACTATCCAGATACCATGGCTGGTTTGATGTTGGATAGGTCTTCACCTTCACATAAACAACTTATATGTTTTTGACCCAGTTCACCTTGGGCCTAGGTTGATATCCCTTAAATTCAGAAATGAAAGACATCCCAGGTTGACTCTTATAACCTTCAGGATGGTATCTCCTAGGAGGTACCATCCATTCAGTATAGGGGTTGAAACCTTGGGATGTAGGACTTCTAGGATTGAATCCAGATGTACCTTTGAAGGATTGTTCAAAATCCTGATCTCTGTTCGACGATCGTCGAGCTGAGGTCGACGATCTTGGGTCAGATCGTCGATCTCTGTTCGAAGATCAACAATCCTGGAGTTCAGAGTTCAGGTGTCGTCGAACTGAGGTCGACGATCGTTTCTTGGATCGTCGAGCGCCGTTCGACGATCGTCGAGCTCTATTCGACGCATTCTGTTGTACTATATTTTTCTTTGGCAAATCTGCATTCTTCCTAGCTACCTCTACAACTTCCTTCCCTTTATCAGAGATAAATTTGATTGGAGTTGTCATAACTATAGGCTGGCTGGATGAAGCTCCCAAGCCCAGTGTACTATTAAGTCTAGAGTTCACTTTGCTTGTGATATCCATCAGTTTGATACTTCTCCTATTAAGGGATTCTTCAAACTGCTTGGCCTTGGATTGTTCACTCTTTAGTGAAGCTATCTCCTCCCTATAGCATTCTAACTCTTCTGAGAGTTTGAGGTTCTCTGATTTTAAAGTGCTATACTCAGACAGTTGTTTTCTGAGGGAAGTGATTTCCTTCTAAGACTCCAACAGATCTAGGTATAGTACTTTAAACTCATGTTTAAAGTCCTCAGAACTGAAATCAAATGAATTGATTACCTGATCTTCTTCTAGTTGAACTTCTGAATCTGATTCTGACTCTTCTGCTTCTGAATCTGTTTGAGAGGCATTGATAGCCATCATGCAAAATTCCTTTTCATCAGCATCATCCTCATCATCACTGGAGCTGGATGAGGCTTCAGAGTCCTCTTCAGTTTCACTCCATGTCTCAGCAACAAATCCCTTCCTTGTATGTGTGTTCTTGATGTAGGAGGGTTTGTCTGAGGTGTTCTTCTTGAAGTCTTTCTCCTTTCTTCTTTCCCTTCTATCTTTCTTGTCCTTATTTTTGTTTTCTGGACAGTCAGGCACAATATGGCCTGGTTTCCTGCAAGCAAAACATATAATTTCTTTATTGTTATTTGATTTATCATACCTTGGCTTATCAAGTCCCTTGTATGATCTCTTTCTGAAGTCTTTTCTGGCCATTTTGTAGAATCTTTTGGCCAGTAGACTTAGGAGCTCATCATTTCCTGTAGCTTTATCTTCAGGCTCCTCTTCTGTAGCTTTGAAGGCTATGGTCTTCTCTTTTCTGATGACTGGAGAAGTAGCCTTCTTTTCTTCTTCTCTATTTTTAATGAGCATCTCATAAGATTTGAGCTTGCCAAGGAGAGCTTTAGTGGTAATCTCATTTAGACTTCTGGCATCTTTGATTGGCCAGATTCTTGAATCCCAAGTGTTGGTGAAGCACATTAGGATTTTGTCATTCAGCTCAGTCAATGAGATTTCTTTATCCAGAGTCTTTAACTCATTGACAATCAGACATAGTCTATTGTACATGTCAGCCACTGATTCAGCTTCTCCCTTTTTGAAATTCTCATATTTGCTTATTAGATGGGATCTCCTGTCTTTCCTTTCATCAGCAGATCCTGAGACAATTTCAGAGAGTTTGTCCCAAATTCCTTTTGCTGAGTTGTATTCAGCTACCTTCTGAAATATCTCATCAGACATTGTCTGAGCTAAGATGTTCATGGCCTTGGCATCTACAGTCTTCCATTTCTTTATTTCAGCATCTGTTCCTGAAGGAGGTGGAACAGCATTTGTACTTGAGCTTGCTGGTAGACTTGGGCACACTGTCAAAACAGAATTAAATATGTCTTCATCAATAGAATTCATATAGAGTCTAATCCTTGCTTTCCAAAGTGCAAACTTGGATAGTTTGCACACTGGAGGCCTGGTGCTTACATAATCTTTGTTCTGTGCCATGTCTTTATATAAAATTAAATATAATGAAAATAACCCTCTTGATAGATTGATCTTATCAGGGATCTTTTGGTTCAGGTGTTAGCCTGTATGAACAACCAACCTGCCTCTGATACCAATTGAAAGTGAGGGTAAGATCTATCTTAACTCTAGAGGGGGGGGGGGGGTGAATAGAGTATTTGAAAGTAAATTTACAATTTTAAAATTCACAGCAGTAAAGGCTTAATTTATGTATAGGTGTAGGGTGCTTTGATGTAGAAAATAAAACTAAAGTAGTAAGATTAAAAACCACAGCACACAGCAAAGAATATCCACAAGCAACTAGAAGACACAAGGAACTATAGTGGTTCCCCAAAAACCTGGGTACATCCACTCTTCTACCACCCTTGGTAGGAATCCACTGCAGGATGGGTTGATCAGGTGTCCTGGGCACCAATGAGCTTTTGATAAGGTGCTCAAAAAACCACACTAGATTTTTTGATCAGGTGTCTTGCCACCACTGAGTTTTGACAAGGCTCTCAGAATCAGAATCAAGACTTTTGAAGGGAGTTTTGATAACCCTTTTACAGCAGGAAAAGAAAAAGAAAGAGGTGATGTTGTCTTCTCTGTCTCAATCACTGAGAAAAGACTTAGTGGATTGATTGTCTTGTCAAAGCTCCCCCCGAGAAAGATGAGAGCTTTGTTAGGGTGATAGGTCTTCAGAAGCTTCAGATCTCCAGCAGAAGATGGTTTCAGTAGAGGATGAAATATGAATTGTCTGGAGTCCTTGATGTTGAATCTATGATCACTTTTCAGTATGCCAACTAATTCTCCAGGATTGATCACTTGATTTTTGAATTGATCTCACTATCCTGTGAATCTGTACTGAGAATTTCTTGTTGTAGATTGTCTATTCTTGTGTAGTCTATTGTTGTTGTCTCTTGTTGTTTTCTCTATCAGACTGGAGAAGAAAAAAAATGATTTATTCTCTGAAGATCCTCTATCCAAGATAGACGTTAACAGTCAATAAATTTCTTCCATAAATGTTTTGTATTCTGGAGGAAAGTCCAAAAAACATTCTCTGATAAATCCCTTGAAACTTGCTCCAGAATAAATGAAAATGGCTAGCAGATCTCTTGAAATAAATGCTGAGAGAATTTGAAAATCATTCCAAAAGCTGACTGAATTTGAATCCTCAAAGTCGTCGATCTCTCAGGAAAAACGTTGATCTGAGCTCTACGAACGTCGACCTGAGCTCAGAGATTGAAATGAACATCAGACCGGAAACATCGACCTGAGCTCGAAGATCGTCGACCGGAGCTCAGCGACCTGAAGAATAAGCTGATGAAAGATCGTCGATCTGAGCTCGAAGATCGTCGACCGGAGCATGACGATTTAGCAGAGATGCGCTCAGAGAGCGTCGAACGGAGTTTGACGTTTCGTCGACCTAAGCTCGACGATAATTATCTTTGCCTCAGCTCTAAGTCTGAATCCTTGAATGGTCCTGGGGGCAGCTTCAAACCTAAGTTCTAAGCCCTAGACTCATTCTAACTTGACCTTTTCAACTATACATCTAGGTCAAACATTATTTCCTAAAAACATAGCGATCCTTGCCCAAATTAGTTATAGGGTGTTCCAACACCGCTGGCGCCCTTGTCGCCCGCCGAAGCATTCTACGTGACTCCCCAAGTTGGGGGTACAGAAAAACTCCTCTGCGACTTCTTCACCGGCAAGAACATCGAAGTCCAATTCTTAAGGCGTGGCATCGACTCCCTCCTTCCTGTACTCCCTGGCGAAGGTAGGCTCACCCCCTTTATTTTCGTTTCTTTATTTTAACTTTGCTCGTAATGTCTCGTCTCGCCTTTAATAGGAGAGAGGAATGTTCCCGTTCGCCCACCCTACAAAAGTAGCATCAAGCCATCTATGGATGTCGCCCTCGCCACCATGGCGGCTGAGGCGGCGAAGGAAACCTTGACCCCCTCCCTCAAGAAGAGGCATGCTGAAGGCTCAGCCCCTCCTTGCCTGAGCCCTGCAAAAAAGTCAAAGACAAAGAAAGTGGTGTCCCTTCCCGCCGGAAAAGCGAAATAAGTCTCCATCGAGCCGATGGAGGTGCCAGAATCCATGACCCCTATTTCCCTGGGGTCTCAGTCTCCCCGGTCACCTCCTTGGCTTCCTTCCCAGCATGTCATCTCGCCTACTAGCGAGGCGAGTCAGTCTGCCCACCCCGCTGGCACGCTCCCTCAATCTTCTAGGGCCCCCTCTTGCGAGGTGGGCTCTTCAAGTCGCCCAGACCCTTCTGCCCATCAAAATTTCAACATGGGTCCGGAGATCTTGGATGCTGCAAATGACCTGACTCTGATATGGGATAAGGGGGCGAACCGCATCACCATCTCTACCCTCCTTCCCCCCTGGACAGAGCAAGACAAGCCTATAGGCCATGCCTTCTCTCTGGGCTTTGGCCTTTATGGGAGTTCAGAGCTAGATCCCGCCGACGAGCCTCCTTCGCGATATTTGGTTCTGAGGGCTGCGCACTCTCAACTGCGCACCCTGGAGCTCTCGCACCGCCTATCGAGCCGCCTAATTTATAATAATCAAAGCTGGAGGGAATCCGAGGCAAAACTGGCGGCAGAGCGCGAGAAGTCCGGAGATCTCGAAAAGAGGTTGGCCGTGGCGGAAAGCCTTCTCGCTAAGGCTCGGGGCGGTGTGGTGAGTTCTTCTCTACGCTTAGCTTATTTTTCGTATACCCTTGACCTCATCTAATGAATAGGTCTCTCGCAGGATGCCGAGACGGCCGACAGAATGCACTCAAGTATAGCGACTTTCGAATCAGAGGTTAAGGGCCTGGAGTCCAAGGTTACCCGGCTTCAGAATGATGCCCTCTCGCCTTCCCACGTGAGGATTCCCCAACTTTCTCCTCCCCATTATTCTCATGAGGAGGTCGAGGAACTCTGCAAAGACGCCAACATCGGAATAGCCGAGCTGATCATGAAGATTATGAAAGAAATGGGGGTTATCCAGGAGGGATGCGACGATGTCACCGCTCGTGACCTCGTGCTGGAGATTTACGGCGAGGAGGGAGATGATTCGTCATCGAGCGCGGAAGAATAGAATACATCTGGAGGAAAACCTAGGACTGCCTTTCAGCTTTCTTTTGTATACACGTTTTTCTATTAAGACATTTTTGTCTTAAGACATCCTTTCATTTTTTGTAAAAGGGCTCTCCCGGACAAGTTAGACCTTAATGCATGGTCATGCTTTTCTATATGCGAGACATCTCAGCTCTCTTTTGTTTTTCCAATGTACTTGTTTTTTCTCTGCTTTTGAAACGGGGTCATACCTCATCTCGCCTCTTGATCGAGGAACAAATTTCACCCGAGGAGCGAGTCGTCAGGCCCTTGTTGCCCTCGCGCAGGGGGCTGGTTCCCCTTCCTCTCGCCTTGCTTCTGGACACCCCTACAACGAGTGGATCTTGAGTTGTACTTATATATACATTTTTTGTTTGCGAGACGAGGGCATTCCTCCCTTCACCCCTTGACTGAAGAACAAGTTTTTTACCCGGGGCGCGAGTCGTCAGGCCTTTGTTGCCCTCGTGCAGAAGGCTGGTGTCCCTTCCTCTCGCCTTGCTTCTAGACCCCCTGGCATGAGTGGGTCTTACGGGGCTGACTTCCCTTTTTGTCTTATTTCCTTCCTTTTCCCGAGCCGGAACTTCTCTTCTTATGTTCAAACAATGGATTTTTCTCATCTTGTCATCTGCTGGCAGTCTTTCTTTGTAGAAGCTCCCCCGTAATGCCATGACTTAACGGATCTATGACTCCACCGACTTGGGGGGACTTGGCCAGCATGTCCTCCTCGTGCCAATTCTTCCTCACCACCAAGTGAGCCTACAGATCTGCCAACTTGATGGTAGCCTGGTCAGCGGGTCTTCTCGTGGTCTCCTCACCAACACCAAACTCCAACCACCGAGTGAGCCTACAACCCTGCCAGCTTGATGGTAGCCTGGTCAGCGGGTCTTCTTAGGGTCTCCTCTCCAACACCCAACTCCAACCACCGAGTGAGCCTACAACCCTGCCAGCTTGTGGTATCCTGGTCAGCGGGTCTTCTCGGGCTCTCCTCTCCAACACCCAACTCCAACCACCGAGTGATCCTACAACCCTGCCAGCTTGATGGTAGCCTGGTCAGCGGGTCTTCTCGGGGTCTCCTCTCCAACACCCAACTCCAACCACCGAGTGAACCTACAACCCTGCCAGCTTGATGGTAGCCTCGTCAGAGGGTCTTCTCGGGGTCTCCTCTCCAACACCCAACTCTAACCACCGAGTGAGTCTACAGCCCTTCCAGCTTGATGGTAGCCTGGTCAGTGGGTCTTCTCGGGGTCTCCTCTCCAACACCAAACTCCAACCACCGAGTGTGCCTACAGCCCTTCCAGCTTGATGGTAGCCTGGTCAGTGGGTCTTCTCGGGGTCTCCTCTCCAACACCCAACTCTAACCACCGAGTGAGCCTACAGCCCTGCCAGCTTGATGGTATCCTGGTCAATGGGTCTTCTCGGGGTCTCCTCTCCAACACCCAACTCCAACCACTGAGTGAGCCTACAGCCCTACCAGTTTGATGGTTGTCTGGTCAGCGGGTCTTCTCGAGGGCTCCTCTCCAACACCCAACTCCAACCACCGAGTGAGCCTACAGCCCTGCCAGCTTGATGATAGCCTGGTCAGCTAGTCTTCTCGGGGTCTCCTTTCCAACACCCAACTCCAACCAACGAGTGAGCCTTCAGCCCTTCCATCTTGATGGTAGCCTGGTCAGCGGATCTTCTCGGGGTCTCATCCCCAATACCCAACTCCAACCACCGAGTGAGCCTACAACCCTGCCAACTTGATGGTAGCCTGGTTAGCGGGTCTTCTCGGGATCTCCTCTCCAACACCCAACTCCAACCACCAAGTGAGCCTACAGCCCTGCCAGCTTGATGGTAGCCTGGTCAGCTGGTCTTCTCGGGGTCTCCTCTCCAACACCCAACTCCAACCACCGAGTGAGCCTACAGCTCTGCCAGCTTGATGGTAGCCTGGTCAGCGGGTCTTCTCGGGGTCTACTCTCCAACACCCAACTCCAACCACCGAGTGAGCCTATAGCCCTGCCAGCTTGATTGTAGCCTTGTTAGCGGGTCTTCACAGGGTATCCTCTCCAACACCCAACTCCAACCACCGAGTAAGCATACAGCCCTGCCAGCTTGATGGTAGTCTGGTCAGCGGGTCTTCTCGGGGTCTCCTCTCCAACACCCAACTCCAACCACTGAGTGAGCCTACAGCCCTGCCAGCTTGATGGTAGCCTGGTCAGCGGGTCTTCTCGGGGTCTCCTCTCAAACACCCAACTCCAACCACCGATTGAGCTTACAACCCTGCCAGCTTGATGGTAGCCTGGTCAGCGGGTCTTCTTGGGGTCTCCTCTCCAACAACCAACTCCAACCACCGAGTGAGCCTACAGCCCTGCTAGATTGATGGTAGCATGGTCAGCGGGTCTTCTCGGGGTCTCCTCTCTAACACCCAAATCCAAACACCGAGTGCGCCTACAGCCCTGCCAGCTTGATGGTAGCCTGGTCAGTGGGTCTTCTCGGGATCTCCTCTCAAATACCAAACTCCAACCACTGAGTGAGCCTACAGCCTAGCTAGCTTGATGGTAGCCTTGTCAGCGGGTCTTCTCGAGGTCTCCTCTCCAACACCGAACTCCAACCACCGAATTAGCCTACCGCCCTGCCAGCTTGATGGTAACCTGGTCCGCGGGTCTTCTCGGGGTCTCCTTTACAAAACCAAAGCTTTCTTGTTACGCGGAAATGGATATCTGAACTTGTATTGCATTTAAAAATCGCGCCAAGTTTACAAGTATTGAAAAACGAAAATATTCCATCTCAGAAGAAATAATCAATAGACATGAAAGAGACAGCCTCAAGGTTTAAATTGCTTTAGATCATCGCCGCTTCGGGCACAATCGAGGGGTGTCCCGTCCATATCCTGGAAGTGGTACCCTCCTGACTTTAAGACCTCCTTTATTATAAAAGGTCCTTCCCAGTTGGGGTTGAGCTTCCCCACGGAGGCCCCTCTACCTGCCGCATCCACTTTCTTGAGGACCAAGTCTCCCTTCTCGAACTGCTTGATCCTGACGTGTTTGTCAAAATATCTTGACATCCAGCGCTTGACCTCCTCCTCCTAGATGGACGCTAGCTCTCTAAGTTCCTCCACTAAGACAAGAGAGAGCCTCTGCTCCTCCCCATTGTCTTCCTCCCATCCTTCATTTCCCTTTCTTACCGCTTCCACCCTAGGTGACTCAACCTCGAACTAAACTGGTATGAAGGCCTCGGAGCCATGGGAAAGTTTGAATGGTGTCTCCCCCGTGGCGGTACTTGGTGTAGTCCTCAAGGCCCAGAGGACGGAGGGGAGCTGCTCCACCCAACTTCCCCTTAGGTTTTCTACCTTCTTCTTCAAGAGATTAACGATGACCTTGTTTGCGGCTTCCACCTGCCCATTGCTTCGAGGGTGATGCACCGAGGCAAACCGAAGGTCTATACCTAGCCGGACACAGAAGTCCACGATTTCTCTACTGGCAAACTCTGGTCCATTATCCGTGACAATGGCCAAAGGGAGCCCATGCCTGCAGATGATTTCCCCCCATACGAAGCTTTTGACTACCTCAGACGTCACCTTTGCAAACGCCTTCACCTCCATCCACTTTTAAAAATAGTCCACCATGACGAGCAGGAACCTCCTCTGGCCACTGGCTTGGGGAAACGGGCCCACCAGATCTAGCCCCCATATGGCGAAGGGTCATGGAGCCGAATCGTGCACAATCTTTGGGCTAGGAGGAGTTTAAGAGGAGCAAATTCCTGGCACTTCCTTAATCTCCTTGCGAATTCCTCAGCATCCTTCCTAAGAGTGGGCCAGAAATCGCTTTGCCTCAGAACCCTGCCTTCCAGGGTCCGACTCCCGGAATGCTTACCGCACTCCCCCGAGTGAATCTCCTCCAGCACTCTTGAGACCTCCTTATCAGTCACACAATGAGCCAGCAGGCCTGCCAGCGTCTTACTGTATAAGGTTCCCTCTTTCACCAAGTAATATGCCGATTTGTATCTGACCTGCTTCTTCTCCAGGTTTCCCTCGGGTAGACGTCCGGTTGTCAAGAAGGCGGTAAATGGGTCCATCCAGGACCCCTGCTGGTCCACTTCCATCAATTCACCCTCTCCTATGAAAGGCCTGAAGATTTCTATCATGGTTCCTCCAGCCTGAGGATCGTGCTTAGCGAGCAAATCTGCCCGAGTATTTTCTTCCCTTCGGACGTGTTGAACTGAGAAGCTGCGGAATTATCCGATGATATTTTTACCTTCATTAAGTACGATTGGAGGGTGGGTTCTCTTACCTCAAATTCCCCCTTGATATGTCCTGCAACTAACATAGAATCAGTGGAGACCTTGATGTCTTGTATGCCGAGCTCATGGGCCAACCTCAGCCCTGCTATAATGGCTTCGTATTCGGCCTGATTGTTGGTGAGGGTGAAATGAATCTTCAGGGCCTGTTCGATCCATGTTCCCTCGGGACTTATCAAAATCATTCAACCTCCAAAAGAGCTCCTTCCCGAGGCCCCGTCTACGAGAATCTCCCAAGCCACTAAGGGAGATACCTCGGACTCCTTGACCTCCACCACGTAATCTACCAAGAAATCTGCCACCGCTTGCGCCTTGATAGGCACCCGAGGAACGAAAGAAGAATCGAACTCACTGAGTTCTATTGACCATTTGGCTAACCTCCCAGAGTGCTCCACCCCCTACAGAATATGACGGAGAGGGTGATCCGTCACGACCTGGATGTAATGGGCCTGAAAGTACGGCCTGAGCTTCCGGGCTGAGATGAAGAGGGCAAAGGATAGTTTCACTAGGATAGGGTATTTTAGTTCTGCCTCCTTGAGGACCCTGCTCACGTAATAGATTGGGAACTGCTTCTTTCCTTCTTCCCGTATGTGGACCGAACTCACCGCTCCTGCCCCCACTCCCAAGTACAAGAATAAAACCTCTCCCTCTCGTGGTCCTTGGAGTAGCGGCGCTTTGGTGAGTTATCGCTTCAGGACTAAAAAGGCCTTCTCACACTCTGAGGTCCACTCGAATTTCTTTCCCCATCTCAATGTTCGAAAAAAAGGTGAGCAGCTTTCTCCTGCTCTGGAAAGATACCTGCTTAACCCAGCCAACTTGCCGGTGAGACGCTGGACCTCTTTGGCATTCGTTAGAGATTCCAGTTCTAGGATTGCCTTCACTTTGTCCGAGTTAGGCTCTACTCCTGATGGGGGTGAGGAGATGTCCTAAGAACTTTCCCCTGCTGGCCCCGAATACGCATTTTAGAGGATTGAGTCTCATCTTATATTTCGTTATGGTCGCAAAGGTTTCTTCTAGATCCACAACATCAGACTTGAGGTCTTGGCTCTTGATCATCAAGTCATCTACGTAAAATTCAAGGTTCCGTCCCTTTTGTTTTCGGAAGATCCGATCCATCATTCTTTGGTAGGTTGCCCCCGCATTCTTAAACCCAAAGGGAATCATGTTGTAGCTGAAGCATCCATCCTCGGTGATAAAGGTGACATCCTTAATGTCTGGAGGATGCATGCGTATTTCATGATATCCTGAAAAGGCATCTAGAAAACTCATTAGTGAAAAATCAACAGCTGAATCGACCAGCACGTCGATTCGAGGCAGGGGATAATAATCCTTAGGGCATGCTTTATTTAAAAGAGAGAAGTCGATACACATCCTCCACTTCCCCTCCCCCTTTTTCACCATTACAACATTACTCACTCACCCCGGATACTTATTTGCGGATATAAATCCCGCCTGGAGTTGCTTTTCCACCTCCTCTCTGATAGGCCTAGCCATCCGAGAAGCGATGGCCCTCTTCTTCTGCTGGATGGGATGAACCTTGGGGTGAAAGTTGAGATGATGGCACGCCACGTCTGCGTCAATCCCCGACATGTCGGCTGCGCTCCAAGCAAAGATGTCAATTTTTTCCTGCACGTATTTCCGGATTTCTTCCTGGTCTTCGAATCTTAGCTCCCCACTGACCTTGATCTTTTCCTTTCTTCCCTCCTTTGTGCAGATGTCCATCTCCCGTACTTCAACTGCTGCCCTCAGCCTCTAGGGCTCCTCTTCTTCCTCCTGATCCCTCAGACTCTCCTCTTCCATTCCCTTCCTCTCCCCTTGTTCTCTTGACTCTCGCTCCTTGCTCTCTCGCTCCTCCACGGCCGCCGCCGCTTCCCCTGTGAACTTATCCCCCTCTTCCCCAAGACCTCTCCCCAGTAATGATCCTCTCCTCCCTTCCAGCTGAGCCTCCATCTCGAATGGCTCCTCCACGTCCCTTATCTTTCTTTTCTTCCCTCCATCTTCTTCAACCTCTCCTATGGCTTCCTGTTCTCCTGCCCTTGCTGGCTCCCCCGTAATGCCTCTCCCTACCTCTACAACCTAATTATCCTCCTGCTCCCATTTCTCCATTCTTTTCTCCAGCTCCTCCGCATCACCCTTCCAAGAGATGGTGTTTACTGCGGTCACATAGCATTCTCGGGATGCCTTCGGATCTCCTCGCACCCTGATCTGACTCCCCCCCCCCCGAATTGAGCTTTAAGCACTGATGGAAAGATGATGGCACGCATCTGAAAGTGCTGATTAAAGGGCGCCCAAAGATGGCGTTGTAACTGCTGGGGGCATCCATTATCACAAAGCGCCAATTTCTGGACAGCCCTCCCAGAGTCACCTGGAGTCCCACTCCCCCCTCGACCTCCTTCCTTTCTCCTGAAAATTCGAACAGTAGTCCGTCTGCTGCCAACACTCTCCTGGCCTCTACCCTCATCTTGTTAAAGGGCTTCTTGAAAATGACATTCACTGAGCTCCCATTACCACCAAGATCATCGATACCGTGAAGTTTTCGATTGCGGTCCGAATTACCAAGGCATCGCAGAATGGATCCTCGTGATCCGACAAGTTTTTCCTAGAAAAAGTTATCTTCTCGTCCAGGGGCGGGGCTTGCGATGTTGAAGCAACGCCCCGACGATACATCGTATGAAGGCTGGCCTTGCGGGTAGCCTCAATCCCCACCCCCCCATGGATCACCCTAATCCCCCCTCGATCCCCCAAGTCTGATCGGTCCATGCATCGATCCTCCTCCCCCGTTACAGTAATCTCTACTATCCGCACTGGTACCTACTTCTCACCCACTCCTCTTCTCCCCTTTAATTCTAGAAATTCTGGACAGGTAGCCGTCGGGTGGCCTTCCTCCTCGTGGAAGTCACCGAAGGACACAACAACCTCTCCCTCCTGCCTCCCTTCTTGGAAGTTCCTCCTTCTCCCCGCTCCTGCTCCTGCTCTTCCTCGCTCTCTTCCTCTTCCTCGCCCCTTGCTTATGGCCATAGCTTGCTGAGGCGGGGGTGGGAGTGGTCTAGGACCATGTCCCACCCCAGTTGATGTAACCTTCCTGGTCCTCCCTAGTAGTAGTTCCTTCCTCCCAGAGGAAAACCTCTTCGTTGCCCTTGAACAGGCCCCCCGGTTGTCCTCCAAGCCAACTCCTGATTTGCCGACCCCCTTGGCTCCTCCCTCCTCCTTCCTTCCTGTTGCTTTGCTCCTCCTGATTCTCTCGACTCCACTTCTGTTAACCTTGCCATTTTTTTAGAAAACGTCGGGTTTGCCGCCTATATTGCTATCTCCTTTGCTGCCTTTTCCATCAACTCTTCGAATGATAACGGCGCCTTCCTGGTCAGGCTCATCTTGAAGAAGCCTTCCATAAGTCCTACCGTAAAGGCCATCTGGACAGCGAATCCCGGCACCTCCTGAATGCCTATGATTTCTTTTTGGAAGCGATCCACGTACTGGGCTAAGGATTCGTCGGCCTTCTGTTTGATCAGGAAAATGGACTCGGGGTTTTTCTTCCTCTTCTTCGAGGTCGAAAAGCACAATTGGAAACTCCTACTCAAGTCCTCGAAACCGTATATCGACCCTGCTGGGAGTTGATGAAACAAGTCCCGGGCTTTGTCCTTCAAAGTGATGGAAAAAGGCAGCACTTGAACAAATCTATCATTGGCTTGATGGAGACCGCGTCCTCAAACAACTGCAGGTGCTGGAGAGGGTCGTCCTTTCCCACGTAATAGGTCATCTCAGGCTCACAGAATCCCTCCGGGACGGGAGCCAAAAGAATCAATTCACAAAAAGGCGATCCTCTCACCAGGGGTCTCGCCACCTCTACTCGCGCGATGACGTCCCCTTGCGAGACGGCAATCCCCGGGCTGGGGAACAACTCCCTTCCTTCCAAATCTCGCCCGCTTCATTCCACCGATTTCTCTTTCCCAGGCCTCCCCCCTGACGCTTCCTCTCCGACTCTTGCCAAGACGATTCCCTCCTAAGGCAAGAGGCCCGACGCCTGAGGGACGGGGGTCACGCAATCACCTCGCTGCGAGATCTTCTGCAGCATGTCCATGATACCTCCAATGGACGCCATGAACAACTCTCTCCCAACGTATCCCCCCGGGTTCTGGGACCCACCCTTGCCTTCTCCTCCCAGATCTCCTGCCATGAGGTTATCCAAAGTTCTTCTGCGTAGGCTGCGTTCCACGCTCACCGCACCAAAAATGTTGGAACCAATAAAGCCGGTTCCTCCTAAAGCTCGGATATAAAGTTGAAGCCTACACCTACTCTCTTTGGACCACGCTCCCGATAGGAATCTCGGAAGAATAGACCGTGGGCTTCAGCTCGGAGGTCCCACCTCTTACCTGGAAGAACTAGAAATTCTCCCCCTCCCTAGCCAATGCTGAGCTAGGTGCCTGAGTGAGAGAGAAAGAGAAGGGTTCAACGCCTTTCTCTCAGACACCTTACCGGTCTATTTATAGGCCTCGAGATTTGAATTGCAAATAACCAAATCGAATCACTTGTGAAATTACTAGGATACCCTGGGTCGGTTCTACCAATAGCCAAACTCCGCTATTCTGGAGGGCTATAGGCAGACCTCCAAGGGTAAAGGAGAAAAAACCTCTGAAGCTAGGAAAAGTGAACCATTTTCCAACTGAACCGATCTTTGCCCATTTACTGAACCGGCCCTCCAGCTTCCTGTCGAACCGGTGCTCGGCGAGAGAGCCACCTCGCGGGTGAAAGCACCACTTGGGTTCGTCTTGCTCAGCGCGAATGGATCCTCACTTGGGTCCGTCTCGATAAGCGCGAATGGATCCCCACTTGGATTCGTCTTGCCTAGCGTGAATGGATCCTCACTTGGGTCCGTCTCGCCCAGCGCGAATGGATCCCCACTTGGATTCGTCTCGCCCAGTGCCTTTTCTTCTCCTGGGGTCCTTCTAGTCTCCTCTTTTCTGAGTCTTCTCCTCGCCCAAGGTTGTACATATTGATTCTAAAACATTACTTATATACATACAATTCGTAGTTTTGCATATTGTGCCTGTAATTAATCTGTCTTTGTATTTATATTCAATTTCCTTTCTTCCAGTTCTTTCATTATTATGATAATTCACGTTAGTGTAGAGGGTTCTGACTTCTATAAATTGGGGGAGATTGTTGGGTATTGCATCCACAATAACCTAGATTTGCATGAAGTCACCCTTAAACTAAGATGAATTAAGTTGTATTTGATATCCTTGTTCTAGTTGAATGTTTGCACATTCTCAGTGCTAAGTGTAGACCAATGTCAGTGTACAGTGGGTCAGGAACACAGGACCATACAGTGTAATCTCTCACTGTATGATCCAAAGTGTTGACTCATGTGTAGACTCTCAATTGGGATACACTTCATGTTTAAACATTGGGAGCATGGGATGAAGACAGGACCAGAAGAAAACATTCTCTAAAATTCTTGAAAATTATCTAAGTCAAGTTCTCGAGAAGCAACTTCAGAGTTCTCGAGAAGTGTAATTTAGTTCTCGAGAAGCTCTCATAGTTCTCGAGAAGCTTAACGACTTAGTTCATGAAAAGTCTGGACAGATTCAAGAAATTTTCAAAGTTATAGTTCTCGAGAAGTCCTCTTTGTTCTCGAGAAGTCTTAGTCAGTTTTCGAGAAGCCTAAGGTTTAGTTCTCGAGAATTATTATTTGTTCTCGAGAAGCCTGGCTTCAGTTCTCGAGAACTGCCAGCTCAATTTCTTGAATAGTCAGGATTTGCCTCAGAAATTTTTATAAGTTAAGTTCTCGAGAAGTCTTATTTAGTTCTCGAGAAGTCCTCCCTCAGTTCTCGAGAAGTCTTCCTCTTTGTTCTCGAGAAGTTCAGAAAAATTGTCTAAGCGCTTGTTCATGAGAAGTTCGGGAATTTTTCTAAGACAAGTTCTCGAGAAGTCAATTAGTTCTCGAGAACTAAATCTTGTGTTCTCGAGAAGTCCAAATCTTTTCTAAAGAACTTAGTTCCCGTGAAGTCTTGACAATTCTCGAGAACTAAGTTCCTAGTTCTCGAGAACTATAGCCACTTCTCGAGAACTAAGTTGATTTTCAAGAAATTTTTGTTCTAAGTCCAGAACGGCCGAAATTTCCAATAACTCGACGTGATTGGTCCACGTGTCGTCATTAATGTCTTTTCTAGCTGTTAAGGGTAATCCTATATAAAGCCTTTTTCCTCAGACATAACCCTAAGTAGAAAAGTAAAGGAAGAATCTTTTAAGAGCGGATTCCGTACTTTCCTAAATTACTGGTTCGGCCGACTTTTCTCAAGAACGACATCTGAAGCCGCTGCTCTCGTCAACATAGATCTCTCTGCATTTGATCGAGAAGATCTGCTAATTAAGGAATCATTTTTCTCTCCATGATCGAGTAGATTCAAGCCTTCTCAGGTTAGATTTTCAAAGGATTTTCTTCTACAAATTCTGATCAAGCCGCAACGTTCAAGAAGAAGACCTAGAGACAAATTCTTTCAGATCTTAGAATATTTCTGTTTGTATTTTCAAACTCTATTTGTAGATCTTGTAGGAGATTAATCTCCAAGTGTAGGAGCGTTGTTCTCTGAGTGGTAGGAAGTTTTTATCTTCCAAGTATAGATCCAATTGGATCGAGTTTTGTAGGAACGTGGTTCTGAGGTGTAGGATTGGTTTGCAATCTGAGATAGTGGAGTAGCCGAGTCTAGTGATTTGCTAGATTGGTTAGGAAAGTGGACGTACCCAAGATCGGGGAACCACTATAAATCTCTTGTCATCTGTGTGATTGCTTGCTTACTTCTTTGTGCTAGTTGCTAAATGTTTTATTCCGCATTAGACGCACATCTCACCTATTCACCCCCCTCTAGGTGATTTTGGTAGACAACTTACATCTTTCACTACATGCCTTAGAATGCGGGGGTTCTGATGGCCCTGCACCACTCCTGGTCACCTATAGACATACAAAATACCATTAAGTGACTGAACAAAATTACAAAAAGCAATTATAGGAATACACAGGTTCCTCAAACGTGTGTATTTTCATTCCTAAGTGATATTCATGGGTTATTTTATGTTATAACGATGACGCACATACCTGTGCTCACCACCCCTTAAAATAATTCGACCACGAATTCCAATAAGCATGACCGATACTGGTAGTCTGATACCAAATTATAATACCCATATCCATCTCATGGCATATAGTAGTAGGTCCGGCCGGGGCCCGACGCCATATACCACCGACAGACCTAAGGGTTACAGAATAAACCATTCTTCCAATAACATACGTCCTACACAGAGCACATTCTAGTGGAAGCATTTTAAATGTTGCAAAGAAAAGAACCCAAGCCACACCATTAATGTCCACTAAAAACCCAAAGTACGAATGAATGTGCAAATACATAAAGTACTTGGCCTTATGGCCTTACAAGAGTTTAGTTTAACAATAAGTGTCTTCAAAACATTGGTACGCAGGCTGGTCCACAAGATTATAAAAGTAAACGTTCGCATTGGCCTTCAAGGGTCGGCTTAGTAACAACGGCTTCAACCCGCTACTTGACACTAGGCTTCAAAGCACCTACAATAACCATTCCACTACAACGGTGGCAAACAAAAGCAACGGTCAGCTAAAGCTGACCAAATTATAACAACCCCACCCCAAATTTGGGTTGGTGGTGCTCGTTCCCTTCATTTTATTAGCAGATACATACAATATAGTGAAAGTACAATAACAGCACACTTAACCACATGTATAGGCACGGACGGCCACACACCCCGTGCTCTCAGGGCACTTACTTGGAGAACCCGGTCTGAACCCAGCTCGTTCCATAGTCCACCACTGCCCCTAGGAAGGCAACATCGTGAGCATAAAAGTCCTTTCAGCCGAAGCCTAGACTCTCTCTCCAAGCCAACAGTAAGTCCCACCTTAGGTCGCTTTAATCGAACCACTTGGATTGGGTAAGTTTCCACCAGCCCGTTGCTCACCTCGCCACAGCCATTTCGCCATCGGTGCTGGAAAAGATTCACTAAATACAAATGTATCGATCATACAACAGTGCATAGCCCGGCTATGTACATGGCTGGCTCCAAGGCCACCAAAATGGCAGAACTTTGCTTCTGCCCAGATTTCCGGATGCACCTTGGAGTTAATCCCCAAGACTCCCTGTTGCAATCTACCGTGTAGAAAAGCTGAAAAGCTAATGACATGGAGTCTTCTCCGACACTACAAGCATAATGAAAACATCACCGATCCAGACCAATATTTCTGGGTAGGCTTCACACACCATGCCTATGTCTGTAATTCAATTCCGTACTCTATATGCAAAACAACGGGGATTATTCATGTCCACCCGAAGGAATACCTCGCACTCACCACTCAATCATGGGAGGGAGTTTCCTATGCAAAAAGGAAAAGGTCTTCACATGTCCAAGAAGATAATTATTACCCTTGCGGTTTGCTATGGCTCCAGGAAGAAGAGAAGAAACAAGATGGATGAAAAGCACCGCAATGGCCTCGCCTCCACAGATATGGACTCGGCTCGAGAATCGGGGCTCGAAAGCTCCACCAGCAGCCGGATTTATCCTTCTCCTTCTTCCTTGCTCTCCCCTCTCTCTAATAGTTTAGAAAGAGAAAGCCTTATGAGAAATGAGGGTTTCACCCCCTTTTCCTTGCCTTATAAAAAAAGGACCAATCTTGACCCTTGGATTCTATTTAAAGGAAACGAAAGACCGCGATTCACACCTAAAAATAAATTTCCTAGGACAAACACAACTTTTGACATGCCCATGTCATAGGCTGTGTTCCATACTCACCGTAATCTAATAAACACCGAATAGGAAACGACCTCTAACACGGCTTGGGACACGCCTCTATCAACCATGGACATACCCGTTTCAAAGGCCGTGTGCCCCAATCGACGTTGAAACCACAGCATCCTGAAGAGGACAAGGCCATGTTACATGCCCATGTCACAAGACATGTGCCAGACATGCCTTTGGACACGCCCGTATCCCTGACCGTGGAAGTCACTCGATATAGCCTGTCATAACACAGTGTAGGACACGACCATTGACATGCCCGTGTCACAGGTCGTGTGCCCGACCTGGCTTGACTCCGAGGATCGTCGACTGCATTTCATCAACCTCAGGCATGACACGGCCCTTGTTATGGCCGTGTCACAGGCCGTGTGAACATAATCAGGCACCAAAGTGGGCTTTGAACGCTATCCATTCCTTAATGAGTTTTGGGGCGTTACAACTAAGTTTAGTTTCTAAGCGATTTTCAGCGAATATAGTTGTTTAGCCTAAGTAGATATCGGTGGGTATCAGGTAGAAATTCGGCGAGTATCGCCGAATTTGGATAAGTAAAATTCGGCCGAATTTGGTAGGTAAATTTCGTCGAGTATCGGTAGGAAAATTCGTCGAGTATTAGTTAGGATCCGACGAGTAAGATTAGAAATTCGTTATGTTATATTCGTCGATTATCATGGGCTAGCCTAAGGAAAATTCGTCGTATATCATGGGATGATTCGTCGATCATACAGTCATCGAGTATAGGATGCCTTTTTAGCCTAATTGTTTTTCGGCGAGTATCGCAGAGGAATTCGTCGAGTATTGCCGATTGTCGCAAGTCATTTTCGCCGAGTATAGAAGGATTCACCATATATCAACTAATAATTCATCGAGTATCAAGGTAGATCGTTAGGTATACTCGCTGAATCTAGCCAGGACATAGAATTTTTCGTTGTTTTTTGCCTGATTCGTCGTATATGGTCCTCAGAGTGGTTTTATGACTTGTTAAAGTTTTTCTTTGGGTTTAGTCTTGGGATTTGGTTAGTGTTTGATGTTTCTTTGGCTGTGAAGGTTGGCAGTGGATAAAGGACCGCCAACTGGACGTTAGTTTGTGGAGCTTTACACTTCGTGGTTGTTTTATCTCTGTTTTGAGGACTGTTGGTTTTGGTTGGGATAAATGGTCACCACCACAGGGCCTTTTTTTGAGACATTTGGGTTTGGGAGTCTGGAATGGGATAATTGGTCATCGACTCCGGCCTGGTTGATATTTCCAAGTATTAATGATTCACGTTTTCGAGCTGTTTTGTGCTCAGTTTGCTTCTTATATCAGTCTATGTTGTTCATGCAAATACTTACCGATTTTATCGAAGCCGGGCTTCTTTCGGCACTTGGTGAATTTATCAAATTAACTCTTTTATTATAGACTTTTACTGTACTTGTATTTATTTGGCTAACCAGCTGTGGTTTTCAGTATTTCTTTTACTCGGGTTTTGTAAACCCTTCCTTGCTTTTGTACTTATTACCTGATTATTTTCATTTGCCACTTGTATTTTTATTCTGAGCTGTTCTTCTATTGAATGCGTCGGGATCAGGGCAGTAGCCAGTTGATCGGCTAGTTTTGGGACTTCCCTATTAGACTGATGTGTTGCAGAGGTTTTCCTCACTATAGTGAGGTAGTTTTGAGGTTTCTTTGTCAGTACAGACATACATACCTTTGGTGGGTTCGTGTCAGGTTTTTGATGCCCACTATTGGTTTTCTTTTGAAATATTAAGTATAATGTAAAGCTGCTGGGTTGCCCTTTTTCCATGTGGTTGTTTATACTTGTTCTCTGGGAAAGCTTTATGCTAGGTAGCACTGATAGGTATTTTAAAATATAAAAAAACTACAATTACTACTTCATGCATGCAAAATTTTAAAAACTGAATCACTATATTTAAACAATCGTAAAAGCTACTTTTACTATTATTATAAATCTACAGTCTTGCATATCATGAGTTGTCCTCCTGGGATGTTTATACTCATGTAGGATGTTAAATCAATCTAATTATATTATTTCTGCAACGTATAATTTTATTTTTACTAGTGGACTAGTTGATCCACAGAGCCGAGGGATATGGCTAACTGCATAACTTAAAATGGATTTTCTCTAAATAACTCAGAAATCTTTCGTAAAGGTGTTTAGTGGGAGTTTTGCCTGAGCGTCTGTAGTTATCCCCTGCTGACGTGGCATTAGAACACGCATTTTCCCTTACTCTGATATATTGTTAAATACAGAGAAAATGTGAGTTATGATAGTTGGTATCAGAGGGATAGGTTGTTTGATAATTGGTCGAACATCTATCTCAGGTCTGTGTTAGTCGTCTAGTTTCATTACATACACACACCGATGTGTCATCCGTACGTCTTGGTTGAAGCATGAACACTACACTCATAAGCTTGATAAGAAGTATATGGGGAATATTATGTAGTATGGAATGCATAATATATGTTTGTATATAGATCCACCATAGGTGGCAACATGTGATGGTTATGTAGTATGGGACGCATAACCACCATCACATGGATGCCCATTAACACGTTTTCTTTTTCGTTGCATGCGATGTTATGTAGTATGGGATGCATAACATTTCATGTTTACGCAGCTCATAACATGCATTAAGGCATTTTAGACTGCATAACACAAAATGCATGACATATCATTACATTAGCACACGTGCCAGGCTAAAGACTTACATGATAACATATGTACACACATGGTTTTGAGTCAAGAAGAATAAGAATTCATGCATTCATGTTCTATGCACATGAGTCAGAAGGATGATAGTATATCATCCTAAGTCTAGGCATGGCATCATAATTGGAATCCCATAGTAAGTTAGAAGCATGAGCAAGTACTTAAGTATGTTTTGTCTGGACTAAGTTTTTTAGTGCTTGCAGTAGGGCTAGGTTTTGATTAGAAGTTCGTTATTTGTTTAGATGGTACCTCAGAGTGTGGAGACAAGGTCAACTCCCCTATCATAGGGCGAGTTTTCAAGTGCGCAGAGCGAAGCAATGATTGAGAGTCTACTATAGAGTAATGAGACATTGTCTAGACAAATGGTGGAGATGTAGACGTAGATCCAAGCATTGTTATCTGTAGTGTCAGGATAGCTGTCGCGAGTGCAGGACCCGACTGTAGGTCAGACTGTTCTTGTTCCCCTTGCCCCTTTGGTGCCCCCAATGTTATTGCCACCAGAGATGACATTTATTTTGCATTTCAAGAGACTAGGACCCCCTACTTATGTTGGTATAGCAGATTTCATGGCTTTGGATGATTGGATAATAGACATCGAGGAGATGTTTTCTTATTCAGGAGTTTAGGCAGACCAGAGAGTAATGGTCGTTGAGTAACAACTTAAGGGACTTGCTAAGAGTTGGTGGCTGAGAGAGAAGTACAATCTTAAGGATGGTTGTTCCTGGGAATTTTTCAAGGAGTTGCTGCTGAAGAAGTTCCTGCCATCAGTCGAGAGAGACCGTCTGATGAATGATTTTCTGCATCTAAAGCAAAGACAGCTTACTATTATCTAGTACAAGGTGGAGTTCATCATGTTGAGTCATTTTGCCCATGACATGGTATCTTTACATTCTATCTGAGTTAAACAATTTTTGGGTGGTCTTAGGAATGACATCTGTTGGGTTCATTGCCCACAATGTCCTTGATTTGAGTGAAGTCAATATTATTAATGATATAAACATAATTGTAGATGACTATGATAGGAGAGGTAGCCTAAGTGGATATGTCAGGTAAACACTTACCTAAGGCGTGGGATGACATAAATCTATCTAAGTCCACATGAGTGGAGTGAAGGAACATCACTCAACGCCAGATGACTTATAATGCTGATTGTAGCCTATACTGTAAGAGCCTAAGTTGGAATAAGCTAAAATGTGGCTAAGTCCACAGGCGTTGAGTGAAGTCAACTCACTCAACTCCATGGAGCCCGATTACATGAGAGGAAGAGGGAAAAATACCGAGCTTTTCTTCTTGCTCGAGATCGACAGAGGAGCCACCTCAAGCGGCCATGTCTGCGGGAAATGCTAGCCACCACCTCAACAGAGGTGGTGACGATAATCGTCGGCAGTGGCAACGGCCCAGGTGTCCGGAATCAAGGGATCAAGTTTGCCCAGGCGGGATCAATCCTGGTCGTTGGCTATCGGGGAAGATAACCCGATGTCGCTCGTTTTGGATTTAATTAAACTATAGTATTACTGTTATTAAATGTGTATTTCTGTCACATTCATACAAAAATGTTGCATGATAATTTTAGGCCTTGTAGGTGAATATTCATAGAAAGTGTTCTATAGAAACAATGTAGACTTAGGGCTTACCTTAAATTTGATACCCTAAACATGTAATTTGGAGCAACATAGCTCCTTGTCGGGCCAGTCTCCTAGGACTGCTCCTATACTAGGGCATAAATTCAAATGGATTCCTAGGCTAAACTATAATTCTACACACAGTGAAATTTTGGTAATACATGTGTGTATACCATACTTAGACTATGTCCAAAATTCAGAATTTTTGGAGGACATTTTCCTATAGTTTTAGTCAAAATTTGATTTATTAAATAAATGTGATTTAGGGAGTTTCACAACTCCAAATACACTTAAATTTGTCTAGCATGGCTCTAAGGTCAGCCTATGGCCTTTATAAATATTTTGTGCCATTTGGATCTCTGCATGTTAAAGGATCCAACAAGTATGGCGAAGGTAGAAATGTGAATGGTGTGCAAATAGTAAATATGGGAATTTAGTCCTTTTGGTCCAATGTATGTCCATGAAATTTTGTACAGAGACTTATGGACGTAAAATACTCCTTTAATGAGAAAATTGGGATTTTTGGAATAAAAATCCCATAATTTGGATTTATTTCAAAAATAGCACATTTAGGTATCATTACACTTCTCTGGAAAAATTTATGAGCATTTTTGAGAATTATTCCATGTATAAATAATGTAATTACATTTTTACCCTTATAGGACTTTGATCAAAAACATGAGTAGTGTTTCTTGGAAAATTATGAAAAATTGTATAGGCCAATATTTCTGCAATATGAACCCCTGTAAATTTTATTAAGATGTTTGGATGTTTATTTATTATGAGTATTATAATAGAGGCAATTTTGTAATTATCTTAACATGTGAATATCATAGGTCAAATCTCTTGCTAAGAGTATGAAAATCTGTTTTGACCATTATATTGTTAATATTATTGAGTAGAAATTTTCCCTGAATTTTTACATG
The DNA here is from genome assembly GCA_039513925.1 of Platanthera zijinensis. NCBI lineage: Eukaryota > Viridiplantae > Streptophyta > Magnoliopsida > Asparagales > Orchidaceae > Platanthera > Platanthera zijinensis. The sequence continues at coordinate 152,899,319 of CM077081.1, forward strand.
ATTATTTTTTGTACTCCATTTGAAAAAGGGAGATAATGGGATTTTAATCATAAATGGAAAATAATGGTCACATCAAGTTGGAAAATTAGGCTTTTCAGTGAACAGATATTTTTAACCTAGATGAATAGACAGTTTTAACCTAGCGAATTTATTTAGACCTAATGGACCACTTGTTAGAGTAGTTCATGTTGAAAGTGACCTAAGTCACTTGATTAATTAATTTAAATTATGGTCCAAAATAACTAGAAAAATGATGGAATTCTGAATGATCAGTACCATACACATGACAAACCCATAATAAAAATTTGGAGGTCTTTGGCCCAAGGAATTGGAAGTCATCTCATACAGGTAAGAATTAGGTCATGGGATGCATTTAGTAAAAGTAATAATAAGCTTTAGAGTACTCAGGGTGATGAGATATAGTTAAATTAAGAGGTGTATTGGGAAGTTGAAACCCTAGTTTGTATCACAAGTATGTCACTACATAGTAATGAGTGTTAGAGTGAATGTCATAAGGAGAATAACTATAATGGGGTTCGACAAAAGATCATCGCTATCCCAATCAGTACCTTAAGTTATTAGGTTTACTCAAGAGTAATAATGAGCTTGGGGTATTAGTAATGGGTAGATACTAATAAAAGTAAGTGTCCTTGAGAAAGGGAGTTTTGGGCTTCAGACCATCGTAGTTTTAAGTGCCCTCAAGATCCCTTCACCTGGCATGCCCTGGGAAGTCCAAGGATTAAACCTAAATGACTATGTATAACAAGAATTAGACAAGAGTAGTCTAATAGGTTAAGGGAACGATGTGACAAACAAACCCTTATAGGGTTGGAGGGTTTCAGGATGGGTCTAGTCCTGCGAGCTAGAGGCTTGGATGTTTGGATTAAGGATGGGTTTAGTCCTGCGAGCTGGAGGCTCGGATGTTTTGATTTAGGAAGAGTTTAGTCCTATGAGATGGAGTCTTGGATGTTTGGATTCAAGATGGGTTTAGTCCTGCGAGCTGGAGGCTTGGGTTTCAAATGAATTTTATGTGCATAGAATATATTAGTGGCCGGTCATGCAATACTTGCCAGTCATCACACCGACGACAGTACGGTGAATCTGGTGAGGTGTGAGGGTTTGAGGGGCCAGTAGATTGTTTTATACTGTAGTCTGAAGGACAATCCCCAAAAATACACACCCGACCAAAAAGACTGGTGGAAATGGCCTTCAAATTAGTATGCAGAGACTCTAGAGTGCACCTCAGACGTATATAGAGGCCTACGAAGGGTCTTGGCCTAGTAGTGTGTATACCTATCTAGTAAGTGGAGACTCCCGTTCGACCGTTGTCATAGCCACAACGATGGTACCATAGAGTTCGACTAACTCCAAAAAGTGAGAACTAAAGGTCTGTGATCACAGAGTCATGTGTGTTTGTTGCACTTATATGAATCATAATCCGCTTAACTCATCATAATATACTTACATACTTAGGGCATATGCACAGTGGATCCTTATCATATAAATCAGTATGGGATCTTTTATATTATAAGTTATACTTATGAAACCTTAATTTAAAAGTTTGTATAGGCATTCATATAAGTTAAGATACTCCTCTGATGTTAGTGTAGTGGTAGATAGTTTACTTTCTGCTCTGTTTCTTTACTTTATTTACAACACATTCTTTTAGTTCTACTTTACATATTGCACCTATTTCATTTCTATTTTACTTACTCTACTTGTGCTATAAGAACTATTGGTACAATGATATAACTGTTAGAAATATGAACATGATAGAATAGTCCCATTGTCACCTGCTTCCATTTTATACTGCTTTGTTATCCTCCACTTCCGTCCTCTCGCTCGGTTCCTAAGATTCATAGGGGTGAGGCGAGGAAAAAATGGTCTAGTCTTTATGACTACCGGTCAGTTGTGACCGTATTATTTTAGGAGCTCGAGGTACTGAAGCACAAGTATGACCAGCAGGACGAGGTGGCAGGACCTAAGGAGCAGATACCATGTACTACTATCGCAGCTCAGTGTCAGGTGATGATGAGTGTTTCAGCTACCGCATCTGCATAATGTTGTTGTGAGAGTGAGATTTGATTCCATTTTGGCATGTACCAGGTATAAGCCCAAACTCTCTTTTTTTTACTCATTGTGGACTAATGTACTTTCCTCTCTATATATTATGATGTTAATACTGTGACTTATGGACTTGCTAGTTTTTAGTTACTGCTTGTTATACTTCTTCTCTCACTTGGCCTACAGGTTGAATGATCGTACTAGCAGGCAAGATCAGCGTCATGCGGTGTCGATTAGCCAGTGTGCTTATGTCACTGTAAGGCGGCGGTCTGGGCATAAGACCTGGTAACCTCCTTAGTAAGGGGGAGGGGGTCTTACATCGCACTTTCATTCTAGAAAGTTCCTCATACTTAAATTACAACATTCGGGACTATGTTAGGTTTTAAGTATGGTGGTGTTTTTCAGTACTTCTTTATTAAAGAATCAAAATAAAAATAGAAAAAGAAAATTTCAAAAAAATTTATAACCCCCAAAAGCCTTTCAAAATAATAGTAAATTTTGTAGAGCTTCTTTTCCAAAATATGAAAAGAAAAACTCTGTACATATTTATTTCTATTTTCTTAGAAAATAATAAAAAAATATTTTCCCAGTACCTTGAGAACCCTTCACCGGATATACCGTGGGAAGTCAAAGAAATTTCAAAATCTTATTTTTATAACTCAAGTTCCTTTCCTTTTTTATTTGTATGCATATATTAAGTAAAAAGGAAACAAAAAAAATGATCATATTCCAAAATTAAAAACACAATTGAAAACTTAGAAAAATAAAAAATATAATAAAACCTCTACTTAGTTTTTTCCAAGCATTTTCTTTCGAGTTTATTTTAAGCAAATTTTCATAATTCTTAGTTTACTAATCATTTATTTATCTTAGATTGATATATCTAAATATCTTGGGTTATGTTTTAAAGAATCGGTTTTGTTTTTAACTTAAGATAGATGAATTGTTTTGAGCACTACTTCTAGTTTATCAAAAATATAGGCATGTGTATTATATTAGAAAAACATCTTTAGAATCCAATTATCTTTACTTCAAGCTTTTAGAAACATAGGAATGTCAAAATACTAAGGTTGCACTCAAATATTTTTAAATAAAATCTAGAATTTCTCTTGAAAACCCCTTCCCCTACCTTTATTTTGCACTCTTTTAGTTGGCATTTTTTAAAAAGAAGAAAAAAGTTATTAAAAGATCATATGCCAGTGGGAATTAGATTTCATTCCGTAAACATAGGCACTAACCTTCAGTAAAAGATTATATGGCATGAAGTATGTACTCCTAAACATATCAATTTTGCGTTAAAAAGAAAAAAAGTTTATATGTCATGAAAAATGAAAGGAACAAATTCCTCATTTTTGGTAAACATATTAAAAAAAGGAGGGGTGAGAAGATAAAATTCATTACCCCTAATCCAAGATACTCTTCTTTCACCAAATTTGTATGCCCCTTCCCCCTTAGCTGATATATTTATGTTGGATCTAATGGCCAACCTTAGAGGGGGGTGGGGTGGGTGAATAAGGTTTGCGAATGTTTATTGAATTTAAAAATTTCACACACCAAAACAATCATAGAGAAAAGTATTTCATTGCATTAAATAAATAATGAAAAATAGTACAAGATGAGTATACATCAAAACTTGATCTTCATGGCATCAAAGATAAGAGATGAAGAGAATAAAGATTATTTTGGTTTATATACCGACCAAACTATGATCGGTTGGCTCTCACCCTTTCCCTCCAGAAAGGCATTCAAGTCCACTCTTCAACTCCACATAAGGAAGGGTCTTAGATCCCACTCTTCACCTCTATACAAGGGAGGGTCTTAGAGCCCCGATAGATCCTCTGATCTAGACATCCCAAATCCTGGGATGATTTACCACGGAATCCTTCCCGGATTCCGACGACCCTCTCCGATCGATTTTCCTCAACGAAAACTAAACAAAAAAAAAGAGTACAAAGATTAAAAGTAAAGACGATACGAAAATGAAGTTCTCCCTCTTGACGACTTCTCCGGTGTGCGATCTACAACCAGTGCTTGATATCTTCGTTGGCTAGAAATCGGTTGGTTCTCAGTGGTGGATGAAGATTCTGGATCGCCGGAGTTCTTCGTTCACGAACAGGAGGGAGAAGGCTTCCTTCAACTTTGATGAAGAAAAGTGGAGACGGGCGCAAGGAGGCGGCCAAAATCTGGAGTTCAGAAACCCTTCATCAAAATTTGTCTTGGAGCCGTCATGACAATTAGAAACGCAGCGAATTTTATACATCATCATGAAAATAGGCTACCGCCGGCGGTAAGACTTGCGCCTGTGGTAGTTTCACGTGCTTGTTGTGCCAGCTGTCCTCCAAAATTGGAAAATTGTCTTCGAAACAATCTTTTTCCTTTTTATCTGAGCTAGCGCCGCGCGGTAGGGCCTACCGCTGCGCGGTAACATAGGATGCGACGTTCTTGAAAAGGAAACATCCGCTTGACAAGTCTAGCGCCGCACGGTAGGTGCTATCGCCGAAATCTTCCAGAGTGCTAGGACCGAATAAATTGTTAAGTTACTGCCTGCGGTAATCCAGTCTCCTGGCGGTAGCGCTGAGCTCGAAGTTTATACCTTCGAAACTCGTCGAAGACCTAGCGCGGCGTGGTAAAGCTAGAGCCGAAACCATCCAGAGTGCTAGGTCCAAATAAATCGTCGCGTTAGCGCCTGTGGTAGTACTAATGCCTGGTGGTAGCCCAGGGTATCGATGCTTCTTCTCTCGATGTTCGTCGATGGGCTAGCGTGGCGTGTTAGTGCTAGCGCCTGGCGGTAGCATCCATATGAGCCTTCTCAATTGCTTGCACTTGACAACCTGCACACTCTATAAACATACAACATGATCAAATACAACCGGGAATTTGATATTCTCATACACAGGAAATGTGAAACATCAGTTCCAACAAACTCCCCCTATATCAAATCCCGTTCATTATAAATAATACATGAGATAGAGTGCATGTAGAAAATAAGAATTATAAGCTACCATCAGGTTGTAGTATATATGTGGCTCTACACATTCGACTTGCTCCCCCTATCTATGTGTTGCTCCCCTATATATATGTACACAATTGAACCATGACCCCCCTACATTTGACCTCTCCTAATCCGTGATGCATACTCAAGACCAAACTCATGAACCAATTTATTCTTCTCCTTTGATAATATCAAAAGGGCGGGCAAGGCCTACACAACATGCAAGATGAAAAATAGGAGATATGATGACAATTTAGACAAAAAGCAGATAGTGCACACACATGGTAAGTTTTGAAACAATAAACATAGAGGGGACCCAAAACTAAAAACAAATTAGAGAATTGGAAACGCACGGGTCATAGAATAGAGCAAGATATATAAAAAGAAGTTTCAGATTTCAGATGAATTGGACAACACAGACTAAACTAAGCACACAATGAGAACTACTACAATGCTAGATGAGTTATGAGGGAAATCATGTTGAACAAACATTGTAAACGTCATGAGTGTAAATCGTGTGCTAGCATGTGTTGTGCATAAAACATATAGTGCAGTTTCAGTCCAATTCTTATGCACAGAAGCGTTAAATAAGGTAATGACATGTGAACGTGTAGCATCAAAAGAGAGAAAACACTAATTAGAAATATCATAGTTTACATGTTTATCTCGATCCGATAAAATGCTAACCCAAGAGAAATAAAGTGAATGATCACGTCACATGTATACCTAAGGAATACCGAGATTTGAACTAGGGGCACTAAGCATAAGGTTTGTTCTATAGACAAGATCGAAATGACTTTTTGATCCAAGGTGCTAATCCTCACAATGCTAAAAAAGACTTATCAGGAGGAGTGAGTAGTGCTTGGGGGGGAGGGGGTCCTTTTCATGTGATATTATAGCCACCATATTATTTTTGATTGTTGTTTTGAGCTATCACATTTATCTCTTTTGAATACAAGGAACCTCAAGTCAATCAAATCTACCCACATAGGTAGATACACTTTAACTTGTAGGCATAAGACTTTAGCACTAAGATTTGGCCGCAGTTTTAATCTCAATAAAGCATGTGTGTCGTGACATTGATTATTCAACATATTTCTAACACGTTAAGATACAATGTCACGAGTTATGCCATATTGATCTATAATTTCTTCATGAGTGCTCCGTCTAGGGATGTGTGAATAGTGAAGTCATTCCCCTATCTAAATCCTCACACATAACTAGAGGAATAGTCAACTTACACGCACATGTAATGTCCCACTCAATAGCTAAGCACTTATAAATTCAGCCCACAATGACCGAAGGAACAATGTTTTGATAGATTAACCGTCTAAACCTATACATTGTGCGTACGCGTTATGGTCTAAGTTGTAGTCATGTGAGCCCCAATCATGCGTTGTATTTTTTTAGTAGATTTTTTTGTTTTTGTTTTTTTTTATAGAGGAATACACGGTTTTTTTTTAAATTAATACTATTTTTTTAAAAAAAATGGTTCAAACAAAATATAAAGATACAACATGCACACACACATAACAAAAAAAACATGAAACATGCAAACACAAGGGAGTAACATTGAAAAACATATAGAATTAGGATGAGAGGACAAGAATGTAATGCTCGAGTCAGAGTAGAGAAAAATGTGCATCAGGGAGCGGTTTAGTTAGGATGTCCGCAGGTTGGTCATCGGTGCCAATAAAGACGACACTCACGTTCTCCTTTTTTATATGATCACGAATAAAATGATGTCGCACATCAATATGTTTCGACCAAGAATGGTGCACTGGATTATATGTTAAGTCTATGGCACTCTTATTATCACATCGAAGTGTAACATTCCAACATGTGAGGCCAAAGTCTTCTAACGTTTGAGACATCCATAATGCTTGAGCACAACAGCTTCCTAAAGCAATGTACTCGACCTCAGCGGTTGATAGAGCAACCGAGTTTTGTTTGTGGCTAGATGATGCGCTCGCGGTAAGACTACCGTTCACTGCCAAGTAATAATAATGGGGAGTAGCATCCCCGAGTATCAATCTCTCGCAGAGTGCAAGTAGGAAGCATGGGTTTTAGCATTTAGAGAATCGAGTGCAAGTGCTAAGTGAACAAGGGGGTCTGTTTTGGATATCTACACTAAAACAATATAAAACCAGCGCGGGTCGCCTTCACCGCATCGCTCGGGTGAATCACTCCAAAGAGTAATAGCGGAAGCGAATGAACAAGTGAGGGTCGAAAACACCTCTTCTCATCGCACACTTCTAGCAAAGGCTAGAATGGACCAAATGCACTTTATACTAGCGCAAAGATAAAGCTTTCTAACACCTATAAAGCTCTGGAAATCACCAAACAAACACACAGCGAAATCTTGAGCAAAATAAGGTTATGAAACTACAATATCGCTAGCAGGAGTTCAGTAGAAAGGAAATCCAGAAAATGGAAAAAAATTACAACCAAAACATAGAAGCTTTCCAAGGTTCTCGGCCGGAAACTAAGGGTGTCAACCCTCGTCTATGCTCAGTCTTCGAAAGGAGTCCAGGATCCGAGAGGAGCTGTCACTTCCTCCTTCAAACCTGTCTTCGTTGTGTTGAGGTTGTGGAGGCGGATGGAAGCTTGACGGGCTGCAACAAGTATCTTGAACCGGAGCTTTGAAGGTAGCAATGGAAACGAAGGCCTAAAGCAAAGCTTTTGCAAGCTCAATGGAGTTGAGCGGGTAGCCGGATCTTCCCTCCAAGTAATAGAGAGAAAAAAAGGGGTTGAAGCTTCATTTTCCCGCTCAAGGGAGCAGAAAAGGTGGGGTGGACGAACTATCCTCGTCTTTGGCAAAATATGCATCTTATATCGTAAATAATCAGAAAATGGCCTCGCACGGTTCGACGCATGACCTTGCGTGAACCGTGCGATATTCGCGCAAAGAAATAACCTGAGAAGATGAAGCGTTGACCTGTGCGTTTTATCCGCGCACGGGCGATTCCGCCCGTGCGTGAAGGAAATCGCACTGGTAACGACAGAACAAAGAAATGTAGGCAAAACAGTGGAACCATGCGTTTTACTCGTGCACGGGCGCTTCTGCCCGTGCATGAAGGAAAACACATGATTAACCATAAATCGGTGCTAAAATGAAATGTACAGGACAACCGTGCGTTATCTTCTCGCACGGTTATGGTGAAACCGTGCATTTAATCGTGCGTTTACATTCGTCGAGTTCCACTTGATGCCATCAAATGCATGACCTGACGAAACCGTGCGCTAAGGAAACGCACGACCATGCATTTTTCTCAATTCAGAATTCTTAAATGGGAAAAACGACCACCTGTAAGCAATGACAACTAAATAATTGGGCATCCTCTAGCAAAACAGAAATACAGTAAAACTACTGGAACGATCCCCAGGGAGCACTACGTGCATACCCCCAACAATCAAATGCGCAATTGCGCTCCCGAGGGCTAGAAAAGCACACAACACATGAAACGCATAAGGAAAGAAATAATAGTGAAAAATACGCGATAGTGATGTGCAAAGGCATGAAAATAAGCCAAAATGAGCCCGCAAATCCCTATATAAATGGGACTCATCACTAGACCAGGAGACTAGTGCCTAGCCTATAAAATGGCATGTATCGCTTGTGCTCTTGTTGTCGAGAGAGCATCCGGCATAGTCTGAGTCAGAGTACCTGTGAAGAGAAAAAACTGAAGAATGAGGGTACCAAAGTCCAATGTTCTATGTGCCTATAAGGTACCTAAAGATGTTTTTTTAAAGCTTTCAAATGAGACTCTCTAGGGTCGGCTTGATACCTAGCACACATCCCTACCACAAAAGTGATGTCGGGCCTAGAGGCACTCAAATATAGCAGTGATCCTATCATACCTCGAAATATAGTCTGATCAACAGAAATCCCACTCTCATCTTTCCCTAATTTATAAGATGCACTCATAGGAGTTCGACTTGTTTCAGATTCTCATACCCAAAACGCACAAGCATATCTTTAATATATTTTGATTGGTTAATAAAAAATCCCATCTTGGCGTTGAAAAGTCTGAAATCCTAGGAAATAAGTGAGTTCTCCTACTAAGCTCATTTCAAATTCAGATTTCATTAAAATGACAATTTCTTCACACTGCTTCTAATTTGTTGCCTCAGAAAATGATATCATCAACATAAATTTGAAGTATAATAAGATCTGAATTCTTGGTTTGAACAAAAAGTGTTGTGTCTGCACTACCCATGCTAAATCCATGATCTAAAAGAAAGGTAGTGAGCCTATCGTACCAAGCACGGGGTGCCTGTTTCAATCCGTACAGGGCCTTCACCAACCTATAAACATGATTTGGGTAGCGGCATTCATGAAACTGGGTGGTTGCTCGACAAACACCTCCTCCTTAATGTGTCAGTTTAGGAAGGCACTCTTAACGTCCATTTGGAATAATTTAATTCTCTTATAACTAGCAAATGCTAAAAATATACGAATGGACTCAAGACGAGCAACCGAGGCAAATGACTCTTCAAAATCAACACCCACTATTTGAGAATACCCTTAGGCCACCAAATGAGCTTTGGTTCTAGTTATCCTTGATTCACCATCGAGTTTCTTTTTGAAAACCTATTTTAAACCTATGACTAGATTGTTATCCGGATGTTCTACTAACACCCATACCTTACTTCGCTCGAATTGGCTCAGTTCCTCAGTCATCGCCAAAAACCATGATTCTTCTCTTAAGGCTTCCGAGATATTCTTGGGTTCAATATCCGAGAGAAAACACAAGTTTGTAAAAGACTCATGAAAGGAAGACTTGGTTTTAACTCCATGAGATGGCTCTCCTATGACTAGATCACGAGGATGTTTCTTTGAGAATGTTAAGTTATTAGGAGGCCTATATCCTTGTTCTATTATCTATGTTTCACTCTCCACGGTTTTGTCCTCCCCGTTACTCTTAATTGGTACGTTGTCTTTAACTTCCTCTTCACTCGCCTTAGGCTCGCAAGTTTGATTATTTTTATTGATATGCACATGAGCCGATTCTTCAACCACTGAGGTCCTCTTATTATAGATCATATAGGCACGACTCATGCTCGAGTATCATAGAAAGATGCCTATATCGGATTTTTCATCAAATTTTCCTAGATGGTCCTTTGTGTTTAGAATATATCATGGACACCCAAAAACTTTAAAGTATGATACTGACGGTTTCCTTTCTAAATATAGCTCGTAGGGAGTTTGCTTTAAAAGAGGGTGAAGCATGACACGGTTCATCACATAACTTGATGTGTTGACCTCTTTAGTCCAGAAATAACAAGGTAGAACGAACTCTGTAAGAATCGTGCGAGCTAATTCTTGAAGAGTACGGTTCTTCTTTTCAACAACCCCGTTCTGCTGTGGAGTGCGAGGGGCGGTGAATTCGTGCTTAATCCCTAAGGAGTCACAAGTTTGAGAAGTCATCATTCTCAAACTCTCCTCCATGATCTGACACGTTTAATTTTGAGCTCCTTCTCAGTTTGAAGTCTCGTGCATAGGTTTGAGAATTCATGAAATGTGTCAGATTTGTTCGTAAGGAAAATTATCCATCAATAGCGTGAGAAATCATCTATGATGACAAAGGTATACCGTTTCCCACCTAGACTACATGTACTAAGAGGTCCGAACAAGTCCATGTGTATGAGTTCAAGAGGTCTAGTCGTGGAAATCTCAGTTTTGCTTTTGAATGAGTTTTTAATGAATTTCCCTTTTTGACAAGGAGTACACAGAACATTTAAACTACCGCTTAAGTTGGGAGGCCTTGTATGAGTTTCTTTCATGATAGTTTAACAATAAGCTTGCTACCAGTGTGTCCTAGTCTCCTATGCCAAAGATTTAATTCATCGTTCTTTGTCACAAGGCATTTAAAATTAAATGCAGAAATATCATCAAAACTAACGGTGTACACGTTATGATTTCTATGAGCTACAAGCAGTACAGTAGAAGTTTTGGCAACAATAAGTTTGCACGTGTTTGAGGACGACTCAAATATAAGATCTATACCTTTATCACACAATTGACTAATAGAAATAAGATTATGCTTTAAGCCATCCACAAATAGAACATTTGAAATAGAAAATAATTTGTTACCTATAGTGCTGATTCCCGGTATCCTTCCTTTACTGTTATCTCCAAATGTCACCATGCCACCCGTATTCTTTTCCTGGCTAAGGAACTTGTCTTTATCTCCCGTCATGTGCTTGGAGTAACCAGAGTCCAAGTACAAAATGTTCTTCGTGTCCTTAGCCTGCCAACATACCTAAGAAGAAGATGAGGGTAAAGTTCTGGTTACCCAAGTTGTCCCACCCATAACATAGGTAGAAGAATTTGGTAGCCAGACTTGCGAATTTTTTGTGGCACCTTTCCTTAGGCATGAGCTAGATGTGTGACCAAACTTATGATAGTTTGCACATGAGATGTAAGCAGTGGATGCTGCTTTTATCAAATTGCTTGAGCTTTTCCTTTAGGAATGAGATAGCCCTCCAAAATTTTTCACCTTATCTTTCGGTTTATGAGCATTGGACTTAAGCTTAGAAAAATAACGATTTACCCTCGTTGGTAATGTTGGACCTCCAAATCCTAGTCCAAATTTCCCAGATCCATGACACAGCGCACCCAACAACATATTTAATGATTTTTAGCCTACTCTAAACTTTTGGATAGCGCAGCCAAGATCATGGATCCTTGTCTATAAGGCGGTGTTCTCAGTCTCAAGCATCACACACCGATTAGAAAATTGTTTCTTGCCTTCCTCTACCTTGGCAATAGATAACTGGAGTTTCTTCTCCAAGATGTTCTTTTCATTTATGAGACTAGTTGTTCTCACCGACGACTTGGTGAGACTTGCCTTTTGATCATTGATCGTTGTCATCAAGCGAGAACACTTTAGACACTCGATATTTTTCTTTGCCTATTCTAATTACTTCGTTTTTTAATTTTTCTAAATCCTTTTTGATTTTCTTATTTTAAGCTCTTAAGGCCTTTTTCGCAGAAATCGTGTTTTCTAATTTATCAACTAAATTTTCATAAATTTGAAGAAGTTCAAAGTATGTAGGTGGGGTTACCACAGTGTCGCTCTAGACACTGGATTCATCATCAGATTCTTTTTGGCTCTTTCCCATGAGGCAAAAAATTTGCCTCATCATCACTCCCTGAATCTGAGGTGCTTGAATTATCAGATCCATTCTCATCCCAAGTAAGTGCCTTCAATACCTTCTTCTTTTCTTTATATCAGCTTTCTTTCCCCTTCTCTTCCTTCTGAAGTCTCGGGCAGTATCTCTTCTGGTGTCCATGTTTGTGGCAGTGATAACATTCTGGCTTGGACTTGTTATCGTCACTCTCTATCTCTTTCCCTGGCTTGTTCCACCTCCTGCCTTCTCCATCTCCTTTCTTTAGGAATTTCTTGAACTTTCCCTATTTTTAGGGTTCTTCATGAATTTCTTGAGCTCCCAGATGTAGAGACTTTCCTCCTCATCCTCCTAAGAATCTTCCGCAGCTATTCTTTCATGTGTTGCCTTCAGTGCCAATCCCTTCTTCTACATATCCTTGGGATATTCCTCTGCTTGAATCTTTAGTTCCACCTCATGTGTTTCGAGGTTTCTAATTAGGCTCTTTATCTCCAGGGTGCTGATTTCATGAGACTTAGCAATCACAATCACCTTAGGATTGAAGCATGGCGACAAATATCGCAGGATCTTCCTCACCAGATCACTATTTTGGAAAGTTCTTTCCGAGAGACCTTGAAGCATTGACGATCTTGGTGAAACACGTGTACATGTTGTCCACATCCTCATCGATCCCCATCCAGAACTGTTCATATTCAGATTCGAGTTAGAATAGCTTCAACTCCTTAACCTGTGATGTTCCTTCATTAGTAAGCTCTAGCAATCGCCATATATCATAAGCAGTTTCACAGTTGCAGATTCTATTGAATTCAGTTTTGTCCAAGGCACAAAATAAAGCATTCATGGCCTTGGCATTATTTGTACATCTTAACTTATCTTGGTCATCCCACTTATCTCATTGTTTTTTGGTGACAGTATCACCAACCGTGATAATGGGAGCAGTGTACTTTGTCTCTACCATGGCCCATACGTCCATGCTATGAGTCATCAGAAAAATTTTCATCCATGTACTCCAGTGACTATAGTAAATCCCCATAAAGAGTGGAGGATGACTTACACCTTATCCCTTAGTGAAAGTGTGCACAGTGTTGGTCATCTTACTTTAGGTTATTAAGCCTATTGAAAGTAACCTCCCTCTGATACCACTTGTTGGATCTAGTGGCCAACCTTAGAGGGGGGGGGGGTGAATAAGGTTTCCGAACATTTATTGAATTTAAAAATTTCACACACTAAAACAATCAAAGTGAAAAGAATTTCATTGCATTAAATCAATAATGAAAAACAGTACAAGATGAGTATACACAAAAACTTGATCTTTATGACATCAAAGATCAGAGACGAAGAGAATAAAGATTCTTTTTATTTATATACCGACCAAACTATGAATGGTTGGCTCTCACCCTTTCCCTCAAGGAAAGGTGTTCAAGCCCACTCTTCACCTCCACACAAGGAAGGGTCTAAGAGCCCACTCTTCACCTCCACACAAGGGAGGGTCTTAGAGCCCCGCAGATCCTCCGATCTAGACGTCCCAAATCCCGGGACAATTTATCGTGGAATCCTTCCCGAATTCCGATGACCCTCTCTGGTCGATTTTCCACACCGAAAACTAAACAGAAAATAGAAGAAGTGTACAAAGATTAAAAGTAAAGACGATAAGAAAATGAAGTTCTCCCTCTTGATGACTTCTCTGGTGCGCGTTCTACGACCGGTGCTTGAGATCTTCGTTGGCTAGCAACCGGTCAGTTCTTAGTGGTCGATAAAGATTTAGGATCATCAGAGTTCTTCGTTCATGAATGGGAGGGAGAATGCTTCCTTCAACTTTGACAAAGACAAGTGGAGATGGGCGCAAGGAGGCGACATAAATCTTGAGTTCAGAAACCCTTCGTTAAAATTCGTCTTGGAGCCGTCATGACAACAGGAAATGCAACGGCTTTTATACATCTTTATGAAAACAGGCTACCGCTGGCGGCATGACTAGCACCTGTGGTAGTTTCGCGCGCTTTTTGTGCCAGCTGTCCTCAAAAACTGGAAAATAGTCTTTGAAAAGATCTTTTGCCTTTTCATTTGAGCTAGCGCCGTACGGTAGGCCTACTGCTATGCGGTAATATAGGATGCGATGTTCTTGAAAAGGCAACATTTGTTTGACAAGGCTAGCACTGCGTGGTAGGTGCTACCACTGAAATCCTCTAGAGCGCTAGGGCCGAATAAATTGTAAAGTTACCGCCTACGGTATTCCAGTCTCCTGGAAGTAGCGTTGAGCTCGACGTTTCTGCCTTTGAAACTCATCGAAGACCTAGCGCGGCGTGGTAGAGCTAGCGCCGAAACCATCCAGAGCGCTAGGTACAAATAAATCGTCGCGTTAGCGCCTGCGGTAGTACTAATTCCTGGCGATAGCCCAGGGTCTCGACGCTTCTTCTCTCGACATTCGTCGACGGGCTAGCGTAGCGCGTTAGTGCTAGCGCCTGGTGGTAGCATCTATATGAGCCTTCTCTGTTGCTTGCACCTGACAACCTGTACACTCTATCAACATACAACATGATCAAATACAACCGGGGATTTAATATTCTCCAACATAGGGAATGTGAAACATCGGTTCCAACAATTTATCCTAAACTTAATCTAAAATTTTTGAGAGAATAATTAGTAAGTTGTAATACATCCATCAAATTTCTTCAAAGTTAAGGTTTTTAAAATTCCAAACTAATCTTGCATACTAACGACTGCAATTTTTCTTGTTGTTTAGTTATCTCAAGAAGTCTTTTGGCTAATAGATTTTGCTATATTTAAATCATTCTCATAATTTAGGACTTAACTCTTTACACTCCATATTTTTCTTTCGGACCTTCTTTCGATCGAATAAAATGTTAGTTTAAATTATGAACAATTTAAATTTCTTATGAGTATTTCTCCTACTTTTGCTCTGGAATAGCAAAAGCTTAAGTATGGAGGTATTTGATAAGTACTATATGTACATATTTTTAGTATTAATTTTAGTTTAATTTTTAGGTTAATTGTTATTTTTTGGATTTTCTCCCTAGTAAATCACTTCCTTTTGCATTTTCTTCCCAAACTTAGCTTTATTCCTATTTTGCATAAAATTTGTGCTATTTTGGAAAAAAATCAAAGTACATGCCCCTAGTCACTCCCGTGACTAGGGCGTGTAAAGTATGTTCCTTCAAAATCCAGCCCCCGGCTATAATCAAATTCAAAGTCAAAATCATGCCCAACGGTACATGCTCAGAGCCAAGGCTACACGCCCTTAGCCGCCATGTGTCCTTCCAAAAGTTTCCAGAAAGTGGCCGGTAAGGGTGAAAGATGAATTCTTAGTTACACTCCCAACGATACACTCTCCGAGCAAAAGTTACAAGCCAGTGGCCGCCACGTGTCCTTCCTGAAGCTTCTAGAAAATCGGCAAGCAGATCAAATTTTGACTTCTCGGTAAAGTCTAGTATCACGCCCCCCAGAAATGCCAGTGGGCGGGGCCGTGTATTTTGAAAATCTTGCCTATAAATTCATAACTTCTCTAAGGGCTGAGGGTTCAGATTTTTGGGTCTTAGGGGTGTTTGTGAGCTCTTTATTGCTATTTCCATTCCCATGTGTGGGTGTTTTCATGTTTCCTTTAATTTCAAGTTATGCTTTTTCTAACAAGTGCAATCTCCTTTTCAAGTAATAAATTTGGTTTTTCTTCATCTTTTCTTCTCTTTATGTTAGTGTGCGTGTGTATGAGAGTTATATTTTAACTATTTTGTTAACTTAGTTTCTCTTTTTGTAGAGAGTGTATGCGTATGAGAGTTTTTTTTATCTATCTTTGTAACTTAATTTTCATTTTAAAGTAGAGTGGGTGTGTGTATGAGAGTTGTTTTTATTTTCTTTTTTTCATATCTTTCATCAAATTTGTGTCAATGTGTGTATGAGTTTAAATTTTCCTTTTCTTTTTAACTTAGTTTCTTTTTTTGTAGAGTGTGTGAGTGTATGAGTTAGATTTTTTTGTAACTTTTTTTATTTTTGTTGAGAAAGGGTGTGTGTGTTAACTTAGCTTTTATTATTGCAGAGTGGGTGTGTTTTAAAGTTTTCTTTTTCCTTTTTACACTTTTATTATCGTTGATTGGGTGTTTTTGCTAGCTAGTTTATTTCCTTTCACACTTCTCTTTTTGCTAAATCGCTCGCATAATCGCTAAGAAATCACGAACTACATAATTTTAAACTCCACCCCTATCTCAATGAGTGGTTAATCCCTTTCGAGAAATCGATTGAGATGAGCCTTGTGATGAAATAATCATGTTTTCAATGAGTGGTTAATCCCTCTCTTAAAAAAAAGCTTAAGGTTTTCCCATGACTTATTTTGAGTGATGTCAAATAGATGTATATGATTTCCATATTTCATTTTCGAACACTAGTTAGCTGAAAGGCTCGTGTATATGAATCAATTACTCGTGGGTAAAGAGAGTTGCGTAAAACCCTTGAGAGAGGATTAAGAGAATATTGGGTACATTGATCACAATGTACTAGATTTGAAGAAGGCCCACAAGTCAATGGTATACACATGAATGTATTGGATGCATGCCCTTAGTTCAATGAAAGCAGATAGTTCTCTATTGAAATAATTTGATAGGTTTTCTGAGTCACAAAGAAAGATGGGCTCATGACAGGAAGCTGGCAAAGCAGAAATCTGGCTAAGTACAGAAGCATTGAGTGAAGGAAGTTCACTCAATGCCATGGGGCTAAAAGCGTTGACTGATGTTCAGGCATTCAAAGCCTCTATATTGCCAAAGTAGAAATCTGGCTAAGTCCAGAAGGGTTGAGTGAAGGCAGTTCACTCAATGCCAAGGAGCAAAAGCGTTGACAGTACATCCAACAGTCAAAGCTGTAGTGTTGTTATCAAGAATTCTATCTATGGACAGAAGCGTTGAGTGAGGGGCGTTCACTCAACGCATACTCGAAAAGGATTCTGGCTAACCATTGAAGCGTTGAGTGAAGGCAGTTCACTCAATTCCTCATCAAGAAGACAGGCAAAGGCAGAAAGCATTGAGTGAAGAAGATACACTCAACACCTATATTCAGAGAAATCAATCCATGTCCAGAAGCATCGAGTGATAAAGGCTCTCTCAACGCCAAAGATGTTAGAATCTAAAAGTCTATATGCATTGAGTAAGGAAGGCTCACTCAACTCTCTCAATGCCTCAAGTCGTAGAATTCTGCTAAGTTCTTTTACGTTAATTGACAAGGATTCACTCAACGCCTGTACAGTCTATCTGAAATTTACAATGTCCAGAAGTGCTGACTCATGCTGACGTCAGCTGAAATTCAAATATCACGGGACTTGCGTGCAAGAAGACAAAAGGTGCCCCATGCCTTTTGTACAGCTGTAAATACAAAAGTGATGGTGCAGTTGCTATTTCTGCCCGCTCATACAGTGTATAGAGCCGTTGAGCGATAGGATACAAAAGCATAGTTTTGTGAAATTAGAAAATAACTGAATGAGAGAAAAGGAGTCGTATTCTTCCTCTGGACTAAGTTGAAGCATTCTAAGAGCTTGATAAAAAGTTAGTCTGTGAAACACAGACAAAGTTTGTTATTGAAGAAACTTTTCTCTGAAGATTAAATCATCTCTCAACAACAAGGTCATGAAGATTACTTTCTGAGAAAGAAGAAGAAATCTTTGCAGTTACTTCTCAGCGCAAGAAGAACCATCCTTGAAGATATTTTCTTGGTGTTATGAAGAAGATAGGACTGAGTCTTTTCAGTTCAGGAAGGGGCTGTCTCGGAGATAACTTCTCTTGAGGCATTCATCATCATCAAAATTTTATTCTTACTATAGGATCTTAGCTGATCTGAGTTATAAGCTTAAACTATAAAGGCCGAGTGGTAGGATCCTTCTATGGATTTGAGGTAGGGCATGTGTGCCTGAGTTGTAGGAGAGTTATTCTCTGAGATAGGATCCTGAGCTAGATTTGAGTGTAGGGATGACCTCCTAGCCTGAGTGTAGGACTTTGGATTAAAGTATGAGGTAGGTGATATGCAGATCACTGAGTTGTAGGTTCATCATTTGCTCTGAGTGGTAGGGCCTTGGGCCTTAGGTAAGACTTGGAGGAGTCAAATAGATCCTGAGGGATCTGTGTTGTAAGCTCTTAGAGCTGAATTTGGAGAAGTTGGACATGTCTAACACACTGTTAGAAAGGTCAGAGAGATAGTGGGTGCACCCAATCATTGGGGAACCACTATAAATACTTGTGTGCTAATTGTGTTTTCTTGAAAGCTAACATAACACTAAGTCACAAGACACCAAAGTAAGAAGATAGTCTAAGAAGACACAAAAACCTATTCACTCCCTATAAATGTTTAGCTACTCTTGAAACTAAAGACTTTCAGGTAACTCTCCCGAATTAGAGTAAAAACCCAATAGTGTGGTTCACAAGTTAAGGCGAGCATAAGGTTTTTTGATTAAAGAATGAGATTTTGGTCGATCAATATAAACTTAGGTGGGTGTATTCCACGAGAGAGGTGCGTTCATATATTCAGAACCTCCACGGCCAACCGATTTAGCTAAGTGAAAAATTTGGATTTTAACTTCTTTAATTTTATTTTCATCTTAAGGTGATTCAAAATCGAGCTCTAGTCCATCTTATTTTCTTAAAACCCTAAGTTATCTTTCACTCCCGCTAGCCTAATTTTAAAATGAAAAA
The DNA here is from genome assembly GCA_039513925.1 of Platanthera zijinensis. NCBI lineage: Eukaryota > Viridiplantae > Streptophyta > Magnoliopsida > Asparagales > Orchidaceae > Platanthera > Platanthera zijinensis. The sequence goes on from CM077081.1 coordinate 152,918,189, forward strand.
CCCTTTGATTAGATAATAGCTCTTTCCTTATAAGTAAAAATAGCCAGCATGCCTGAAACAAACGACCTTGATATTTCAAAAAAAAAATCCTATACTATATGTGATAAGGTATACTAGCCTTCATCAAATATAGAATTGGATAAATTTCTCAAAAGCTTTCTAAAGCTCTAATTTTGTTCATCATTTCACTTGTTCACATTTTCTTATGAAGTGCACCATTTTGTCCTATTGTGGTGTGTAATTTCGCACTATGTTGTTGGGGTTAAGCATATTATGCTCCCCATATATTTATTGTAGTTTTTCCTACTATTTTGTGTGTTGGAGGCATGTGCCCCAGACTGTGTATTGATGTGCAAGTGGTTAAATACCCAATATTGTTCGAATTCTATGCTATAGATAATATTTGGTCATGTGTTTCCTTGATGTACGATCGATACAACTTTGTGTTTCTATAGAGCCCAAATTTGTCGATCTGGATCGTCACAAGAGTTTTCTTCACACACGGTCAGTTTTGACCGTGCGTGAGTTCAATCAAACAAGCTTATCTTTTTATGTAAAAAAATTTATGAACTTATTGCTCGTGCATTTTCTTCATGCATGGTTGGATTTAACCATGCGAGAATGAAATCGCACGATCTGTTCAGTTTGGTCTGATTTTAAATGATTTATAATCCCCGTGCATTTTGTTCTCGTACGGGCTGATTCGCCCATGTGTGATTAGAATCGTACGGTCCCTTTATGTTCTAAGCTAGGTGATTTATACACGATAAATATCGCAAGATGCATTCATGGTCGTGCATTCGATCTTACGTGCGTAATTTTCTGACTGTATACTGTATAAGCACGAGATTTTGCCCTATTTCGGAACCCTTATCCTGTTTACACGCCCAATAGGTCCTCTATTCCCTTGTTTGCCTCTCCTTTGCCTCCCACCATCGTGAGGTGCTCCGGCCTCATTCTTCTTAAAAATCTAAGTCTAGAACATCCTCTTTGGCCTCCTCCATCATCGTGCGCTTCCAAGATCCGTTTTAAGTTGATTTTTGCATCATACTTAGAGTTCTCAAGCATAACAATGGCTGAAGGTGATTGACAAAGAAGATGGACTCCTTTAAAGGTGGTGATAGCCCTCTCTACCTAGGACAATAGTTGAAGACTAAGAACAAATGAGAATTGACAGCCCTCTGAATCTGGCCGTAAATCTCCAATGACTCTTCATGCCTTGGTTGTAGTCTTACCTCCTCCTTGTTGTAGTATTTTTTGCTTTTAATAATTTATTGTGATTGATGATGTCCATGAACCCTAATTGTTATGATTGTTAAATTTCCATGTCTATATGGTTATCCATGTGGTTTATATGAAGTGAGGAGGACCGACAACCTTCGACTCCTGCAGAGAATCATGGCTAGCCATAACGCGTTGGGTTGTAAATCTCCTCTTTTCTCTCATTTGGATGTGTTTCTTTGCTTTGGATGTGAAAGTGTAAAGTTGTCAACCAAAATCACCTAGAGGGGGGGGGGGGGTGAATAGGTGAATCGTGCGTCTATTTGCGGAATAAAAATATTAACGAACTTGCACACATAATCAAGCAATCACAGAAAGACAAGAAGATTTATAGTGGTTCCCCAATCTTGGGTACGTCCACTTTACCTCACTGATCTAGCAAATCACTAGACTCGGCTACTCCACTATCTTGGATTGAAAATAATCCTACGCTTCGGAACCAAGTTCCTACAAACTCGATCTAAATGGATCTACACTCGGAAGATGAAAACTTCCTATAACTCGAAGAATAATGCTCCTACACTCGGAGAATAATCTCCTACAAGATTTACAAAGAGGTTTGAAAATACAAACAAAAATTTCTCTCAGATCTGGAAATATTGAACTCTAGGTCTTCTTCTGAACTTAACAGCTTTTACAGAATTTGTAGAAGAAGAACCTCTGTAGATTTGACCTGAGAAGACTTAGGACCTACTCGATCAAGGAGAGGATGAAGATTCCTTGAAGAACATGTCTTTCTTGATCGAAAGCAGAAAGATCGATCTCACGTTGGGAGGTGGCGACGGCTTCAGAATATTGTTCTTCTTGGAGAGAGAAGGCCAATCCAGAAATTTAGAAAGTACGAAATTCCGCTCCTTGTAATTATTAGGGTTTTGTCTTAACGAGAAGACTTTATATAGGATTACCCTTAACGACTAGAAAAGACATTAATGACGACACGTGGACCAATCACGTCAAGTCATTTGAAAATTTCGGCCAATCTGGACTTAAAATAATTTTCCGAAAAATTTGACTTTCAGTTCTCGAGAACTAGAAACTGAGTTCTCGAGAGCTATCAGGACTTCTTGAGAACTATACTACTTAGAAGATGTCAGGACTTCTCGAGAACAAAAGGCTGAGTTCTCGAGAACTAACTGACTTCTCGAGAACTATGGAGACTTCTCGAGAACTAACACTTAAGAGAGATTTTTGAGGCAACTTTTGACTATTCGATAAATAGGGCTGGCAGTTCTCGAGAACTTAAGCCAAGCTTCTCGAGAACAAGTTGGACTTCTCGAGAACTATAATTGAGACTTCTCGAGAACTGGCCAAGACATCTTGAGAACAAAGAAGACTTCTCGAGAACTACATCAGACTTATCGAGAACTTTGACTTAGAAAAAATCTTGAAGCTGTCTGGACTTCTCGAGAACCAAAAGCCAGGACTTCTCGAGAACTCTAAGCACTTCTCGAGAACTTTGAAGCAAAGCTTCTCGAGAATTTTAATGACTTCTCGATAACTAAGAGGCACTTCTCGAGAAGTGGACTTAGAGAATTTTCTGAACTTTAGAAAAAATCTTTCTCTTCTCTTCAAGAGTCCAATCTTCATTCCATGATCCAAGGTTTTAATATGAAGTGTATCCCAATGGAGAGGCTATACATGAGTCAACACCTTGGATCACACAATAAGGGATTACACTGTATGGTCCTGTGTTCATGACCCACTGTAGACTGACATTGGTCTACACTTAGTAATGGTAATCTGCAAATACACAGCTAAACAAGGATATCAAATACAACTTAATTCATCTTAGTTCAAGGGCGACTTCAAGCAAATCTGGGTTATCGTGGATGCAATACCCAACAATCTCTCCCTATTTGTAGAAGTCAGAACCCTGTACACTAAGGTGAATTATGACAATTAAGAAAGAACTAGAAATGAATAAGTTAATCTAAATGCAATAAAAGATTAATTGAACACACAATTAGGCAAAACTAGGAATTGTATATATGTAATGTTTTAGATTTCTTATCAACAACCATTTCATCCAAATTCTCAAAAACATAACAACAAGAGTTCATTCTTTGCTTTGATGTTGTCTGTCCTGCTTCTCCTGCTATCTCCTCTGATAGCTGAAGGGCTTAGGATAGTACCTAGGAGGCTTTGGAGGAGCTTTGGGATTATTCCTGCCAAACTCTCTATCATATATTCTTCTCTTGGTCATGGAATTCTCATATAATTCCCACTCAGAGGAACTGTAGTGGAGATTCCTATTCTCATTAAAGTCCATCACTAATTTGAGAGTGTCAAGAATTAAGCATTTAGAAGTGGGGCTCCAAACTTCAGCAAACTCTTGGGCTTTCATTTTCTCTGATCTTGTCTTAGGGATGCTCTTGCTGGCAGAGGGCCCTTCCTCATACATTCTTTTCTTAGAGGTTTTGATTTTTGGTAAATCCTGAGGAATAATATCATCCCAAACCTGGTCATAGGAAGCAGGAGGAGGATCCTGATCTTCTGGCCTTGGAGAAAAAGTAGGATTTTGAGGTTGAGGCATCTGGCTGGATTTACCTTCAGCAAGGGGGTTAAGGTGATTAGGAATGATATTAGGATTAGCCTGAAATTCAGGGAATATTTGGTTGTGCATCAAGACAACAGTGTCATAAGTGTGGAATTTCACTGATTGGATTTGATCTAAAACATTCTTATTTATCTAAGTTAATTTCTCATTCCAGAGAGATTTTGCATCTGCAGTAAGTTTTTTCACTTGTTCTTTCACTAAACTCTCCCCATTTCTGATTTCGACACAAAGCTTTTCTATGGTGTCTTCTTTGAATGTTTCTACTTCCTCACATATTTTCATTACATGTTCTTGAGCTTTCTTTTCCAACTGAATTTGATTATTTTCCAGTGTGATAGACTGTTCCACGACCTAACTAATACTGGTAATGGTGTGGTCTATGGCTTTGCCACCAATTCTGAACAGCTCTTTAAGAGAATCTGTGTTGTGTTGGATCTCTGCAAATCCTCTGCTCATTTCCTTTTCTAGAGCAGTGACCTGATCTTTGACTGACTTGAGAGATTCATCAAAATATTTCCTTTGGGCAGCCAGCATACCTTCAATCTTAGATAGAATATCTGAACTTACAGTTGCAGTAGCAGCAGCGGGAGTGGCAGAAATAATGGCAGTATGAGGGGCACTAGGTGTAGCAATCTGAGGTGGAGGAGGTGCTTTCCATGGAGGAATTTCTTCTATTACCACAGAGCTCTGGGCTATTACAGTGTGAGATACTGTATCAGCCTCCTCATCAATAAATCTTAGGAGGGAGAAGTCAAGGTTCCTAATAGGGGCTTCCACCTCTTCAGGTTCTGGCTTATCCTCTTTAGAGAGAGGAATGGTCTCTGGTGGAGTAGATTCTTTCCTTGGAGAGGGAGAAGGAGGTGGAGTAGCTTGGGGTGAGGATAAAACTGATGAGGGATCCTTTGAGAGTTCTTCAGAGGTTTCTTGGTGAAGGGGAGGAAGTGGATCATCTGAAATGAGTTCTTCATCAAAAGGGGTGGCCACTTGAATACTCTTCTGAGGAGATTCAAGAAAAATATTTCTTACTCGATTGGATCGCGTGCCAATTAGCCAATCATGCTGTCAATTACTGCATTTATGTCCTTAAGGGTTTCTTGTCCTGGAACATCTGATAGGGTAGCATCTGGAGAATCTGCCACAGGGCTCATGATTAGAGATCTCACTGGGCTTCTAAGAGGAGATCTTCATACTAATCTGGCTGGAGAGGGAGGAGTAGGTCTGACAACAAGAATAGAGGCTGCAGGCTCCGCCTCAGTTGCTGCACCAGATGGTTCAGTAACATAATGAGAGGAGGGAGATGGGGTCCTGACCTCAGAGGCAGAAGCTTCAAGTTCTTTAGCTAACTGCTTGGAATTCTTCAGCTTGAGTTCCCATCTTTGGATGGAGGCCAATGAAATCTTTTTTAGGTGATGGATCTGAGTACCTTTTGAGGTTTTGAAGGTGACTGGATCAATCTCACTCAGCAATAGGGAAATTATCCTTGCAAACTTGGGAGCCTGAATAGTATCCCTAATCAATTAAAATATAATCATTCCATATTGAAATTTCTTTCTGCAAATAATAGATGTCATAACACCAAATAGGTCATTGGTTATGAAACTAATGGACCCTGTTCTGCACCACAAGATTTTTCCAATTAAATCTACCAAAAGCTTTCCTACATCATTGAAGAGATTTCTCCTTAAAGAGATGAAATCCACAGAAACTCCACAGAAAGAGTAAGTTCTGTCATAGTCTTCAAGTGTTAGGTCATCCTCTTCATCTACAGCGGGCAGCTTTAGGAGCTTTGAAACTCTGGTTTTGTCCAACCTGATTTTGATCCCCCTGACTTTAGTTTTCAAAACTGCACCATTTCTCCTCACCTTGGCATTCCTGAATAATTCCTCTACATCTGGAAATGAAATCTTGCAAGGTTCTGAGAGAACGAACATCAGACCGGCTGTTTCCAGGAGAAGGAGCAAGTTCTTGAAGTCATCAGAAATGTCTGCAATCCTTGCAACGACGAGTTCACTGCCGAATCCAATTTTTGAACTCTACGCCATAGACGCTGACGGCGACGACAGACAGAGCGCAAGACGACGGTTGCGACAAAGCTTTCTGTCGACGGAAGACGAAGAGTTTTTGAGAAGAGGAAATTTGAAATGTCGGTTGATTATTGATTTCTAAAACTTTATATATATATATAATTCTAATTTTGATAATTAAATGTCTAATTAATCTAATATAAGCATTTTAATAATTCAAAAAATAAGTCAGTTTGCGCAAAGACAGAATTGGAAAAGACGGGGCATTTCTCGAGAGTTAGGGTTAGTTTTCGAGAAGTGTCGTATATTTCTCGAGAAGTAAGGAAATAAGTTCTCGAGTGCTTTCAGAGTACTTCTCGAGAGCTAGAGTTATTAGTTCTCGAGAACTTAAGGGACTTCTCGAGAGACAGACTTTTGTTCTTGAGAAGTTGAGTAAGTTTTCGAGAACTAGCTTCCTATTAAGAAATTTTTGACCTTTTTGAAGAGTCCTAGATTCTTGAGCCTTGAACTAATCCACTTTGGTCTATTCTTCTTTGTTCAGCAGCCCAAGTTTAGTTTTGAAGAAATTCAACTTGGTATCGTCCAGCGGCTTTGTGAAAATATCTGCAACTTTCCTATCTATTGGCACGTAATGCAGATCCACATCCCTTTGTTCCACATGCTCCCGCATGAAATGATATCTGAGCTCGATGTGCTTTGTCCGGCTATGGGAGACTGGGTTATTTGCGATTGCGATCGCGCTGGATGAGTCACAGAACAATGGAATGTCTTTGACCTTCATATTGTAATCTTCTAGCTAGTTCTTTAGCCACAACAACTTTGCACAACAACTGCCGCCAGAAATGTATTCTGACTCGGCCGTTGAGATTGCAACATAATTTTGCTTTTTGCTGCTCCATGAGATGAGCCATCTTCCCAGGAACTGACACGTCCCAGAAGTGCTTTTCCTGTCATCTTTGCTACCTGCAAAATCTGTATTTGAAAAACCAATTAGTTTGCTGTCATTACTTTTTGGGTACCATAAGCCAAGATTCGGTATACCTTTAAGATATATCAAAATCTACTTTATAGCAGCATAGTGAGATTCCTTATAGTTAACTTGGAATCTAGCACAGACACATGTAGAGAACATTATGTCTGGTCTACTGGCAGTAAGGTAGAGCAAGGATCCAACTATGCTTCTATACTTGGTTTCATCAAAAGGTTTCCCTTTCTCATCCTTATCCAGAGACATAGCTGAGGCCATTGGAGTCCTCATAGAGGTTACACTCTCCATTCCGAATTTCTTAATCAACTCCTTGGTGAACTTTGTTTGTGAGATGAAAATTCCATCTTCAGATTGTTTCACCTGAAGTCCTAAGAAATACTTCAGCTCTCCCATACTACTCATTTAAAACTTCTTTGCATAAGTTTAGAGAACTTTTTGAAGAGGTTGTCGTTTGTAGAGCCAAAAATAATGTCGTCGACATAGATTTGCACTAGCAAAATCTTGCCTTTAATTTCCCTCAGAAATAATGTCTTATCTATCTTACCCCTTGTAAACTTGTTCTCGTGTAGAAAGGTAGATAGCATTTCGTACCAAGCTCTAGGAGCTTGTTTCAAACCGTACATCGCTTTTGATAATAAATAATCATACTCAGGAAAGTTAGGATCAACGAAACCTGGGGGATGTTCCACGTACGCCTCTTCCTTTATGTCACCATTCAGGAAGGCGGACTTCACGTCCATTTGATAGACAGTAAACCCCTTCAGTGCAGCATAAGCTAGGAACAGTTTGATGTCCTCCAGTCTTGCCACTGGAGCATATGTTTAGTCAAAGTCGATCCCTTCTTCTTGACGATATCCTTTGGCGATGATTTTGGCCTTGTTCTTGATGATTATCCCATTCTCATCCAACCTTTTCCTGTAGACCTATTTCGTTCCGATGACATTCTTACCTTTGGGTCTTGGAACAAGCGTCCAAACTTTGCAGCGCTTGAACTGATTCAACTCTTCTTCCATGACCAAGATCCATGATGCGTCTGAGTTTGCTTCCTCAAACTTATTTGGTTCAACCTGTGAGAGATAACTTAAATATAAATTCTCGTTAGTTGTACCTCGACGTGTTCTGACACCATCCTGGGGATCTCCTATGATCTTGTCCATTGGGTGATCCTTCAGATGTCTGAGCTCTAGATTCCTCACATCTGGGACTTCTTTAGCCACTGGAGTGACTTCATCAACTTGTACAATATTTTCATCTTGATCCTCTACCTCTCCAATAGGGGTTGGAGAGGTGATCTTGATGAACTTTTCATCTTTACCTTCGGTCGATTCATCCAAGCTGATCTCTTTAATCATTGTACCTGCATCTTCAACAAGCACAGTAGACGATTTGCTTTGCAGCAAGCTCGTCTCATCAAATACAACATGTATTGTTTCTTCTACGACCAGAGTTTTTCTATTGAAAATCCTGTATGCCTTACTATGGCTACTATATCCTACAAAAATACCTTCAAAACTTTTCTCACTAAACTTGGTAGTATGATACTTACCATTGTTAAGTACGAAGCATTTACAGCCAAAAATTCTAAAATATGAAACTTTTTGTTTCCTGCCTTTTAGAAGTTCATAAGGTGTCTTATACTGATTCTTGTTTATGAGGGCTCGATTTTGCATGTGACATGTAGTGTTGATGGCTTCAACCCAAAAGTACTCCGGTAGTGAAGCATCACTCAACATAGTTCTGCAGGCCTCTATGAGTGTTCTATTCCTTCTCTCAGTTACTCCATTTTGCTGTGGAGTACGAGGAGAGGAAAACTCATGAAAGATACCTAGGATTTCCCAAAATTCTGTCAAGGCCCCAGATTTGAATTCAGTTTCATTGTCATTTCTGATTTTAACTATGGAGCTGTTGTATTCATTCTTGACCTGCCTGACAAAATTTGTAAAGATCTCGAAGATATCTGACTTGTGTTTCAGAAATAATACCCACGCAAAACGCGAGTAGTCATCAACAATTACCAACGTATAATCCTTACCTCCTAAGCTTCTAACTTGCAGTGGACCGAATAAGTCCATATGAAGTAGGTGTAAACACTTATTAGAGTTTTTGCCTATGATGCTTTTAAAGGTAGCCCTGGTTTGCTTGCATTTTACGCATGCATGACAAGGTCTCTCTTTGACGTGCTTGACATTTGGGGCATCACGTACTAAGTCCTGGGAGAATAATTTATTAATAGTTTTAAAATTAATATGTGTTAGCCTCTTGTGCCATTAGTAACAAAGAGATGCACTATCTTTTGCCAAAAGACACACTGGTGTAGAAGAGTCTATACAAATGAAATTTAAGCAAAATATGTTCCTGCTTCGAGTGCCTGATATAATTGTTTCCATATTGTCAACAAACTTTATCAAGCACTTGTCAGCGTGCAACTCAACTATGTATCCTTTGTCGCATAGTTGACTTATGCTTATGAGATTGTGTTCCAATCCCACCACATAAGCTACATCCGAAAAGGATACGCTACCGTTAGTGATCATACCATAGCCTTTAGTTATCCCTCAGTATAAACCTCCAAATATGACCTTTGGTCCGTTGCAGACTGAAGTGAAATTCTGGAGTAGGCTTCTTGTCCCGGTCATGTGCCGAGAGCATCCACTGTCCAAGTACAAAATTGGCATTTTGGTGGCCTTTGGACATACCTGCATTCATAATCACTGCCCTAGGAACTCAAACATGTTTGGGTCCTTGGTCTCGGGTTAGAACACTCCCCCTATGAAGATTAGCATTTTGAGTGGTCAATCTCATGTTGCCAACTTGAGGAGTAGTAACCTTCCTGGTATTAAACCAACAATCGATGGCAAAATGACCAATTTTACCACAACACCAACAGTCAAACCTGTTGTATCTTTGCCTTATATACTCCTTCTTGACCTTTTGAGATGGTGGTCTAGCAGGGGTAGCATCATTGGAGGAGGAAGCTTCATGGTGATGGCAGTCACATGATTTCTTCTCCTTCAGAGGCCTTTCCCCAACGGGCTTTACTTTAGGTGCTTTCTTGAAGTTGTGGCCATGATTATAAGGACCATAGTCCTGAAGAATCACTTCTTCATAAGGTGCCTTAAATACACTCTCACCAAAGTTCCGAGGGTGAGTCCATCCTTGGTACCGGGACTTTTGCTCTACATAAGTAGGCCTGGTCAAGTGACCATAGGACGAGTCCAGATCAAACTTATTTGTTGGAAAGATAACTTTCTTAAAGACAGTCTAATCCAGAGGGGCTTTCCCTTTTTCTTTGGCCAAGGCCTTCTTGGCAGCCTTATTCTTTCGTTGAGCTTGTTTCTCCTGGAATATTTACTAGGAGCATCAACATGGCCTAGGACATCTCCTTGGGCCTTAGTTGAGAATTCAGAAATGAGTGGAAGAACATTCTTGGGCTTGGAGAAACTTTCAACAAGTTTCTTTTCAGCTTCGAGTTGTTTTTCCAACTCTTTGATGATTTTCTCTTTAAGGTCGAGGTGCTTAAGAGGTTGATTGTATTCTTCAATAGAAAGATTTAAGTTCTCTTGAAGAGAGTCAGTCTTAGCGACTTCTTCTCTCAAGCAGCTCTCAATAGCCTTTAGAGACTTAATCTCTTTTGCCTGAGTTTTCATGACTCGGCGACATTTGTCGTAAGTCATGATCAACTCCTGGTACTGGTCCATAAGTTCCGACTCATCGTCAGAAGAGCTGTCCTCATGTTCATGCTCAGAACTTTCAGATTCAGAGAGAGGAGTGTGAGATTTTACCTCCCACGTGAACTAGGGCTCTTGTTCGTCATCCTATTGAGCCATGAGCCCAAAGTAGGCTTCCTCTTCTTCACTCGACTCAGATGAGTCGGAATTGCTAAGAGTCTTGCCCTTCTTGTCCAACAGGCTCTTTTTTGTCCTCTTATTGTGGTACGAGGACTTCTTTTCCTCTCTTCTGCCACCCTCCTTATTCTTGTGGGGGCAGTCAGCTATGACGTGACCTGGTTTGTTACAGCAGTAGCAAACAATGTAAGTAGAAATCTGTTTATTCTGTTTAGAAGTATACCTGTCATGGCTAGTTGAGCCTTTCTTTCGCTGATCACCGTCTTATCGTGATCTTCTGTATGAGGCATCCTTGCCTCTCCACTGCTTCTTCTTGTTCAAGAATTTCTTGAACTGCCGAGAGAGCAATGAGAACTCTCCTTCAGATAATTCTGAGCCCTAGGTGCTTGGCTCAGAGTTTTCTTCTTCACTCACTTCTTTAGAAGGTGCTGGTGAGGCAGCTTTGCCCTTCCTTAAACTGTCAGCCTTTAATGTAACCGACTTCTCTTTTGAGGAGAATCGACTTTTCTCTTCTTCAGCTTTTCTGGAATTGATCTGCAGTTCATAGGACATAAGCTTGCCAAATAGATTCTATGAGTCTGTTTCAGCTAGTCTACCAAACTCCCAGATGGCACAGACTTTGTTGTCCCATTCCTTTATGAGAGACCTCAGAAACTTATCATTCAGCTCCCTATTGGTGAAGACTCGGCCATACACTCTTAGGCCATTTACTATCTTGAAGAAATTCTCAAAAGTATCTGCAATGGTCTCCTTTGACCCTTGCCTGAAGGCTTCATATTTCTAGTTTAGTAGGGATCTTCTATCATCCTTCACTTCTTCAGTACCTTCCATCAGAGTTACTAGAGACTGCCACATCTTCTTAGCCAATTGGCAGTGAATCAGATTCTGCATTATCGAGTCATCGACTGTACTTGGTATAATATTTTTAGCTTTCTTGTCCAAAGAGACAAGTGCAATCTCGTCCTTATCTAGATCAATCAATTTCTTAGGAACCATCTTGGTTGGATTTATAGTGGAGGTAGTCATGGGGACGTAAGGACCTTCTTCAACAATCATGAAGATCCGGGGGTCCACAGCTTCCATGAAAAATTTGATTCTCTCTTTCCACATGGGAAACTTATTCTTTTTGCACAGGGGAAGCTTGGAAAAATCTTTGGCCTTATTCATTGCTTGAATAACCAAATGACAACTTTCGAGAGGAAATTGATCAAGGTGTTAACCTTTTAACGACCAACCTTCCTCAAATACCAACTGAAAGTGTAAAGTTGTCAACCTAAATCACCTAGAGGGGGGTGAATAGGTAAATCATGCGTCTATTTGCGAAATAAAAATTTTAACGAACTTGTACACATAATCAAGCAATCACAGAAAGACAAGAAGATTTATAGTGGTTCCCCAATCTTGGGTACGCCCACTTTACCTCACCGATCTAGCAAATCACTAGACTCGCCTACTTCACTATCTCAGATTGAAAATAATCCTATGCCTCGGAACCATGTTCCTACAAACTCGATCCAAATGGATCTACACTCGGAAGATGAAAACTTCCTACAACTCGGAGAAAAATGCTCCTACATTCGGAGAATAATCTCCTATAAGATTTACAAAGAGGTTTGAAAATACAAACAAAAATTTCTCTCAGATCTGGAAATATTGAACTCTAGGTCTTCTTCTGAACTTGGCGGCTTTTTCAGAATTTGTAGAAGAAGAACCTCAGTAGATCTGACCTGAGAAGACTTAGGACCTACTCAACCAAGGAGAGGATGAAGATTCTATGAACAGCAGGTCTTTCTTGATCGAAAGCAGAAAGATCGATCTCATGTTTGGCGGCGGCGGCGGCTTCAGAATATTGTTCTTCTTGGAGAGAGAAGGCCGATCGAGAAATTTAGAAAGTACAGAATTCCGCTCCTTATAAATTTTAGGGTTTTGTCTTAACAAGAAGACTTTATATAGGATTACCCTTAACATCTAGAAAAGACATTAATGACGACACGTGGACCAATTACGTCAAGTAATTTGAAAATTTCGGCCGATCTGGACTTAAAATAATTTTCTAAAAAAATTGACTTTCAGTTCTCGAGAAGTAACTTTAGTTCTCGAGAACTAGAAACTGAGTTCTCGAGAGCTATCAGGACTTCTCGAGAACAATACTACTTAGAAGATGTCTGGACTTCTCGAGAACAAAAGGCTGAGTTCTCGAGAACTAACTGACTTCTCGAGAATTATGGAGACTTCTCGAGAACTAACACTTAAGAGAGATTTCTGAGGAAACTTTTGACTATTCGATAAATAGGGCTGGCAATTCTCGATAACAAGTTGGACTTCTCGAGAACTATAATTGAGACTTCTCGAGAACTGGCCAAGACTTCTCGAGAACAAAGAAGACTTCTCGAGAACTACATCAGACTTATCGAGAACTCTGACTTAGAAAAAATCTTGAAGCTGTCTGGACTTCTCGAGAACCAAAAGCCGGGACTTCTCGAGATCTCTAAGCACTTCTCGAGAACTTTGAAGCAAAGCTTCTCGAGAATTCTAAGGACTTCTCGAGAACTAAGAGGAACTTCTCGAGAAGTGGACTTAGAGAATTTTCTGAACTTTAAAAAAAAATCTTTCTCTTCTCTTCAAGAGTCCAATCTTCATTCCATGATCCAAGGTTTGAATATGAAGTGTATCCCAATGGAGAGGCTACAAATGAGTCAATACCTTGGATTACACAGTGAGGGATTACACTGTATGGTCCTGTGTTCATGACCCACTGTAGACTGACATTGCTCTACACTTAGCAATGGTAATATGCAAACACACAGCTAAACAAGGATATAAAAAACAACTTAATTCATCTTAGTTCAAGGGTGACTTCAAACAAATCTGGGTTATTGTGGATGCAATACCCAACAGGATGTTTGCTAAACTTGCTAGGATCTATTACTAATGTTCATGATGGTTTTCTATTGCACATGTTGTTGTAGTTCTTAGTTTGGTATTACTTCTTAGCTTGTGTTGGGTTGTTGCTTGATGATATGCCACACTAATGTGTGTTAGGGGCTGACTTAGCGAAGAGGTTCTTTCGAACCTCAACGGTTACGACCGCACGCCCTAATACTCATCGGAGTATTCCACCCTTGCGAAGTGGTGAAGGCGACCCACGTAATTACTTTTAGTAGTTATAGAACAAAAACACATTCCCCCAAAACTTTGTTGTGTTTTCAATCACTTTCCAACGAGGAAGAACACACTCCCAATCTGCACTCCTCGAGAGATTCGATACTCAGAGTATAACTCCCCCTGTTTATTACTTGACGAAGATCGGTGCACTTGCCGAGATTGCATCAAGTTTTTGGCGCCGTTACCGGGGAGTGCAACCGTTTGGTGTATTTTTCTATTGGAAAAGTTGTTGCAAGCATTTTTGGCATTTTGATCGGTTTTTGTGTGTTGTATGACAGATCAAACCCCAGGGATAGAGGTGAAGATCTTGGAGTTGATCTTGAAACCGCACGAGCGAGGCGACCTTGCCGGTATACTATTGCTGCTGATGGAAGAGAAAGAATGGAAGATTTAGTTCAAGGAGGAAATGGCATTGGAGAACGGGTCGTTGAGGAGCAGGAGGAGGTTCTACCCCGCATTAGGACAATGCGAAACTTCATGACCCCTACCGCGGGAAGTGTTTACATTAGTTTTGGCCTGGCCATCATGAACAACCAATTTTTAGATAAAGCCCGCCATCCTCAACATGATCCATAATAACACACAGTTTTTAGGCTTACTAATTGAGGATCCACAGTTCCATCTTGCAGAATTCTCGGAGATCTGTGGCACCTTTCGCTACACTGGAAATACTGATGACGTGGTGAAGCTAAGGCTGTTACCATTTTTGCTAAGGGATAAGAAGAAAACCTGGCTCCACACTATTTCTCCCAGGATTACGACTACGTGGGAGGCGCTCTCCTCAAAGTTCTTAGCCAAATTCCACCTGGTGGACAAAATAGTGAATTCCCAAAGAGAGATAGCCACCTTCCGGCAGCTGGACCAGGAAACATTATCTAAGGTCTGGGAGAGATTTGCTGATCTACAACATCGATGCCCCCAGCATGGCTGTGAGCCGTGGAATTTGGTAGAAATATTTTATTTTGCTATTGAGCCTAATTACAGGGCTATGATTGACGCGGCGGCTGGAGGAACTATCATGAACCTGACTCCCGGCGAGGCTTTGTGGCTCCTTCGTGACACCTCTTCTTATAGCATGTATTGGACTGCTTGAAGAAATACAACTTGGGGTGCGAGATATTTGTTCGAGGTAAATGCGGTGCGGCCACAAGCTGAGGCGAGCCATCCTACTATTGATGGGATGATTTTGCAGACCAGATCAACCCCTCCTCAACTTAGGTGATGGCTATTTCGTGCTAGGGTTATGGAAACCCTGTCCATCATACATATGAGTTCCCAGCTAGAGAAGCTTTTGTTGATCCCTCAGGTATATTGTTGACGAGAGTGTGAACTTTATAAATAATAAGAACCGCGTTGCTCCTTATAATAATGCTTATAACCCAAATGCGAGAAATCATCCAAATTTATCCTGGAACAAAAATGTTCCCGGTCAAAGATGGCAGGGAGGCCAGCATCAGTTTGATGCTCAAGCTTCTAATAGCCAGCAGCGACCACCACAATCGGGTTATAATCAGAACACGCAGGGGATGCAAGAGAGTGTGTTAGAAGAGATGATGGAGAAATTTGTGGAGATGCCCAATCCAACATGGCAACTCAGATCGCCTCCACGAGAAACATGGAGACGCAGTTGGGGAAATTGACTTAAGTGTTCTTTGAGCGTACTCGTAGCGCCCTCCCGAGCGACACAAAAAAAAATCCCCGTGAGCAAGGGAAGTGTGTTGGGGAGACGGATGAGTGTAGTAAAAATGAAGTGGTTGTGAAGTGTGAAATAAATGAGGTAGAGACAGTGGCCCTATGTGATTCCGGATCTTCTTGCAACATTCTTGCTTTGCAAGATGTTGAAAAATTTAATTTAAATATCGATTCGAATGTCCAGAAATCACTCGTGCTAGCTGATGGGTCGGTAGTGAAGACCGACAGTCAGATAAAGGAGGTGGAAGTGATGTTGAACAGGGCTATGGTAGTCTCTGATTTCCAGGTGCTAGGACCAATGGGGAATGCTTCAAAACCCATCTTATGGGTCCCCTTCCTGAATGCTACTGGGGATACATTGCAATTAACGTGAGAGGCATCACCTTGGATTCCAAGGTTGATGCGCCTTTACCGCCGTCCCATACCTCCATGATTCTGAAGGAACCCGGAAAACTGCAGGAATTAAAAGTTGTGTTTCTAACGATTTGACTAGTGTTGTTGAGATAGGTGTGCATAAAGGAGAAACAAAAGCGGAGTTGCTTGGAGTGTAGCAAGTTGCGGATGAGAAGAGTTGTAGTGATCGGAGTGAGAGTCATGTTGCTGAGACTAAGGAGCGGAGCACGGCTAATGAAAGCTTGCAGAAATTGGAATCAAAAACTCATATTGAGCCAAACGATTTGTGTAAAACTATAAAACAAGTTACTTGGGCTGATCTATCACCCGCCGCGGGTGTGGAAAGGATGCCTCCGAACGGAAATGCTAGAGCTACCTCTAAATTGGATGGAGTTATTGTACCACCATGACGGTCTCCATCCGTGGAATTCCGAATAAAAGAACTGCGAATGTCCAAGGTGCTGGATTTTGCCCGCCGATGTGAGAAGGAAGAAGCGAGGCGCAGGGGAGATTAGTCTTCCCTGGGCCCTCAAGCTTACGCTTGTCCCTCATCTCGCGTGTCTGGGGGGATTTATCACAAGTCAGCGGTTAACTGAGATGTGAAGGCTCTCTGGGTTTCTTTCTTTTCTTTTCTTTAAGTATAGTTTTTGCCTAAGGTTGTGTGTGAAGTTTTGTGCTTATTCGTTGCGAACTATACTTATGCTTTTGAACCATATATAAAACTGCTAATACAGGTATTTGGTCCATCTTAAGGACGGTAAAGAAAAGTGGCTCTTGGGAGATAACCCATTATTCTATTTTTGTTTTTTATGTGCATATTCCTTAGTATGGATTGTTGTGCTTGGAGATATTATCATTTACAGGTGGAGTTCATTCGGGCCGTGGACTTTTGATAGAAATTAACGCCAATCTTCTTGTATGCTTATTTCTGAGCATTGGGTAACCCCTTCTCCTTACTTGCTTTTTAATTTCATGATCACATTGCTATGTTAGAATGTTTAGAATAAGTCTTATGGGGAGAGTTATATGGGGTACTCACGCACGTGCATTTTACTATTGTCATACTAGAATAATATATTCATTTACTGTTTATGCTGATTGGCATTGCATACCACTACACCACACTTGAGTGCGTGCTTGAACAGGAGCACATCGTGAGTTTTATTATCACTAGTGTGCGATTTGGAAAATTTCGGCGCTGGCTTAGGATTACGAGGCGGAGTAAAATGTTGCCTCAAGGAGGGCTCCTAATTGAGTGCTCACGTCTCATTTAGGAATACATGTAGAATTAGATTCTTTTTATGCTTATAGCGTATTTTATTTCTATTGGCGTAAATCATGATTATTCTACTCGCCTACTTCGAATCTGATGTGAATCAAACGGTAGCGTAGGGATGTGTGTTGACATCGCTAGCCTCATATTGCTTGAGTCGGGAGGAAGGATTATCTTTATCAGTGGCTAAGAACTTGCCCCAAACAACTCTCAAAGCATGGGTACATGGTTAGTCAAGTGCGCGTGTGATGTAGGCCGTCACTTTGTTCTATTTTGAGCCTTGTACCATTCCCGCCGCCTATCCGTTGCTATCCCCATTTAGCCTGTCCCTTCCTTTGGCATCCCTACACCTCGCTACCAAAGCCATATAGACTTTCCTACTCGCACACCCGAATGTGGTCACTCGGTTGGTTTGTTTTGTTGTAGTTTTGTATCTGTTCTATGTGGCTTTTATGATGGAGCTTTGTATCGCTTGTGGCGTTGCCGTATTTTTGGCTCGTCTTAGTTATTTGGTTAAAAAAATATGAAAGAAAAAATGCATGAAATGAAATGGAAATAAAAATTCCCAATTTGGAATAAGAGAAAAAAAGGAAAAAGAGAAGAAAAAAATCTTTTGTTGTAGAGTTATGAAATTTTGTTATATTGTGATTACTATATGCGTACACCCACCGACAAAAGTCCAAGTCTAGTGGTGTGGTGCGCGTGTTTGTCGTTGCGTGCAGCTGTGAGTGTTTTTGAGCAGTCTCATTTTGGGTGTGTGTATCCGTCATGTTTATCTTTGTATACCACGCCTTCACCTAAGCCTCCATTATACTCCAAGTCCTACAGATTCGCGCTTGAGTCAAACTAGTGTCGTGGAGAGAGTGTGAATGGGTGATCTTATGGTCATTGACTTTGGTGGATTCCTTTGGAGGTTATCCCGAGCCCTTGCTTTGGCAATGCTCAACTCAGTGTTTTTCTGCTTTCTCCTTACACGTGACCGAATGATTCCCCTCAATTCTATAGTAGAGTAGTAATAATATTTTGATACGCCTTTATAAATATATAGGATATTAGTGCATAATCAGAAATTTCTTCTACGGTATTCCTATGAGTGTGAGCCGTAGGCGAGCTATGTTTATTTTTCTCGTCAGCGTTAGGGATGATTTGCTCGGGACGTGCAAATGTTTAAGTTTGGTGGTGTGATGAGTCTTATTTATTTAGGGTTTTCCGGACTCATATGGGCTTATTATCTTGCATGTGCACTACTATTTCAATAGGAAAAGCCATATATTTGATTAGAGCTTCACTTAGCCATTGTTGCACTGTTTTGGCCCATTTTGGTTTGCAAATTATACCGAGATGTCAGGGGATAGTACTGGGGTACTCCCCGTGAAGATTTGGTTGTTTTATGCTGTGTATTGGTTCTGGGAGATTTTGCTCTAGCTTTGGTTTTTGGCTGTGCAGGTGGTGGGTTTTCCACAAATCATGAGTTCTTAATTGTGGAAAACGCACGGTCGTGCATTTCCTTAGCGCACACTTTCTGCCTAATCGTGCGTTTTACTCGCGGGGAAATAGTCGAGCAGACCTCAACAAAAATCATCGAGCTGAGCTCAATGATCTTATCGCACAGTTAACGCACGATTTCTTCTGAACCGTGCGCGAAGGAGATGCACGGTTTTCGTGTAGCTTTTTAGTTTATATCGTTTTGTGGTTAATCGTGCGATTTGTTCACGCACAGGCAGAAGTGACCGTGCGTGAGAAAAACACACGGTTCAACCTCCTTGCCGGGATTCTCAGTGCTCTGTGGTTTCCTGTGTAATTTCCTTCACGCACGGGCAGTAACGTCCGTGCATGAGTAAAATTCACGGGTCAGCGCATCTTCTTCCACAAGCTTTGTTCTGTAAGTTAATATCGCACAGTTAACGCACGGTCATACGCTAAACCGTGCGTGACCATTTTTCTGACCTGCTCATGTTTAAGTTCAGGAGTTGACTGGAGCAACGACGATCTGCCATTTCCGCCCCTTTGAGCGGGAAAATTCTACAGCAGCCGCTTTTTCCTCTCTCCTCCTTGGTGAGCTTGTTCAGCCACTGTTCTTCCTCTAAACTTCACCACAAGAGAAGATCTTCTATCATTTCCTTCATCTCATTCTCAAGCGGAGCATTTGGAGCTCCTTCTAGCTGCCATTGGAGTATTTTCTGGCGACGACCAACCTTCACGATTCATGAAGGAGACGGGGAAAAAGACTTTGAAGTAGGTGACAACACTTCAAGCTTCCTCAGACGTCAACTACAGACCGATCCCGGACGAAGACTGACAACCTTCAACTCCAGCCGAGAATCGTGGCTAGCCTTCACGCGTTGGGTTGTAAATCTACTCTTTTCTATCATTTGGATGTGTTTCTTTGCTTTGGATGTTTGCTAAACTTTCTAGGAGATATTAATAATGTTCATGATGGTTTTCTATTTCACATGTTATTGTAGTTCTTAGTTTGGTATTACTTCCTTAGCTTGCATTGGGTTGTTGCTTGATGATACGCCGCACTAACGTGTGTTTAGGGTTAGCTTGGCGAAGAGGTGCTTTCAACCCTCAACGGTTACGACCGCAAGCCCTAATACTCATCGGAGTATTCCACCCTTGCGAAGCGGTGAAGGCGACCCATGTAATTACTTTTAGTAGTTATAGAACAAAAACTCATTCCCGCAAACCTCTATTGCGTTTGCAATCACTTTCCAATGAGGAAGAACACAATCCCAATCTGCACTCCTCGAGTGAATCAATACTCGGAGGATAACTCCCCCAGTTTATTACTTGACGAAGATTGGTGCACTTGCCGATATTGCATCAATTGTGTGTTTGAATATTAAGTTAGCTTTTAAGAATAAGAACAACACACCAGATTTTATAGTGGCTCCCTAAGGTATGGGTACATCCACTTTCCCTCCCCCCTTTCTAACAGTGTATTAGACATGGCAATTTTCTCCAAACTTGGCTCAAAGATCTTACATCACAAATCCCTCAGGATCTCTCAGGCTTCTTCCAAACCCTACCTCAGGCCACAGCCATACACACTCAGAGTAGTCTTTACTCCTACAACTCAGCAACCCTCCAAATCACCTACCTTAGGCTTATGTGGAAGTCCATCAACTCAGGCTATGATGTTAGCCCTATACTCAAAGATAATAAATTTCCTACCTCAGATATTAACCAAGATCCTACCTCAAATCCTCAACAGGATCCTACCACTCAGCCTTTATATGTTAGGCTTACAACTAAGATCAATAATGATCCTACAGAAAAGGTAAATAGTTGATAATGTTTGACTCCTGAGAAATGGTTCTTTGAGTCATCTTTCTGAACTTAGTAAACTCGGTCCAAACTTCATCACAACACGAAGATGGTTGATCTTCAGGATGTTTCTACTTGTCCTGTGAAGACAACTATAGAGCACTGTTTCTCCAAGCCTTTTGATGTACCGGTGTAGAGTGCAGAGGCCTAGAGAATGATCAACCCCTTAAATTAGCTCCGCTCTTTCTTCTTGTACAAAGAATAAGGTCTCTGTTCTTGCAGGATAAGACTAATGAATTATTTTCAAGTTTTTTATTTCTTCAAATAGCTAGCCTTGGTCTAAATCTCACAGACCTCCTTGTTAATCTTAGTGTCAAAGTTTATCTTGCTTGATGGAGATGAAGAAGATGACCAAAAAGCTTCTTTTTGATTTCTCAAAATAATCCTTTTATTATTCTCTGTCTAATGACTCTATGAGTTTTATGGGCCACCGAATTAGTTAACTGGAACATATCTTTTGCATTAATTATTATCCTAAAGGCATACGATGCCTTTGGTCATTTAGAGTGCAAGTCCTTCAATATTTCAATTAAGGAAGACATCATCATGACGTGCATGTAGACTTAGTAATTTCCAGTCAATTTGCATGTGTTGAGTACAGTCAAGTGACTCGATGCAAAAACACTTAGCAGAAATTCTATAACTTGATGCGTTGAGTGAGCCTTCATCACTCAACGCATTTGACTTTTACAGCCTAACTAATAAGGCATTGAGTGACCATTCATCACTCAACACTTTTGGACTTTGTATAATTTTCCTGTATGAAGGCATTGAGTGAAGCTTCTACACTCAATGCTTTCTGACTTTACTAAATTTCTTGATGTGGCATTGAGTGGTTCTTCATCACTCAACGCTTTTATACTTAATCAGAAATCTTTTTGAGTAGGCGTTAAGTGAACTGCTTTCACTCAACGTTTCTGTGCTTAGATAAATTTTAATTTTGAAACACTAAGACTTTGACTACTTTGTTTATTGTCAATGCTTTTGACCATCTGACATTGAGTGAAGTGAGTACACTCAACTCTTCTGGACTTAGCTTGTTTTTAGCTTATCCAGCATCCTGTCATGAGTCCAACTATAATTGTGACCCTGACAACTAGTATAATCAATATAATAGTATACAACTTGCATAAAATGAACTTGAACGTGTATATTAGATACAACCATGTATATACAATTGACATGTAGGCCTTCTTCAAATCTAGGACATTGTGATCAATGAACCCAACAATCTCCCACTATTTGAAGAAGTCAAAATCATAGTCAATGATATACACTATCATATAAAGGATATAAACATTCACATGAGATAAGAGTAATATTTGATACACAATCAAAAATATGATTATCATTTAAAGTAATAATTATAAATAGACAGTGTGCTTGTAATAATGTTCACACTCCTAAAGCCCTTAAGGAATACAAAAACATTTTAAGTTTCAGGTTCCTTGATAACTATGCCTTTGCTGGGTTTATTAACATCCTTTTCATAAACCTCAGCCATCTTTTTCTTCTATCTTTCAAAGTAATTGTATGGCTTTGGGAAGTATTTAATTAGCACTAGAGCATCTGGTAGCACGGCTCCTATCTTCTTGTCTCTTTTGATTTTTCTCCTTCCCTCTTTATTCCTTTCAAGTTTAGCCCATTCTAGGGAGCTATATAGCTTTCCCCTATCTGTCTTATTTTCCTTAATTTGATCACAGGCAGATTGAATGATTTTCCTAAATTGAGGACTCCATTTTTCCAAGTCTAGCTTGGTTTCCATCTCTTCTTTATACCTCTTTTTGCTGAGCCCGATTTCTTCATCTTCTACAGCGGACTTGCCTTTAGATTTCAGTATCTGTTCAATAGTGGGGCTGAAGGTAGGAATATCAGCAACAATAGTAGAGGGTTCAGCCCACTGAGCAACATATTGATCACCATACTGATCATCATATTGATTGTCTTACTGATTATCATATGTCTGATCATCTGAAAAAGGAGCAGGAACCACATTATCATATGAATATTGTTCAAGTCCCCATGATCCCCTAATTACATTGGTGACCTAAACATCATTCTCTGTGTTTGCTTTGATCATTGCCTTCTCCCACTTTATGACTTCTTTAGATATAGTTGTAGTCAAGGAGTTATTGGCCTGAGTGATCTTTTTATCCACAAAATTTATCCCTTTGGTGACATGATTTTTGACTGCCAACAAGTGATCAACCAAAATTTGTGTGCATGCAACCATTCGTCTCTTATGAACATTATGAACCATTTCCATATTTTTGGATATGATGTTCTGATTCTGTATATTGTCAGTCTGACTAAGTCCAATCTCCTGAAGTTTGCTTTTAGTGAATGTCACAATAGGAGCAGCCCTTGTGAAGAATGCAGCCGTATTTGCCTTGAGTAGTTTCACTTAAAATCTAATGGGTTTGATCTTTATAGATAGATCCCTTCTTAGCACTTTGATGGAATCATCCACATAGTGCTCTAGCTGTCTTCTTTGATCATCTAGCAGACCCTTCAATTCAGCTAAGAATATGGAGGGCATTGGATCAGCTTGATGAGATTTCCCTTTGTCATAAACATCCTCATCCTTCTGCCTTAAACCTTCCCTTATTTCTTAGTCAGCTCTTATATATTCAGAAGAATGATCATTAGCATCAACAACTGTCTTGTCAGATTCAGAAGATTCTATGGTATAAACTATCTCTTGAGCAGGGAGTTCAGTATGAAACTCCCCCTCAACCTTTGCACTCCCCATAGGAGCTTGTTGGTCTGTCTCATCTATATCAGGAGCACCTTCATTTTCTGCAACTGAAGGTTGGTGGTGTTCAGCAAATATGGGTTGAGTAACTAATCCCAATATTGCAGGAACCTTCTCACCTTCAGTAGGAGTAGTGGAGTCCAGCCATAGAGGCACACCAGGAATCTAATTAATCCTACTGTATAGATTCTCTAGGAGGGAATCAAGCTTGTCTTATATTGATTGAATTTGCTCCCCCTCAACAGGAACAACTGACTTGGTAGCCTCCCCCTCAAGTTCAGCACAAATCTTTTCCACAATAATTTAAGTCCCTTGTGGAGTTACCACTACTGCAATATCATCTGATTGTGAGACACTTGCTTGTACAGGTCTTAGGACATAGAGACCTGAGCACTCATATCTCTTCTAGTTTCTTCAGAAGAGATAGACAGTTGAGGGTCATGAGGCTCTTCCTCAATGCTCTCAAAAGAGCTACTTCTAGTGATTTATTTTGTGATTATGACATCTTTCTTTTTCTTCTTCCTAGATGTTTGCTGATGTGGCAGTAGCACCCTATCCAATCTGTCAAACATTTTTGAGTCCATCCTTCTCATATGATGGATCTTTGTTCCTAGCTTCACATTGAGGATCCTTGGAACAGTAGTGTGTAAGTACAGAAACAAGACTCTTCCCAGGTTAGGCTCTGGAACACATTTCACTATTCTATCAAATAGTACCTTCCCGCAGTCAATTTTCTTGGATAGAATTATCCTTGTCATCAGCTCAAATAATTTTTTAAAGATCTTATCATGGGACCCAGTCTTTCAAATCAGAGCTTTCCCAATAACATCTGCTAGAAATTTTCCTTTTAGCTTTATCTCCTTTCTCATAACAGACCCAGTAGTATACTTTGAAAGCCCACACTACTTAAGGGTGGATTTCACATCATTCTGATATAGTTCTTCTTCTTCATCAGACGGCTTGAACTTGGGCAGATTCAGGGCTTTGCTCAGTCTTCTGGGAGTTATTTTGATCATGTGGCCACTGATGGAAGACTCAATTTTATTGGAGGATGAGACAACTGTGGCATTTGAATGCAGTTCGAGTACTTCTTGCTTCCTTATCAAGCTTGGCTCAGACAGGATGAATTCTAGGTCAGCAACCTGCAGTAAGTGTAGAACGAGTTGCACTTCCTCTGGAGCATCCTTAAATCTATTTTTCACTAACTCAGAACCCTCAAATAGGAAATCCATTCTTTTTGGCACCATGAACCTTTGAATTTCTAGAGCTTGCTCGAGATTTTGTCACAGGGAGGCAGGAAGTTGAAGAGGGTTAGGAATAATGTATTTTATTTTAAGCGCACACACTTCTATTTTTACTTACCCCTATTTGTTAATGTGTAGAGGCGCGTACCTGTCGTGTTTGATACGATTTTATTAATGGATAAGATTAGTCCTGAAAGATAGCTATAATCAGAACTGCCTTAGTAGATTCGTTGAGTGGGCTCGACGCACTCGATGCCTAAAGTTGTCTCAATGCACTCGACGCTTGGACACTTAGTCTCA
Source organism: Platanthera zijinensis (assembly GCA_039513925.1). Classification (NCBI taxonomy): domain Eukaryota; kingdom Viridiplantae; phylum Streptophyta; class Magnoliopsida; order Asparagales; family Orchidaceae; genus Platanthera; species Platanthera zijinensis. The sequence continues at coordinate 152,943,036 of CM077081.1, forward strand.
ACAAACTCGATGCCTGATGTTGTCTCAGCGCACTCGACACCGAGATACTTAGTCCATATCTTCTTTGATAACCTGCAAGGGTCAATTTTTCCTGCAATACTTATGCATGGACAAACAATGAAGCTAAACTAAGTTCAACATGCCCACCTCAATTTTTAAGGTGTTGAACTTGGCTTCACCTAGTGGCTTATTTAAAATGTAAGCCACCTGTTTGTCAGTGAGGGAAAAATCAAGACAAATATCTTCTCTTTCTACATGCTCCCTAATGAAGTGACATCTAATCTCTATGTGCTTAGTCCTACTATGATAAACAGGATTCCTAGCTATAGAGATTGCACTAGAAGAATCACAAAACATTAGAGTTCTACTTAACTGAAGATTATAGTCTTGGAGTTGATGTTGAATCCACAGAAGCTATGCACAATAAATTTCAGCTGAGATACACTCTGATTCAGTTGTTGACGTGGCAACACTATTTTGCTTCTTGTTGCTTCAAGACACAAGTCTTCTTCCAACAAATTGATAGGTGTCTGATGTGCTTTTCTTGTCTTCTTTACACCGTGCAAAATTTGCATCTGAATACCCAATTAGTTCAAAATCATTATTCCTAGGGTACCAAAGGAGAAGATCAGGTGTGCCTTTGAGATAACTCAAAATTCATTTTGCTGCAGAATAATGAGAATCTTTAGGGATTGCCTGGTATCTAGCACAAAAACATGTATCATACATGATGTCTAGCCTAATATCAGTTAGGTAGAGTAGGGAGCCAATTATGCCTCTATACAAGGTTTCATCGACAGGTTTCCCAGTCTTATCCTTGTATATTAACACACTTTGAACCCATAGAAGTTTTCATTATGGAGGCACTCTCCATTCCAAACTTCTTTACTAGTTCCTTGGTGAACTTAGACTGAGAGATGACTAGACCATCCTTTGACTGTCTAACTTGGAAGCCCAAGAAGTACTTGAGTTCACCCATATTGCTCATCTCAAACTTCCCTTGCATAAGTTTAGTAAACTTCTTGCAGAGGCCTTCATCAGTAGACCCAAAAATTATGTCATCTACTTAAATTTGGACTAGAATGATCTTACCCTTAACTTCCTTAAGGAATAATGACTTGTCTATCTTTCCCCTTGAGAATTTATTATCATTGAGAAAGCTAGACATGGTTTCATACCATACCCTTGGGGCTTGCTTCAACCTATACAAAGCTTTTCTAAGCTTGAATACTTAATCAGGAAAGTTAGCATTAAAAAAACCTGAGGGTTGAACAATATAGACCTCCTCTTTTAGGTTACCATTTAGGAAAGATGGCTTCACTTCCATTTGGTAGACCTTAAACCCTTTATGTGCAGCATATGCATGAAATAATCTGATTGCCTCCAGTCTAGCAACTGGTACAAATGTTTGATCAAAGTCAATACCTTCCTCTCGTTTTATCCCCTAACAACTACTCTAGCCTTATTTTTGATGATAACACCATTCTCATCAAGTTTATTCCTATAAATCCACTTGGTCCTAATGATGTTATGTCCATGTTGTCTGGGAACCAGCTTCCAGACATTTTATCTCTTGAACTAGTTCAGTTCTTCTTCCATTTCCATAATAAAAAATGTGTTTATGTTGGCATCATCAAACATCTTTAGTTCAACCTAAGACAGGAAGCTTGAATACATTACAATGTTGAGGCTTCTACTCCTTGTTGTAACACCTTGAATTGCATCTCCTATAATTTGATCTCTGGGATGATCTCTCAAGTCCCTAACATCTTTTAGCATTCTATTTTCAGCTACTTGAATCTCAATGTCTGGATCCTGCTAGTCTTCTACTATGTCTAGTGTGTTTTGGCCTTCTTCAGGAATGAACACACCATCATCTTCCTCTTGGGCAGTAGGAGGAGTATCCTTGATGGCCAGTTTATCAATCTTCAACTCTATACCATAGCTCTTGGTAACTCCTCTATCTGAACCTCCAAATATCACCTTAGGTTCATTCCTCATTAGAGTATAATCCTTAAGATGGCTCCTTGCTCTAGTCATATGTCTGGAACATCAACTGTCCAAGTACCATATTAGTATTGTATGGGTACTTGGACTATCCCGCAAATACAGATTAGTTTACCTTAGGAACCCAGAAGGGATTGGGTCCTTTGTTCATGTTATCCTAAAAATGAACATGTCTACCTGCAGCAGCCCTGATTGGAAGACTCACCTTTTCCCTTGGCACAATTGGGTTGTTCCAAAAGTTGATGGCAAAGTGACCAACCATGCCACAACATCAACACTCATGAATATTATATCTCCTCTTCAGAACAACCTTTGAATTGTGCAAGCTATTAATGGTTCTCTATTCAAAGGGGAGAGCAGTAGCCTTCTTCCTATTTATTTCAGTAAGAATTTGACTTAAGGTGAGTCTGCTAGTAGATGTACTTGGCTTACTCTAAGATTCACCAACAAAAGTATTCATTGCAGTTAACATGTTGTTGATGGAACCAGAGAGCCAAGTGAGGCTTACTGATTAACTTACCCTTTGTCAAGGTTTTTACTAGATGAGTACTATAGGCCAGTATCCATGAGTTGCTGGAGATAAAAAATGTACAATTTTGGAATGGATCAGTGAAATAAATTCAAGTTAAAATTCTATTGACGGATAGAGTAATCCATACAAAAAGGAGAGATAG